>CM052804.1:3871387-3931751 GCA_028533885.1 Nasua narica | reverse complement strand
ATTTCATTATTTCAGATGACTATTCCTTTCCTCCCACCAGTCAAGTCTTCAGGAAATACGGTTCAGAGTCTCTCTCTGGTCCTTGCCTGGCAGTCTCGTGTCTATTTTGATCCTGCTGGTGAGTGGCCCGCCTGCATTTTCCTGCTGATTGGAAAGAAATCTAATTTGACTAGACTTCAAACCCAGATTGCAGTCATATGAAATTAAAAAGAAATCATTCATCTCATGATGTCATTTACTTGTCTCTCCTTCAACTCACGTTCCTGGTCTCACTTGATCAGTTATCTGAATTTTTGGCCAAAAAAAAAAAAAAAATTAGTTCCACAAATACAGAATGCAGAAACTCAAGTGTTTACAGAAAATGATATGATCTTTTCTGTATAATATGCAGACTTGAACTTTGCCACGTGTACCCTCATTCTGTAGTGAGGTTGACATGCCCACGGCATTCTTATCTGAAAGCAATTCACTAATGAAAACTCTGGGAAGTAGAAGATGGTAAAGTCCCAATTAAAAGCTGTGACTGAGTTTCTTAAGATGTTCTCAAGAAGCAGACTCTCAAGGATATTCTCTTAACCCACAGTTCACTCCTCCCTGGGCTGTCTAATCATTTGCTACCCACCACTGTGGAAACCAACATGAAACACACAAAAAAGCAGAAGAAATCTGCAACTATGGGAGAAGCAGATTAACTTTTTGCTCACAAGTATGATACAAAGAAAGAACATGTCAAAACTCACCCTCCAGGCGCACCTGGGTGGCTCAGTCGGTTAAGCATCTGCCTTCAGCTCGGGTCGTGATCCCAGGGTCCTGGGATCAAGTCCCACATCGGACTCTCTGCTCAGGCAGGAGCCTGCTTCTCCCTCTGCCTGCTGTTCCCCCTGCTTGTGCTTTCCCTCCCTCCCTTTCTCTGTCAAATAAATAAAAATCTTAAAAAAAAAAACCAAAACACAAAACCCACATACAGAGCAGAATGATTTCTACCATTGTGTTCGCTAACACCTCCAATCACATCACATAATGACCATTTGGGTTGTTGTTTTATCTTTTTTGTTTTTGGTGAGTGTGGACATACCTTTTGATTTCACTTGAGTGTAGAGCTAGGAGTAAATTATGCCGAATCATATGGCAATTCTTTAATTTTGGGAGGAACTGCAGCTGTTTCACAAGGCAGCTGCTTCATTTCACAGCCCCACCGAGAGCGTGAAGGCTCCAACTTCCTCACGTCCTCATCAACCCCTCATTTTTATCTGCCTTGGCCCTTGTGATGGCTGTGAAGGAGTGGCTCATGTTTTTGATTTGCATGTTGAGCATCTTTGATTTGCATGTTGAGGTGCTTATTGGCCCTTTGTATATCTTCTTGGGAGAAATGTCTACTCAGATCGTTTGCTTATCTTAAAATTGGGTTATCTTGAATATATATATATATTTAAAGGTTTATTTTTTTTAGAGAGAGAGAGAGAGTGTCTGTGGGCAAATGGGGAGAGGGACACAGGGAGATGAAGAAAGAGAATCCCAACAGACTCCCCGCTGAGGGTGGAGGGCCACGTGGGCCTCTATCCCATGACCCTGAGATCATGACCCGAGAGCAGAAACCAAGACGAATCTGGTTGCTTAACTGACTGAGCCACCCAGGCACCCCTGTCTTCAATATTGTTTCCCTTTTCCATAAAAGAAGTTTACTGGGTCCTTCACAGATTTGTTGTGGAGATTTCACACAGCGCTCCACACTTCGCAGGCGCCCCAAAAAGTTAGTGAACCTTCATCTCACCTTGCCTTGAAAGTAGAAACCGAGTCAAATTCATTTCGCATTACGTCACCTAGCGCCGTGCTTTGCGTGAAGGCAGGCTCAATAAACATCTGAAAGTATAAATGTGCCAATTCACCCTACTCAATATTCTAATTGGAACCTTCTGCGCTTCGCCCCCTTGCTCCATTACTTTCAGTGAACCTTTTCTTCTGAGAACAATTTTCTTAATTTTACTCCCGTTGCCAGCTGCCTCCTGTCCCGAAATTTAAGGGGCACCATCACCAGAGCTGATTGCAAGACAAGCAAAGACGCCACCCAGCAGGGCTGCTGTGAATACAAGAACTCTTTGAAGGAGCTAAAGGACTGACAGCCTGTAGGTACAACCTGTCCTTTTTTGGAGAGCTCAACAAAAAGTAATTAAAGTCATTAGAGAAGTGAGAAGAATGAGATTTTTTTCAAAAAATCCTGACTGCAGACAGTTATTTAACAGTTCAGTAACCAGTAACCTAACCACCCAGCCTGGTCTGAGGCATGGCCCTCGCTCTCATTTGTAAGGGACCGGGCCACTGGCCAGCCCGA
The DNA here is from genome assembly GCA_028533885.1 of Nasua narica. Taxonomy (NCBI): domain Eukaryota; kingdom Metazoa; phylum Chordata; class Mammalia; order Carnivora; family Procyonidae; genus Nasua; species Nasua narica. The sequence continues at coordinate 3,929,422 of CM052804.1, read as the reverse complement.
AGGTTCGAGGGTAGGGGGTGGGGGTGGGGTCCCTGCTAGGGTGTGGACGGGACACCTCCAAGTGAGAGTCCTTGCCTGCTCGCCCACTCAGCGGTGCTTTATTAACCCGGCTGAGCTGCCTGGGGCATAACGTGAAAGCTCAAGTACAGGTGAGGCAGGGTGTCTTATTTCACCTTGCACCTTCTTCAAGGTCAGCCCAATACCAGAGGCACCCTGGTGGGAATACGGGTGTGTGCAGTTGTGGGATCAGGTACCTTAGGCCTGGGTACAACCGGGAATGTGAAAAACAAGGGGTTTGTGTGTTGGATTCAGGGGCATGGCGGGGGTGTGAAACCCTGAACCACTTTCTCCAACCTGCTGGAGGGCGGGCCTGGGGAGTGCTGGGGGTGAAGGTGGAGATGGTCGGCTGGGACCGGCGCGACTTCCTGTCCCTATGGGGGGAGGGTGTCTCGCTGGGTGCACTGCTCAGGGGCTGTCCGGGGATCCTGACCCAGTCCCGGGAGGGCGCTGGGAGCCGGGTCCTGGCCGTCCAGCTCACCAGGCCAAACATGGACGCGGCGGGCTGCCAGGCGCGGGCACCGATCTCCCCACTTGAGTCGCGGAGGGGCGGCACCCGGGAAAGCCGGACCCCAGACCCGGCACCAGACACCCAGCTGTAACAGGGGCGAGGCCTGGCGTGGGCGGGACGGGCCAGTTCGCACTCCTCGTTGGACAAATGCCCCTGTCAATCACTGAGGAAATGCGACCGGACATCCGGGACTTCCCCACCTCGGGAGAAGGCGGGCTCTGGGGAGATGGGCGGAAGCAACACCCAATAGCAGTCAAACTCTCTGCCTGCGCGAGAGATTGGCAGAGGCTCTAACCACTGAGACGTCGCGGAGGTTACCGGCTATGCTGGGTGATTGGCGGCGGCACTTGGGTTTTTCAGGTGTGGGGAGCCTCATAGTCTGTAAAAGGGGCGCCCAATTAACGCACAGATGGGGATGATGGGGCGAGTTTTTCGTCTTACCTTGAGTTAGGCTTGAGGCTTTAAAGGGGGCTCCTGAGATTGGTTGACTTTTCCTGGAATCACCCAGATTTTCTGGATCCCTTGCTAAAGCACCCCGTCCCACATATAGGATCAGGGCTGGACGGAGACGGGCGCTGCGCCTGCAGTGATCACCAAGATCCCCGGCAACGTGCGTGTTCCGTGGGTTAAAGCGAAGATCCAGTGAAGGACATTCGGTAGAAAACAGGAACAAAGAGAACGGAAGTTTGCATGGGGGTGGGGAGGAATGTTAGGAGCCCCTAAAAATTTGAATGGATGCTCAGCCTTCCTCATAATAGAAGGATGCGAATCAAAACTTCCCGTCAGACTGGCAGGAATCCAGGTTGACGAGGTACTGCCTTGAGCTCGGTGCAGAAACGGGTTCTCTCTGTGTTGCTGGTGGGGTGCGAACTGGCCCAAGCCCCCAAGGTGGGTGGGGGTCTAACGAAGTACCACGTGTTCATTCACCTTGGGCCCAGCAATCCATTTTGGGGGGTCTGGCCTGAAAATAACGCTTCCACTAACAGGGAACTCCGTATGCAAGTTTTAGTCACAGGGCCATTATTTAAATTAGCCAAAGATGGGAAACTACAGGAATGGCCATCAGCAGGGGAATGGTTGAAGAGGCGCATTATACAGCAGACTTTCGTAGCATTAAAGAGAATGAGGTGTGGGAACCTTGGGGGGAAATAGAATAAAAATAAAGTGATACTGGGATGCTTGGGTGGCTTAGTCGGTTAAGCGTCAGCCTTTGGCTCAGGTCATGATCCCAGGGTCCTGGAATCAAGTCCCCACATGCTTCTCCCTCTCCCTCTGCCTGTCGCTCCCCATGCATGTGCTCGCTTTCCGTCAAATAAGTAAATAAAACCTTAAATAAAAATAAATTTATAGCAATAATAGTAAAAGAAAAAACAAAAATCGGTGACAGTAGAAATCTGCCGAGCTTGGCCAATGTTCTGGGACCCGGCATTAGATCCTGAAAGCACAGGCATCCTGGGCTGGGTGGGCCCCAGGTTCTCTATAATGGGGCCACACTAGATGGGGCTATGGATTTCTGGCACCCTGCCCCTCTCCAGGACTCCTCCAGGAGATGAGGACAGAAAGAAAATGATTTTAACCAGCTTCCAGGTCATATAAACTTGCCCTCCATGGTGAGAAGTAGAGATGGGACGTGGATCCCAGACAGCGAGGATGGAGGGCTTCTCCGCGCCCAGGCATCCCTGCAGGATGTGGCTCAGAGGGAGACAGACCGCCTCACGTGCCTTCTCTGGCACTGCCTGGTTCCACGGAAATGATGCTGTGGGCTTCGGAAGGCACATGGCCTGGCTCGATCCAGCCGTGCTGACATGTGAAGTCTTCCAGGCCCGAGAGCTGCCCGGAGGATAAACTTGGGCTCTGTTAATCTGAGTTCAGGGAGGTCCTGTGTTTTCTTACAATCAGAGCAGGAAGAGCAGAACCACCTCAAAGTGATCTGTTTTTTGGAAAAAATACTTTCATTTTCAGATATTAGAAAATTGAGAACAAGGGGTACCTGGCCGGCTCAGTTGATAGAGGGTGCGACTCGATCCTCAGGGGTGTGAATTCGAGCCCCACCATGGGTATAGAGAGTAGTTAAAAATAAAACTACTGAGGGGCCCCTCTCGGTGGCGCAGTTGGTTGGGCGACTGCCTTCGGCTAGGGTCATGATCCGGGAGTCCCGGGATCGAGTCCCACATCGGGCTCCCAGCTCCATGGGGAGTCCGCTTCTCACTCTGACCTGTTCTCTCTCACTCTCTTTCCTAATAAATAAATAAATAAAATCTTAAAAAAAAAATACTGAGAAAAAGTACAAATCACCCAAAAAGGAGAAAAAAGAGCTGTGTGCACAAGGAGTTCACAGCATGTTTGCTCCGGGTTTTAGATTTTGAGCGGCCTTTAGAGCTGCTTAGATTGCACTTTTTCTTCAACACCGCCATTTTTAGTACAGGAAGTGAGGAGACACCTAATTTTCCCGGATGGTGGCAGTTACAAGGGACTTTTTTTTTGAGACACAGAGAGAGAGAGAGAGGGAGCACAAGTGGGGGGGCGGGGCCGAAGGAGAAGCGGACTTCCCACTGAGCAGGGAGCCGGACTCTGGACTCGATCCCAGGGCCCTGAGAGCGTGACCTGAGCCGAAGGCAGACACTTCACCGACAGCCACCCACCCCTACAACGGACATTTTGAAGGAAGGCGGCCCTGAAAAGTTTCTAGCAAAGAGAGTCTGGTAAATAGAAAGGAGTTATCTGTGTACTTGGGTTTTCGCGCCCTGCGGGCGTGTGATGTGTGTGATGGGTGACAAGCCCCCGCTGTCTGTGTCACGTAGGGAGCCGGCCTGTGTCTGTGCGCAGGGCTCCAGGGCCGAGTGGTCGTGGTGAGGGGGCGCAGGGGGAGGGACTGAGAGAAGCCGGGCGGAGATTCTGGGCACCCGAAAGTCTCCCAAGCCCCAGGCTGGAGAGAGTCCTTCAGATTGGCCTCTGCCAGCCCCTGTGGCTCGGGGCCCTGCACGGCCCGGCGCGGTGGTACCGCATCGGTGGCGGCCCCACCATGGCCTGCCTTACAGAAGTCTCAGTCGGTGTTCGCTCTCTCCCTCCGGCGCTGCTGCTTCCTTCCCCGTACCTTATGCTTTAAGTGGCCCCAACGGCCCCCATTTTCTTCCACCCAATGCTGTGAACCAGGGGGTCTCCTCTCGGTTTCAGCTTGCGAGTGGGATGATACCTTGTGGCTGTGTGTTATGGCCTTGCCATCGACTCTGAGAACTCCAGGAAACTTCTCAGAACGGGTTCTGAGTCTGCAGGGACATCTGTTACACGGCACTTCGAGTTTCCTGAGCCGGAGCAGTTCTGGTATCTGTCTGGTGGGACTCATGGGTGAGTTTGCAGTGGGTTCTGAGAGGACTCCTCTGACCACAGATGGACTTGTGGGCCCCAGTGAGGCAGCCGAGGGGACAGGTATGGTATAAACACTGGGGGAAATGGCGGCAGAGCCACCCCTACAGTCCCAGTGAGTCGGCAGTGCCTCCTCGAAGCATCAGAAGTCCAGTGTGGAACCTGGGCAACGGGACCGTCCCCCCGGAAGTGTGCAGAGAGGGTGCTGTGTGCAGCATACTTCAGAGGCTCCCAAGTCCCCACCAGGTGACAGAGTGGTCCTGGTGTCTATGCAGCAACCCCCTCCCCATCCCGTCCTCACAGAGTCCTGATGGGGTCCAGTTCTCTGCTCCTATGAACGCAGCCCCAGACCCAGGGACCTCAGCCAACCGTGGTCCGCCCATCTCCTCGCTGGAGATTGGTTGAGGCATGAACACGTGACCTATTCTGGCCAGTTGGGACCTGACAGGAGGTTGGGGAGGGGGCAGGTGCGCGGTTCCCTAACTCCTAGGGACACAAGCCAGAGATGGCCCTTTTCCTGTATCTAGATGTGACATGTGAACTCCTGCGACAGTCTTGCAGGCATGAGGAGAGCAGGTGGGCCCCAGGAGCCCGAAGCGCAAGGAATTCTGAGCCACGAGAACGGTCGTGTAGGCCCATTCTGCCTTTGGGCTCCTCCGTGCCCCAGCTCCCCTGTTTGCTGCTGGACCATCTTAGGGGATCCAAGGGTATGAGAGTTCACTTTGAGCCGTGGGAGTTTTGACTCAAGTACGCAGGAGCCCTTCGTGATTGGTGTAATCAGAGAAGAAGGCAGGAGAAGAGGAAGGCCAATCAGCCGACATGGGGAAACACGCTGGGCAGGGCTGCACCCAGTGGGTGGGGAGATGCAGTGATGGGGAAGGGGTCCCTGGGAGGGGACAAAGGGAACAAAGAACTCTAAAATCCGAATTAAAAAAAAATTGGTGACAAACAGATGATTTTTAACAAAGGAAGAACCACGGACATTGGGCTAGCCTGGCAGAGAGCAGCCTCTCCTCCCGCCTCAGCGAGGAGGCGAGAGGAATCACAGCCACAGACAGGGGAGGTGCCTGAGGAGCATTCCAGCAGCAACGAGAGGGAGGCCGGAGAGTGACTCCCTCCCGCCATCACTGATGTCAGGTGCACAAAAGGCCACTGCTTCCTTGAGTTTGCTGTATTGATTTGAGCTTTATTCCAGCAAATACAAAATATTTATAAGAACTTCATAGGTTCTCCCGTCAGCAGACCCTCCCTAACTCCGTTTTCGACGCTCTTTCCTGTTAACAGGACAGAAACAGGGCCTGTGCCGCACGAAGGAACCGCTGTGTTCCCCTCGTCCCACGTTGGCTGACCCCCGAGAACCTGCGGAGCCCCCGAGCTGTCCCTGGCGCTGTCCCCGTCAGGACATGCAGGTGTTTTCCTGCGTGCTGTCTGTGGAGAGGCCCTTTCCCTGCCCGCATGCGCGTCTTCTCCGGAGGACCTGCGTCTCCCTACAGGTGGGCACCGTGGCTCGCCCTCCATGTCTCTCTCCAGCAGCGAGCACAGTCCTGGGTGTGTTGTTAGCGCTCAAACGAACCTCCCTTCTTTACGTGGGAGGTCAGTGTCGTGCCTAAATGGGAGGGGCCCTTCGTGGGTCTCAGCTCTGATGACACTGATTTGTCCCAGCATGGAAGGTGGGGGTTGAGGTGTGGAGTTGGGGTTTTTGCTAAAAGGACGCTCAGAGCCGGGGACAGGCAGCAGCTCGCACCCCCAGGGAACAGTGCCCCCCCCACCTGCCTGCACCTGGTGAGGAAAGGATTCGGGGGTGCTGTGCAGAAAGTGGGTAATAGGACCTGCTGCCCCCGTGTCCAGCCTAACAACGCCGCACCCTCATGCTGCCTCAGAAGGCTTTCTGGAAGCATCTGGAACCGCGGGGAGCGTTCTCTTAGCAAATGAGTCTGACTCAGTCTGACTCTGACGGCAGCGATTCCGATTCCTGTAAGAGGGGGAACCGTACCGTCCGGGGCCATCCCCCTCTACAGCTACGTCCGGGGGAGGGAAGGAGCCTGTAGACGCCGCGCGGGAGGGCCTGGACCTCGGGGCCAAGGCCGCCTACATGTCGTAGAGCCGAAGCTGCTCCTGCACGTCGCCAGCGGACATCTCCCCGAACGTCTCCTTGTTGTCCTTCATGAGCTTGAAGATGGCTGCCAGCTGCTCCTTTTGCACTCTGCGGGGAAGAGAGGACAGAGAGGAAAAAGGCGCTCCGAGCCCACAGTGGGAGATCCTGGGGGGCCCTGCTTTCCAGGACAAGAAGAAAATCAAACCGAAGCGAAACCCACTCAAAGCTGAACGACCTCAGCTGGAAGGTTCTAAAAGCCGGCCCTACGTCTTGGGTGTTCCCTGCAGGTCTGGAGACCCCAGTGACCCTGTGGATTCCCGTGCCTCTGTTTCCCCTCGGGCCCCCTTTTAGCTTTGACCTCGCACGTCCCGGGAGGTAACGGGGAGAGTCCCATTCTGTTAAATGGCTGGAGAGCAAGCCCGCGAAGAATCAGGTTAGCGAAGACCATAACCGGCCGAGACGGAGGGGCGCACGCGGAGGGGCACAGGGGGCTTGACTCAGGGCCAGGGCTGGCCTGGGGTCTCACTGCCCAGAGGAAGGGGCGCCTTTTCCTGATTTGCGCGGATACCTTAGGGCCAGCGGGGGCCCTGCCCTTCCCGCCACAGCACCGGCGCGCACAGGCCAGGCAGCTGGGACTGGCGTGCTGCTATCTCGGTGGGGCTCGGCCACGCCATCTCCCAGCACCGGGCAACTCCCAGGAGCGCAAACATTTTGAAAGGGTGGGGCAAGACTGCTGCAGAGAGCAGGGCCCGTCTGCGGTTCTGCTCCATGCGCCGGCGGTCAGCACTGCTGGCGTCTGGCTTTGGTGGTGTCACTGGGCCACCACACCCTGCACCTGGCCCTCTTGGGCCTTCCCCGCGGCCGGCAATGCCACACACACACCGGCAGGTCCCGCGTGGCTGGGCTGAGAACGCTGCCCGGGGCCGGGGTGGGGTCCAAGTGGCTGGTCTTACACGTGTGTCCCAACAGGTTTCCTTCGGCGGGAACCCCATGTCTCCCATCCAGAAGTTGGTTTTCCGGCTAGAGCAGCATCTAGAAACTCGAATATTGAAGTCCCAAATCCCAGCCCCTGTTTGTCACCCTGGGAAGGTGCTTTCTATAGTCCGTTTTCCTATCTGGAGAAGGGGCCTGCCATAGGCATTGGTGCCCCACAGTCCGAAGACAGCACTGTGAATTGAAAGGGTTGGACTGACCCCCAACCCTGAGCAACCACAGATTCTCAGATCGATCTATCTACCTATCGACCATCTATCTATCTATCATCTATCTATCTATCATCTATCTATCTATCTATATTAGATTCTCAGGTATTTTTGGTGGCTATTGTGTTTGGGCATTTTTAACAGAGGTTAAAATTTTTTTTTTTTAAACAGGGACCTATGACTTGTACTTGGCTAGAGAGTAACAGGCATCAAAATGAGAGAGCTCAAATTTCAATGGGTTCAAAGGAGATTATTTCTTAAAAACAAAGCAAGAGTGAAAAAACACACAGTAACCGAGATCATCTACTCCAAGTTTATTGGGCTGAACAAAGGCCGAATACACAGACCCAAGCCGTCAGGAGTACGTGAGGCCCGGTGCCTACAAGCCCCGGGCAGGAGTCCAGACAACTGACTAGTTAGATCACTAACCTGGAAGGAGTCACCTACTTACTGTATCAGTAAAATCCCAGCCTGGACAAGGCTGTTCTTATTGCTGTGTGGGGACCTGTGTGCCACCAAGGGTAACATCTCCTCGTCACGTGGCTCGATGTGGCTCGCCCACTATTGCCTGGTCTGCACTACGCCCCTGAACCTAAGCTTTTTGGCCCAGAGGAGAAGGTCACTGGTAATGTAACATGCCCAGTCGGCATCCTGGCCTTCCATTAAATGGAAAAAAGTTCTCTATAAACTTAACACTTAAAAGAAAATGTTTCAGACCAACACATCTAAAAACTGCAGATTATTCTGATATAGTATAAATATTGTCCAATATAAAATTCCAAGAAACGGATCTGGGACTGATCTCATTATCTGGCGAAATTCTAACTTATCTAGGACACCTTCTAGGAAACGGCACAGTCAAGAAATCTGTTTCAAGCAGACTCTTCTTATTGCTTCTGCCAAAGCGAAGGTAGAGATTCGGCTGAGCTGTAAGAGCATCCGGGAAAAGCCCTCTAAGCCCTAAGGGGCCCGGACTGCAGAGACTGAGGGTAACAGAGATCGGGGGCCGGCGCTGGCTCCTTGCGGGGGGGCCACCCACACAGAAAGAGGGAAGTGGGCCCCAGGGAAAGGGAGGGCAGTCAGTGACCCCTGAGCTAGCTGACGAGCACAGGAGCTTTGCCTCAGCCGTCTGGAACGCCTCAGTCTTTCTCAGTTTGGCTCCGATAAAGGAGAAGGACAGTGAGGGGTGGGGGAGGCACTGGAATGAAGCTACACCGGTTTTAAAATGACAAGGTGTCTGTCACTGGGGCCATCACAGGTGTGAAGGGTGAGTGGAGAGCAGGGTTCAGCGATAAGAAAAACCAGAGTCTACGAAACCTTGCTTAAGCAAGCACTCCACACCAATGGGGAGGAACACCTCTACCCGGGGGGCCAAGGCCCTCCCGGCACCCTCCCGGCACCCTCCCGGCTGAGGGACAGGTCCTGATGGAGGGTGTGGGTCCCCTCGGGTTTATGCCACCCGGAGGCACCTGGGAGCCTGCACAACTCCATTCTGGGGATTTCCATTTTATCTCTCAAGCTTTTTAGATGCCAAAAGGAAAAGCCTTTAGTAGGAGGCTAAGGATAACTTCATTATTCTTCGGTTCTGTAAAGAGAAATAGGGAGAAGAGATCATTTATTTTACTTCTTCCATCTAGCAAGTATCGCGGGGGAGGACACGGGAAACGGGGATGAGGAGGAGGATGTTTGGGATTGCAGACGCTAGGCTGAACACTGGTTTCTCGGTCACGGGGCAGTTTGCTTCTCGTCACCTACAGTAGGACACTCTGTTCCCCAGAGCTGGCCTGACCTGGCACCCAATTCTGAGTCTGGAGTCCATGAGGCATTTAGTTAGGTTGGGTGGACCCTCTGAGGGACCCCACCTCCGGGCAGGTGGGCGGGGCAGACCCTACCTCTGAGCAGGTGGGCGGGGCGGACCCTACCTCCGGGCAGGTGGGCGGGGCGGACCCTACCTCTGGGCAGGTGGGCGGGGCAGACCCTACCTCTGGGCAGGAGGGCAGACCGGACTCTAGGTCAGATACTGGGGGCTTCTGATCTTCGGCCATGTGCTTTACTGGGCCCATCCTGTCACGCTCGACTATTCCCTATTCCTGATGGCAGGGTTTTGTCCCCGCTGGGGACACTGGCACCCTAGGATGGATGTCCACCTTTTCTAAATGACACCCAGAAGCACACAGACTCATCCAGGGATCGCAGGGGATCCGATTTTGTTCCTCCGGCGCCCTCTTCTGGAGGTCAGAGTCTTGCGTGTTTCTAGACTTTGACACTGGCCAATCCTTCGTGGACTCACCAGGTTGCAGAGGCCAGAATATCCCACAGCCTGGGTTCCCCGGCCTCCTCGCCCCCCTTGCCTGTGATGCAGTACAAAACACCTCCACCGGTGTCCTGTCCCCTTCCAGAAAGGTCAGGACGTTCTGAGGACCTTCAGAATGGAGCGGGTGCTGGGGTCCCAGGCTTCCGTCTACCAGAGCCAGCCTGGTCTACACTTCCCTCTGGACCAGCGGTGGGAAGGACAGATAGTGTACAAGGACAGGAGTGGGCAGGGGTGTTTCTTCTTTTTCCTGCCCAGCTCACTAGCTTCCCTAGCTCTGAGAGCTGGAGGAGCCGTCAGCAGCCAGCAAAGCCCATTGTCCCCGCCACGCTCTGAAGCCGCATGCGGCCCCTCCCAGAGAGCCTGCGGTGGGAACGCGCACCCCGCCAGCCAGGCATGGCGAGGCCAAGGGTGCCAGGGGCCCTGAGCCCCAGGAGAAGCCCCCAAGGCAGGCCATGACAGAGCTCGATCTCTCTTGGGCAGCAGTAGGCTCTGGATTCACAAACCTGACGGTCTTTAGCCCCTCGGGCAGGAGGAAGCCGACCTGCGAGCCATTCCTAGGATTGGAACGTCTAGAAGAACAGATTGCCAGGGAATGATCTGGGGTCCTGATTTTAGTTGCGCTTCCTAAGCGCTATGCCCTGAAAATTTATAAAGCGAGGCTTTAAGGGGATGCTGGATTACATGACCACTAAGGATCTGGGCTCAGCCTACTACTGCTCTGTTGGCTGAGCTGATAAGTTTTTAAAGTCGGGGATTCGCAGCATTTATTTGTTAACTAGCTTGCAACTCAGCTAGCTGGGACCCAGAGCGCCAGGAAGGGAATTAGAAACAGGCAGAGTTTGGTCGGAAAGAATTCGACAGGCAAAGAAGAGAGCATACTTCGCTGGCCTGTGGTTTCAGTGGTTGGACAGTAAAAGACATGTTCTTTTTCATACTAGAATTCCAGGGCGGTTTCCTAGACTCAGCCGGGACCAGGACGCACTTGCACCCGCCCGCTCTCCCGGGCCACATGGGAACCAGCGTGCTGTCGGTGAGGAGACAGCGCCCAATGCGCCAGCCTCTGCAACCCCAAGCATCACCACGGGAGGGACGGAAGCGGCTGCAGGAGGGGTGCGGTCAAGGGGCCCCATGCAGCGCCACGTGGGCTGGCCACGTGCGGGGCCAGGAGGCGGCAGGCAGGCGGCACAGGCAGACGCGAGCAACAGCCGCGGGGAGCATGCTGGGAAGGGCAAGCATGACAATGAGCATGAACTCCAGCTCCACCCCGTGAGGACGGCACCACAGTGAGCGAGGACCGTGTTTAAGGGCACGGAGTCCACTGGCCCCTCCTTATCGAATTGGGGCACAGCCTCCTTCACCCCAAGAGAGGCCCTGGGGCATAGTCTCCACCCCACGGAATAGCCAAGTGTGAACTGATGCGTAAGAGGCTGCCCCCCCACCCCGCCCCAAGACCCCTGTTGGAAAAGAAGCCCCTGGGCGATGCAGAGTCTGCTGTCAAAACATAACAGGAGAGACATTCCCTTCCTGCCCCCTCAGAGTCCACCCCGCAGCCTGAGACCTGGCATCCGTCCCCTAACTGTCCTTTCTGTGCCAGCGGCCCCTCACACCCACAGGGAGCACCGGCCCGCGCCCCGGGAATCAGGCCTGCCCTGGCCACCACTCCATCCATAAGGACCTCTGTGGGACCCCAGGGGCACAGGTTTTTGTTTTTTGTTTTTGCCACACAAGGCTTTCTTCTTAGAGCAGGACAAAGCAGCAGGGCAACCCCCAGAGGTTCCCGAGGGGGACGACAGTTCGGCCCCAGCCTCACAAGGGGGCGCTAGCTCCCCACCAGCGGGTCCATGAGGCTCGCCGAGGACTTGGGTCCACTAGGCTCCCAGAATCCTGCAGCCCTGGGAGGGGGGCCAGGTCACATGGCGACCCCTGCGCTGGCGAAGAATGAGACCACTCGGTGCCCAGAATGTATCAGTTGGTTAATGAAGGCGGCGGAGGGGGAGGGTTTAGACGGCGTCAGTCATGTTGGGGACACGTTAACAGACAGGGGGAGGGAAGCACCACTGGTCTAAGGACTCAATCTCCTTACCAAAAGGATTTGCAAGAATATGTGTGGCTCAGGACCTAAGGAACTTGCTACAGGGAAGTGAGGTCAGAGGTCAGCTCAATCCTGAAATATAAAGGCAGCAAACCGGGTCACACCCAGTGGCAGTGTTACCAGCACCTAGTGGGGGGCGGGCTCCCCTGGAGGCCACCTTCCCCTGCTCCGGGTCTTCCTTAGGCTGGGCCTATGCGGCCACCCCTCTGCCCCAGGGGAAGAGCCTTCCAGGCCAGATTTGGAAGAGCTGGGGACAGCTGCGGGAGGAGAAATGGGGATTCCCGAGGCCAAAGCGGCTTCTGACTTTTGAGGGACCCTGAGGGGCGTGGCCATGCCAACGTTATGCATTCGAATACGCCCTCCTGTCCCTTGTGACCCCAGAACCCCAGCCTGGGTTCCTGTTTAGGTTCCTGCTTGAACGGAAGCGCACCAGCCCCCAGGCCAGCGGGGGGCGTGCAGGAGACCGCTGGGCTGGGGGTCTGACCACCCGTTCTCTTCCCAGCTGTCCTGCTCCCTCCAGAGCGTTCCTTAGCACCCTGGCGGGATGGAGGGAGGCCCATGGGTGCGCAGTGGGTGTCCGGCGGGGGCGGAGGGGCCCCAGTTCTAAAACTGAGAAGCGAGGCAGCTGCAGCTGTGTGGGAGCCCAGTGGAGAAGACCAGATTCAGAGCGGCCGCAGACGCTGGGCCAGGAGGGGCGGGAGGGAGGGGGTGCAGGATGAGCAGGAGGGACGCCCCTGTGCTGAAGTGATAGATTGGTTATGTCAGGCACTGGCCACGTGAGGCCAGATCTGCTCCAGGCGCTTCCCCGGCCTCTCGCTTTTCCCTTTTGAGTGGGAGCGAGGCGGGCGGGGGAGGGGCTCGGCCGCCCTCCCTTCCTCCCCAGTCGCCCCCCAGAGCGCCCCAAGGGGACTGTCTCCAGGGGGAGCCGAGCCTGGCTGAGGAGAACCAGGACAGGAAAGAACCCCTAAACCGAAAATGGGGGCATGGCAGTGGGTCGGGGCGGCGGCTCGTCGCAGGTTGGCCCCGTCTCCCCGCCCCCGGCGCCTGGGGACCGGACCGAGAGGAAGGTGCTCGGCGGCCTACCTCTGCTCCTCCTCCAGCTCCTCTTTGGTCATCATCTTCTTGTACTGGTTTCCCCGCAGCTTCCCGGGGCTGTATTTAAAGGAGAAGACCTCTCCCCCTGCAGAGAGGAGATGGGGTCAGAGCCGGCGCGAGGGTCTGAGTGCCGGGGGCCTCCCCCTGACTCGGGGTCCTCTTCCCCTTTTGTTAGTTTCAAAAGGGCCGTGTGGGCCAGAGGGGGTCTCCCCCTCCCCCTGGTCACCCCAGCGCCCGCACAGGTGCTCCCAGGCCTCAGAGAGGGCGCTGGCGGCTTTTCTTTTCGCCTGACAGGGCTTTCCTCCCACGCTCTTTCTGTGAAATCCCACGGCAACCGAGGAACTCCAAATGGGGGTACGGAGACAAAAATGCCACCGGGGGGAGAAATCAGTCCTGCTTCTCAAACAGCACCGCTCCGTCCACCATGATGGCTCCCCTCCCAGGCCGGGCTGAGTCGGGGGCCCCTCTGCAGGGAAGGCTCCCGCCAAGCCGCCGTCTGTCAAGATGGCCTACCCTCGTCTTTGAGGCACCCCCGCTCCGGCTGGGCGAATCACACCAGCGGGAGCAGGCTGGGCCAGGGCGCTGGGCTCCCTGCCTCTCCTTGGGTCCCAGGAAGGCACCTGGGGTGGCACAGATCCCCAAGCCTCCTGCTGGGGTCCTCTGGCTCCGGGGCCTGGGGTTGCCTGCCAGTGATTAGGTATCCGGAACACGGGGGCATCTGGGTGGCTCAGTCGGTTAAGCATCTGCCTTCGGCTCGGGTCATGATCCCAGGGTCCTGGGATCGAGCCCCGCATAGGGCTCTCTGCTCAACGGGGAGCCTGCTTCCCCTCTCTCTCTGCCTCTCTCCCCTGCTCATGCTTTCTCTCTCAAATGAATAGATAAAACCAGAAAGAAAGAAAGAAAGAAAGAAAGAAAGAAAGAAAGAAAGAAAGAAAGAAAGAAAGAAATCCAGAACAATGCACCCAGCCCACGGTAGGACAGGGGAGTGATGGGCATTTTTCACACCGTTTTGAATTTGAGCATCAAAACTGGCACGTATTATTGAATGGGATTTGCCAACCCCTGAGAGCAGACCCCTCGCTGCCTTAGAACAAACCAACCCTCTCGAGGCCTGATGAGGGCACACCAGAGGTCTGGGCCGAGAGAAGCAGGAATGTGAGACAAGGAGCAAAGGCAGGTGCGGGGCACACAGTGTGGGCTGCGCGACAGAGGAAGGCGCTCCACAGCATCGGCCTGGGCTGAGCATCCGGGAGGAGAGAGTCCCCTTGGAAGTGGTGCCCAGAAGTGGTCCTTCGGCCCAACAGGTATCGGGCAGACGGCCCTGGGCTGCCCCTGGGACCGAGACCGAATGGCCTGTCTCGTCTAATTCCCATGAAGGCGTAAAGAACTAAGTAAGGGAAATGCAGAGGCCAGCAAATCGCCCTCCCACGCAGACACAGTCCTTTTCAGTTCTGTTCTAGAGTTTACCTCTCTGTCACTCCAGTGTCAGGAGTCTCAAAGGCCTCTGCATGCTGCCCCCGGCCCCCCTGCCCTCCCGCTGGCGGCTGTCCCACTTGATCAGGCAGGCCGACGTGGGCCCAGGGGGAGGGAAACGCCTTGGCCCCTCGGATTCAGCTGCTCTCTGGACTGAAGGAGGAAGGTTCTGGATGCAAAGCAGAACCCAAATGTTATGTGATGGGGACCGCGTTCTCTCCAAAACCTCACCCAGGAGGAGAAGGCTGCCCGGCTCCACGGTCCTCTTGTGGCCCCCTCACCCCGGCCAACCGCCCAGAGGCTGAAGCCTTGCCTTAGGAAGAAGTCACTACATTTGCACAAGGATTCCTCTGCTCTTCATTCTTTCTGCAAATATTTAGCAAGCATGTGCCGGGGCCGGGGACTTAGCAGCGAATGAAACATACAGCAAGCAAAGAGAAGGCAAATACAGTTTGGAGTTGGTCATGAGTGCTCTCCAGGAAGGATGTGGTGTGGGAGGCAGGGAGGGGGCTGCTTGGAAGATTCTCTGGGGTGGGGGTGGTATCAGGGAGGGTTTTTTGGATGGTAGTTTAGGGGGTGCGATGAGCTGAGCCCTGCGGTGTCTGGGGAGACAGATCCAGCAAAGCGAGGAGGCCGAGGGCACTGAGGGGCAGAGACAGGGGTCAGGTCACCATGGGGGGTGGGGGGCTTGGTTCTTCCTCCGGGAGGAATGGGGCCTGGTGAAGCGATGGGGAATCCATTTCCACCCCTCCTCACTGGGGACCCCAGTCCCCCTTGGCCGGTTCTTCCTCCAGGCTGAGCTCAGGTTGACAAGCAAAGACTGGAAAGTTCCATTTCTTGTGGGCCCACAGAACTGGGAGCTTCCAACAGCACCGGGCGTGGGCTGCCTGCATCCAGGGATCTGGGCACTTTGCTGATTCAGAGCTGCCGTCTGAGGGGCCCAGGTCCCTGGGGATCAGGAAAGCCGCAGAAAGCCTGCCGCAGGGGCCCAATCACACAGAGGCTGCGGTCTCAGAAGGAGCTCACAGCCGACACTCGATTCCGGATCTCAGAAAGAGGCAACGGGGAAAGAAAACCAATTAGCCTCAACATCAAGGTCATTGTGTTGCTATGTTTTAGAAAAATAAAACATACAAAATTCTGCCAGCTGGGTACAACTCAAGGTTTCCATTTATGGGGCAGGTCTGATTAGCCTCATGTTTTCGGGGCGAGGCAGAACAAACTAGAAAAGGCTTTCACTTAATCACATCCTATGTGGTATACCGAGGGATAACAGTCGCATCCAATTGTGCTGGACCAGGAGGTTTCGATGGGACAGCCCCCCTCCTCCCCCGCCCCTTGCCCACCCCCGCCGCCCCCCCCCCACCCCGGAAGCAGGACTTCCTCCTGCAGCCTTCTGTGAATCACCAGGTCGCTTAGGGAGGGCATCCGAGCGATGCTAATCAATTAGCCTGAGAGCTGAGCCGCTCGCTGCAGAGGGGCTGGGGGCATGCCCCTCTCCTCTAACAGCTGCGGCCATAAACCTCCCCTCCCTTCCTCCCCTCCCTGGCCTCGTCAGAGCTGGCCGCAAGATGCTGGAGGATGGGGGATGTCCTGGGGGCAGCAGTCAGTTAAGGAGGGAGGGCCCTTGATGAGGCACAGGGGTGGGTGTGGGGCTGGTGAGCCTCCCCTTGTCCTAGCCGGGAGCATCTGCGGCCTTGGCTCTGGTCCCTATCTGTGTCCCCGAGTCACTAACAGGATGCTGACTCTAGCACCCCTGCAGCGGCCCGGGGCCACCAAAGCGGGGACAGACCCCAGGGCCCGTTCCCATGCGTCTCTAACTTGCATGTGGAGGAGGAAACCAAAGACTCCAGGGACAGCAGGCTCCCCCCACCGGCCTGCACGGCTGCCTGCCCTTCCCTCCTCCTCTGGGGCAGTGCTGGCAAGCTGCAGCCCCGTGCGACCTCAATGGGGGAGCTCTGGGCCCCCCAGCACGGCCCTGCTGCCGGCCCACACGCCACCCCAGCCGTGGTCGTGGCATTCCTGCAACCCGCTCTTTCCGCTGCCCTTGCCAGCTGTCGGCTAAAAGTCACAGCAACAGTCTCGCTTTTTAAAAAAATGATGAAATATTCCAAACATACACACAAGTCCAAGTAATAAGTCCTCCATGTATTTTCCATATAGATTTAACGAACGTTGACATGTTGCTTTTGTTAACGAACGTTGACATGTTGCTTTTGTTTGTTTGGTTTTGTGTTTTTAAAGAAATAAAACACGACAGCAGCGCCTGGGTGGCTCAGTGGGTTAAAGCCTCCGCCTTCGGCTCAGGTTATGATCTCAGGGTCCTGGGATCGAGCCCCGCATCGGGCTCTCTGCTCAGCGGGGAGCCTGCTTCCCCCTCTCTCTCTGCCTGCCTCTCTGCCTACTTGTGATCTCTCTCTGTCAAATAAATAAATAAAATCTTAAAAAAAAAGAAGAAGAAGAAGAAAGAAAGAAAACAGGACCCCACAGAGACCCAGACCACGTGTGGTTCTGTCTCTGTCTGCCCGGGGCGCTGGCCCCCGGGGGTGCCCGGGGCAAACCCGCTGCCTTCCACCCAGTCAGGTTTGAATTTGGCCAGTGTTTTAAATGCTCCCGGTCACTCCCGCTCCCTTCTCCTGGCAGGCTGGAGTCTGATGGTGGGGCGGTCAGCCTGAGCTGCTTGGAAATCCAATGTCCCTCCCCAACCCCCGGGGGGACTTCATTGTGCAGAACGCGTGGGCAGCGGCCCTGTGAGTGGCTTTCGTCTCCATCGGATGGACCAGGAGCCGTCCGGTGAGAAACTGAACTGCACAAGCAGTGATGGGACAGGAGCTAGGAGGCAGCGCCGGAAACGAAGGGTCAGGGTGCTCGGTTTACTGGCCAGATGGGCCTTCCAGAGTTGACAATAACTCATAGTTTAGAGACAGGAAGGTGGGGACAGAAAGAGGAAGGGCGACCGGGCCGGGGGCAGGGGGTACACCCTAGAGGCTGGGTCCCACTCACCGTCCTCTTCCTCAGGCCCTGCTTGGGGTGGGCGCTCCTGGCCATCTTCCTGCTCCCGCTCCTCTTCTTCCTGCAAGGCAAGAAGGGCGTCAGCACCAGGCGCCCGGAGCTCGAGCGGTTCCCTGATACGGTCATCCAGGTGCCTGACTCCTTGGTGAAAGCCACCCGACCCTGGGGTCGGCGGTCCCCGAGCGGGCGGAATGGAATCCGCACGATCTCTGTGCAAACGCTGCGTGGCCAAGACGGCAAGGGGGAGGCTGTGAGCGGAGGGGCTGTGCTTTCGACCCTTGAACCACAGTCCCTTTACCTGTTCCAGGGGGTGCCTGTCAAAGCCTTCGGATGCCATTTTGGTGACGGGACAGGGGACTCCCACCCACCCTCCGCCACTGACCCTGCTCCAGTAGAACTAACGGCTGGCGGGCCATCTGGGGCCCGAGCCAGTCTGGGCCATCACAGAGGAGCGGCGCTCGCGGGCACAGATTCCGTCACTGCCTCCTGGCACCTCGTTTCTACCCCTAAGAGGTTCAGCGTCCATCTTCCCAAACTGGGAGCTCCACCTCCTGCAGGCCCCACGCTCTCCCACGAATGGACTCAATAAACAGATGGCTGGAAGGAGTGTCCCAGGATGGCCTTTTTGGAAGGAGTGACTTCAACCTGCAGGAATGCTGGGGGGTGGGCGGGGACTGGGACGCACTGATTCTCCAGCTACAGGGAATTTAGGGCACGGCGGGGACTTGCAGCCCAGGGAACTGTGATGGGAAGCCGGCGAGCAAATACGGACAGACCCTTGGGCTTAGAGAAGGAAGCGCACATAGGAGGAAGCCGCCCAAAGCCGGTGGAGAGGGCAGCACGCCCAGGCCTTTGGGACTCAGCGACCCGGGCAGGAGCCCAGAGCCGCCGGCAGCAGGCTCATTTACGAAACGGAGTGAGCGAAGCAGCCAGTCACGAGTGGCAAACCCCGAAAGGCCTTGGGTTCCCTGGGACCTTCTCGCTCTCTGGACCACACACAAAATGCAGCCGGGGGAGCAGGGCGGGAGGCAGGGGCAGGACTTCTCCACTTGGCAACAGTGCCCAGCAAGCTCAGCACCAGCGAGATGGGAGCCACGCTGCCCTAAGCGCCGCCGCCGTGATGCCCCCCAGATTTTGCACAGCAAAGCGTCTTTGTGGCTGCAGGAAGGGGGCCAGGCCTCTTCGGGGGAGGCAGGGAAAGGAGACACCCCTTTGACCCCACAAACCCACTTCTAGGGATCTGCTCTGGACTGGGAAACCATTTCTGTTCACGTCTTTATACGAGGACTCTGTGTGCAGCGGAAAACACGCCAAAATGGAAACAAGGAAATGTTCATTCTTAGAGTGAAATGTCCTACCGTTAAATATATTTGGTTAATGTGTTCACCACGATATTAACAGGCTGAATATATCATGGTGTGCCTCCGTCATGAAACCCTGTGCTTTAAAAAGGAGGCAACCAGGGTGCCTGGGTGGCTCAGTTGGTTGGGCGACTGCCTTCGGCTCGGGTCATGATCCCGGAGTCCCGGGATCGAGTCCCATGTCGGACTCCCGGCTCTGTGGGAGGTCTGCTTCTCCCTCTGACCTTCTCTCCTCTCATTCCCAGTCTCTCTCTCTAATAAATAAATAAATAAATAATCTTTAAAAAAAAATAAAAAAAAATAAAAAGGAGGCAACCATACAAACTGATGTGAGAAACGCATCAGGATAAATTACCAAGAGGAAAAAGCAAGAGGAAGCACAGTGTGAGAGGGGATATCTTGTTGTAAATAGAAAAATGGAAATGCACATACGTGCTCATAAACGCAGACGAAAGGTTTTCTGGAAGGACTCGGCAGGGCACTGTTGGCAGTGACTAGCTTTGGGGGCGGGGCTACCTTGGGGGAGGGGCGGCCCTTCTCGTTCCTCTGATACATTTCCATATATTTAGATTTCCTAATAATATACATGAATATGCATTAATTCTAACATATTTTAAAAAGGCTACACAAGGGTGTCTGAACTGTGAAATCTTATTTTTTTTTTTTTAAGGAAGAGAAAAGGATAAAAAGAAACAGCTATTAATCCATTCAGGGCTGGACCCCAGAGATCAGCCTAATATCGAGACTGGAGAGGAGGTCGATTCTTCCATTACGTGTGAGGGACACCGAGACAAAGGAGAAAGAAGCACAGTCCCTTCCAGAAGGAACTCATGATCCAGGTGGGAAGACATCTACACAAACAAGTGCCATCCCAGGTGAGAACATCAAGAGCCGAGGCAGACCCCACCATCCCAAAGGGACACAGTGAAGGCGGACCTGCCAACACTCTCCCGGGGAGAGGCTGGTCTATATCTGAATTTTGCACTTGACTTCTAAAGTGTTTGCTATTTAAGTGTAGTTGAGATCCCACTGGCAGGTTAGGAAAGCAATTCAGAGGTCACTACTGATATATACATATATATCAGTATATATATGTATATAATATATATATAATACATATATATTTAATCTTATCTATTTGTTTTTATAGAGAGCACAAGCAGGGGGAGCAGCAGGCAGAGGCAGAGGGAGAAGCAGGCTCCCCACCGAGCAGGGAGCCCGACCGTGCGGCTGGATCCCAGGACCCAAGATCATGACCTGAGCCGAAGGCAGACACTTCACCGACTGAGCCCCCCAGGCGCCCCGCTCCTGATATTTTTTTTAAATGTGCAACCCCAGTCTTAGTGTGGTTTTCAGTTTTAAGAATTTCAGAAGCTACAAACGTACCAAAAGATGACATTGGAGAGGTTATTTACATTTTAAATACATTGATGGTGCGCATTCAAATTGATGTAATTACCACAGTCCGGGGCTAGATATGGCTCTAGCTGTTTTCAAACTTCAAAAAACTATTCACGGCCGGAGGTTCAGTGACTGAGGGATTGCTTTTGTGATACCAGCCTTTCGACCTGACGACAATCTGACGCCTGCGCACAACTTCAAGGGAGGCTGACCGGCTCACCAAGGGGCCCGTGGGAGGGGGCTCCTCTGCCAGCCCACCATCCAGACTCGGGCACGCACCAAGAATTAAAATGAAAAACTTGGCATTCAAATGTCAGGAAGCTAAGTATAAGAGGAATTTAAATAAGTAAATATTCAACGGATGTGTGTTCAGCTTTGTAGCATTTACACTTCCCAAGTTATTAAAACCTAAAACTGCACGAAGACTTTGGGGATACCCCTGTATCCCGGAATTACATGAAAGATAAATAGCGCTACGTGTGTGGTAGACAGAGATACCGTTTTATAAAATTTCTGGTGTGCCGTGGCTTTATATACGGGAATGTAATTTAAAATAGATTTCTTATTGGAGACCTCATTTAGTTTGGAAAGCAGTGCCGAGTTGGCCACGAACCGCTTTCCGTCTGTGCAGAAAACACCTTCCTTCAGAAGCTGCCCCCTGAAACCCGTGGGCCCGCTGGGCACTGCCTCTGGGCGATCAGACCCTCCCCCAATAGACCGCTCACACCCCACTTTGCAAGCCCAGGAGAGGTCAAGTCCTTGCGGGAGAACGCAGAAGCTGCGGGCTGGGCCGTGGGGGAGGCTTCCCAGGGCACTGCGGGGGGGGGGGGGGGTACCACCCTCCCCCCAACCCCCACCCCCAGGCTTGTCCGGCTTCCTTTGTGAGCTTCTAGATGACATTGCCATAATGGAGAGGAGTTCATTATTAAACAAAACACTGTTTTTGCATCTCACCCTTATTTTATAAGAAATGTGTGCCCGACAGAAAAACGCAAGTGCAGATACCGGTCATAAGGTGGGCGGGTCTCGTACACACAGCGCTTGGGACAAAGACAGCCGTCCTTCTGGACGTGGTGGCCCTTCGGCCTCCCTCCAGTGCTCTCTGCCTCCAGACAGTGAACTGCGTGCGTGACTGGGAAGGAAGGCGGGACGGGGCAACCAGGCACAAAATGCTGGAGCAGGAGCCGTCAGCGAGGCTGCGCCTCTGTACCTTCCCACCTGCAACACGTCCCACCTTCCGTCCTGCTTCCTGCTTGGGCACATGCAGTTTTGAAGGCGTACTTTCTGGTATACACTGTGCGTCTAAGCGACATGGGAGAGGGGCCCCCCGAGAAGGGCTGCTTGGCTGAGCTGAAGGGGCGCGGCGAGGCCGCAGGGGGGATGCCAGGCGGGGAGCTCGTGGCTTTCGCAGTGCCTTGCTGGAGTTTGGTGTGGTTGTAGGGTTTGCAGGGGGTCAGGAGGCAGGGCTCAGACCGGACCGGGAAGATCTTACAGGGGACAAGGCAACAAGCCCCCTCCCCGCGTCCCCTCACCCCAGCAAGCAGCTTTTAAGTAGGAAGAAACCAGAGGAGACTACCGTTTTGGGAGCAGGACGTGGAATGGCATAGCGAGGGCAAGATCAGAGGCAGGAAGACCTCCGAGAAGGGGGTTCGAAGCACAGAAGGGGGTTCGAAGTGAGAGATGTCAGGCCTGAACTGGGAGGTGAAGGGACTTTGGCCCCCAGCTCAGTGTTTGTTGAATGAATCAGCGAAGGACTGGCTGCCCCTGCCTGAAAGCAATCCCCTGGGGGTCACAAGGTCTGAATTCCACCCTTGGCTTGCCTCCCCCCATCGCTGGGCTAGGACCACGCCGGGCCCAGCATGACCGGACAGCTGCTCAGGGTGCTGACTGCAAGCCGGCGAGAGGTGATTGCTGTGGATTTCTGGGTAGTGCCATGGGTTCTGAGCGTGCTGCACGGTACGCTGTGTCGTGGGCTGAATTGTGGCCCTCCACACATTCACAGGTTGAGGTCCAAACCACAAGTATCTCAGACTATGATTACGTTTGGAGACAGCGCCTTTGAAGAAGGAATTCAGTTAAAATGAGGCTGTTGGGGGGGGGGGGCAGCCCCATCTGATTGGTGTCTTTTTTTTTTTTTTTTTATTCATTTAACAGAGAGAGAACACAAGCAGGCAGAGAGGCAGGCAGAAGCAGAGAGAGGAGCAGGCTCCCTGCGGAGCAAGGAGCCCGATGCGGGACTCGATCCCAAGACGCTGGGATCATGACCTGAGCCAAAGGCAGTTGCTCAACCAACTGAGCCACCCAGGCGTCCCTGATTGGTGTCTTTTTAAGAGGAAATCTGTAAGAAAGGATACACGCAAGAGACACCAGGGGTGTGTGTGCTTGTGGAAAGACCCCTTGAGGACATGGCGAGAAGTCGGCACCTGCGCGGCTGGGACAGAGGCCTCAGAAGAGAGCAGCTCTGCCTGCGTCGGGACCTCACAGTTCTAGAGAAAAGGAATGTCTGTGTTCCAAGCAGCCCCGTCTGTGGTACATTGTTCCAGAAGCCCTAGCAAAGCCACACACTGAGCTCTAATCAAAGTAAGTCCGTTTTGAGAAAACTGAATTGGTGACGTCCTCTGAGACTGATAGCCGGTGTCATCCTGGCTGGTCCCCAGGGCAGTCTCGGGCTGGGACCCAACCCCCTCGCCTCACTGACCAGACCCCAAATTTTAACTTCACATGTCCCGGGACACTTCTCCAATTCAGCCGTTTCCTCC
Organism: Nasua narica; assembly: GCA_028533885.1. Classification (NCBI taxonomy): domain Eukaryota; kingdom Metazoa; phylum Chordata; class Mammalia; order Carnivora; family Procyonidae; genus Nasua; species Nasua narica. Next base: position 3,906,687 of record CM052804.1, on the reverse strand, counting down.
AGTGGAGGGATGGCTCAGGGCTGGGGTGGGCGGCGGGGCTGGGGGGGGAGGCCAAGCACAGGGGCCAGGGGCTCCCGGAGGCCGAGGAGGGAGGCTTCTCGGAGTCAGCAAAAGCCTGCAGGCCCGCACATTGCCATTTATGGCTGCCCTGGCTGATCCAGGCCCGACACACAGCACCGAAGCAGAGGAGGGGGAGGGAGAGACAGAGACAGAGAGAGGGACGGAGACAGGGTGGGGGAGAGGCAGACAGGGAGAGAGAAACAGACGTCTTTGTGTCTGCCCGAGGAGACGGTCCTGGCCTGCGGTCTTTACTCAGTAGGACCTGCTGGGACCCTGGGACCGGCCACCAGAGCTGACTCGGGCCGTGGCTACAAGGCCCAGTTAATCCAGGATGAAATTAGAGGACCACGGGGCCACTTCCACGGGGATGCCTGTGCCCCGCTCCCCTGCCACAGCCAGCAGAGAGAGCAGGGGGCTCTCAAGGGGCCCCATGATTCCGGGTGCACTCCTCGGCAGCCTGAGTCAGGCCCTCTCCTCCGCAGCACGCCCGCGGGTCTGCCGGCGCCCCCCCCCCCTCCCGCCAGATTCCATTAGGTAATCGGGCTGTTCATCTTCTGCACTCAGAGGGCAGCAGCTGGGGCGAGCAGGGGGCGCAGAGCTGGCGCCAGCAACCAGAGCGCCCGCGCTGGGGGGGCCGGGCCGAGGGTGCGGCTGGCGGCTCTCTCCACCCGCAGGCCTCAACAGCTCAGCCGCTGGGAGCCTAAGCGACAGCTCTAGGCGACGAGGCAGGGGCCAGCCCTCTACAACCATGTTTGCGCTGGATGAGGCACATCCCTGCCCCCCACCGGAGACAATGAACTGACGTCTTCTCCTAAAGCGGCCCCTCTCAACTCATCAGATTTTCTCTGCAGTCACAGCATCGTTGACATTTTGTCATGGCCTGGGAATGGTGATCCAAGACTGAGGCTTCTTTTCCCAACTGCCCCCCACCCCCCGGCACCCCCATTCTCCATGCTCCTGCCAATCACTCAGGACCCGACACGGCACCGTGTCCTTGACCTTACTCTCCTCCAACTCACTGGCTGAGAACATCTTCAAATGCCAGCTTTATGAGTTCTTTTCCTACTAAAACCCTAACATGACTGCTGCTGTGCTCAATTCAAATAATCCCCGACCTGTGAGGTTCGCTCCTGCCTTCGGGTCATTCCCCAATGCTTACTGGGAAGTGCTCTCCTATCCTGTCCATGGGAGGCTGGGGGCGGGGGGGTGGGGACTTGGGGTCCCCTTGGGCACACCGTCTGCCCTTCTCCATTCGCTTCCTCCTTCCCCTGGCTGCGCGGGGTCCTCTGAGGTCACAGGACCTGGCGAGGACGGTTTTGAGCTGGGTTTTTATCCTGGCCTCAGCAGGCAGAGCCCTGGAGCTCCGCTGGGGGGTGCAATGGAAGGGAATTGCTGTAAGGAGGGAGGCGGGAACAGAAGGGCCGAGACCCCCTCTCCCACACACACGCACAGGGCGGTTCTGCTTTTGCTTTACACACTGGACTTCCATCCACGTTTAAAGAAGAAAAAAGGTATCTAGTGCTTTTAAAAATGTGAGAAAACCACTGATCTAAAGTGGCTTTGACCCAAGACAAAACCCTAGCTGATAAAACCTTGGATGCATCGCCAGTTATCCATTCTGTTTGAACACTTCTAACCCTGGGGAGCTCACTACCTTACACAGCAGTCTGCCTCTCTGGGGCACGACACACGGCTCTAGCGCGCGCAGACAAGACCAAAGGCCCTGGGTGGGAGGCCTGGGGCACGAAGAGAAACGGCCTTGGCCTGCTGCCCCGGGCGTGCTACGAGGAGGCAGCATCTGCCTTGTGGCAGGGGCCATGAGGGCTCTTTCTCTTCGTTGTTCCTGGAGCCGATGCACTCAACAAGCACGTACTGGGCTCTGCTGTGTGCGGAGCCCGCTGTAGCGGCTGGGGCTGTGGCCGTGAACGTGGCAGGCCCGTTCTCCTGAGCCGACATCTGCTGTGGCACACAATGGACATGAACGTAAAGGGTGACCTCAGACCACGTGCAGTGCCGTCAAGAGAGCCAGAGAGGGCGGCGTGTTGGAGTAGGGGTCGGGGAGGTGCTCAGGGACACAGACGCAGGAAAAAGAGTGACAATCGTGTGGAAGTCTAGGCCAGGAAGGGGCTGCCAGGCAGAGGGAAGAGCAAATCCCCGGCTCCAGCGGAGGTGCAGGCCTGGTGTGTCCGAGGGCCAGGACAGGGGCGGAGGGGGCACAGGGACAGCGGGGACCGCAGGCAGAGCCGGACGCAGGGGCCGTGCCTGCCGAGGGCTCGGAATTTATTCTGAACGTGACAGGAGCCACTGCAGGGCTTGGAGCAGGAGCCTGGGATGTGGTTTCTCCGTGATGAAGATGGTGCCGGTTGCTGGCGGAACGTGAGGAGCGGGCTGGAGGCCGGGGGGTGGGTTGGGGTGGGGTGGTGTGGGGGGGACTGCTGGGAGGGAAAGGCACAGCCTGGGTGAGCCACAGACCACAGCAGCATCCCGGGAGGTGGACAGGACAGCCTGGATGCATACAGAGGTGACGGCACTTGCTGATGGAGGGACTTCGGGCCAGAAAAGAAAAAAAGGATGTTGTGTGGGCTCTCAGGCTGAGCAGCTTCGGGGGGCCGTGGAGGAACTCCAAGCAGATGATGAAGAACAGCGGGGGCAGGGAGGGGCCGAGGACACACCACAGTGGGCAGAAGTCCAGAACCCTTACCGGACATGATGGTCTCAGGGGACCTCAGGGGCTCACTGGATGACCACGGGCAACCTGCCCTTGAGGTCAAACTCAAGGAGAGGCTGGGCATCATCAGCTATTGATCAGGAGGTTGACAGTGGCCAGCGTGTTCTAGAAGACAGGTCTAGAAGCGAGTTGTCCACTTGATATGGGTATGAGCTTCTCCAGCACAGCCAAAGAACAAAGGAAGAATATTGGGTAAAAAGCTGACTCCTGAGGCGGGGCTGGGGGAGGAGGGGCAGACTGAGATCTAGAGTTCATTAGAGGTCATGGCCCAGCACACATGGGGGAGCGGAGGGCCGGGGAAGCGCCAGGCTGGGGGCCGAGTTCAACCAACCTGACTAAAAGGGCCATCCTGGACTCTGACCTCATATTCCCATTTAGGGCACATTCACAAGCCCTACACATGCTCCCTTGCCCCGAGGGCCAAGCAAACCAGATCCAGTCCCAATCCTATCAGCTTAACTGTTTTTGGCATTGTTCCAACAAAGAGAATTTGGAGGGCATCAGAAAGCTTCATTAAAAATCAAAACAAAACAAAACAAAAAACAGAGGCAGAAATGCGCATTCTCCCCTTATCAGCAAGGATTAGCTGGAATTTTTGTGTCTGCGGTTTGGTGGGGGCCAGGGGATAGAGAGTTTGGTTTGGGCACAGGGAGGAGAGCTTCTGGGCTGACAAGACCAGAATAAGGAGGGTGAAGGGAAAGGAAACCGCTGTGTTGGGGACCAACCAGGCTGAAGAACTTTGACCGGGACCAACTTGAAGGATCTTAGCAGAAGACGAGTGTCTAGTGTTTAAAGTCTCTAAGGCGGCCTCAACCAGGGGCACAGGAACTGGTGAGGACTTCATGAAGAATAAAGATAAGAATGGTTTGCCCACCGGGTGTCGGGTTTACTGATCTTCACAGGAGACTGGGGCTGGAGAGATTTGCTTGTCTTGGGATTGATTTCAGAATCTGAGCCGTCAGCAGCATCCGGCCAGGAGAAACACAAGTCATACCAAGGTCAGAGTTAGCTTCTTGCTGAGAACATGCCCAGGGTTGTCTCCACCAGAGGTCAGGTTGCCCAGAGTTAACAATGACGAGTGTAAGGAGTTCTTACCTGCCAATACTAGTCCCGGGCGCACGCGCGCACCCTCCCCCCTCACACAGGCCATGAAAGAGGAGTGGTCATGGGAAAGCCAAGGACCATGGATCGCTAAGAGCTCTAGGAGAGATCAGAGATAGTTTGAGTTCAATCCCTTCCGTCTGGGGAAACTGAGGCTCAGAGGTTCCATGACTTCCCCCAAGTCCTACGGCTATTCGGAGGCAAAAATATTAGGTAAACAGGTACCATGAATCCTCACACTGAGAATTCCTTTCCAACCCCCGTGGCCAGGAGGATGTGACCGATCCTTCTCCCTCCCAGGCAGGAGTGCAGGAAGAGCTGCAGCGTGCCAGACCTCCTTCGTGGCTCCGCTCTATCCGTGTAGGCACCCCTTCCAGGAGGAGGTTTCTGAACCCCAACAAAGTCCTGCTTTGTGCATCTGTCCCTAACGGCGGCCAAGCGAGTGTGGTCGAACTCAGGTTGTTCCAGAAATGCCTGAGCCACCAGGGACCGGGCATTTCTCCGGAAGCACATCCACCAATGGTCTCAGGCCGTCTCAGCCCTCCCAGTCTGCGGCTGAGGCCGACGGTCCGGGGAAGAACAGGGCTACGAACAGAGACCGTTTGAAAGGGCGCACGCTTCCATGTTTCCTTTCTAACCCTCCAAAGCTAGGCAGCTTTATACTTCCCACTGAGTAGAAAATTCTGACGGCTACATTTTCTGTGTGCAAACAAGACTATCTCTGGAAGAGAGAACAAAGTTTAGCCATTAGAAAAGTCCCCAGACTTCTTTCCCGCATGGAAAAAAAAAATGACGAGCTGGAACGACTTTGCATAAAACACCCTCTTGCGCTCCCGAACACTGAACTCTTGTTCCGCAGCTCTGGGCATCTGTTTGGGGACGTTCGTCGCCATAATATGTTCTGCACTTTTCCTTACTTATTTCTACCAACTTGCTAATTAATCCAATGTCCTAGTTCATGGACCTTTGGACTATTTCCAGTCTCCTTCCCAGCGAATCACTAGACCGGTGATAGACTGAATGTCTCTATCCTCCCCAAATTCATATGTTGAAGCCCTAAGCCCCGGTGTGATGGTATTTGGAGGCGGGGCCTTTGTTGGTAACTGGGATAACATGAGGTCCTAGGAGTGGGGCCCCCAGGAAGGGATGATTGTCCTTATAAGAAGAGGAAGAGACCAGAGAACTCTCCCTCCACCCCGTGCGGACACAGCCGGAGGGCGGTTGCCCGCGAGCCAGGAAGCAGGCTCTTACTGGGAACTGAGTTGGCGGGCACCTTGATCTTGGACTTGCCAACCTCCAGAGCTGTGAGAAATAAATGTGTACTGTTTAATCCTCCAGTGTGTGGTATTTTGTTATAGCAGTCCGAGCTGACTGAGACAAGATTCCGAAGTGATAGGAACAACTGCCAAGTATCTATCTGGCCCTCCATGAACTGGCTTCTGTGCTTCTGTTAAGATAATAGAAAGTAGGGCCATGTTGGGACAGATGATGGGGGAGGGGATTCACCTGCTCCTAAATCCTTCTGTGGCCTCTGCAGGGAGTGGGGGGCACAGGGACACACCTGTGGTGACAAGGATGATGAGGGTAGGGGACACAGCATGGACCTAACTGCAGGATAACTTCAGAAGGTGAACCACGGGGGCGCCTGGGTGGCTCAGTTGGTTAAATGTCTGCCTTCGGCTCAGAGGTCATGATCTCAGGGTCCTGGGATCAAGCCCCGCATCGGGCTCTCTGCTCAGTGGGGAGCCTGCTTCCCCCTCTTTCTCTGCCTGCTTCTCTGCCTACTTGTGAACTCTCTGTCTCTGTCAAATAAAGAAATAAAATCTTTAAAAAAAACCAAAACAAAACAGGGCACCTGGGTGGCTCAGTTGATTGGGCAACTGCCTTCGGCTTGGGTCATGATCCCAGAGTCCTGGGATCGAGTCCCACATTGGGCTCCCAGCTCCATGGGGAGTCTGCTTCACCCTCTGACCTTCTCCCCTCTCATGCTCTCTCTCACTTTCTCTATCTCAAATAAATAAAAAAAATCTTTAAAAAACAAAACAAAACAAAAACAAAAACCAAGCTCTTTCCTGAGAAATTTCCCCAGTGGATTTCTTTTCTCCAACACTATATTTTTTTTCAAGTATAATTAATATACAGTGCTATAAAAGTTTTAGGTGTACAATATAATGACTCAACAACTCTATACATTTCTCAGTGCTCATCAAGATAAGCATCCTCTCCAACGCTGTGTCAAGGGAAATTCCAACTTACAGAAAAATCAGATGAATAAAACAATGAACACTCATATACCCTTCACGTAGATTCACCAATTGTTAACATTTTGCCATCTTTCCAGTCTTTCATGTGTGCATATATGTGTAACTATTAGAATCGTGCCATGTAGCCCCTAAATGTTTGGGGATGCACCTTCCTTGTTTAAATTTATTGACTTCTATTTTTTTTAAAAAAGATTTTATTTATTTATTTGTCAGAGAGAGAGCCATCACAAGCTGGAGGAGCGGCAGGCAGGGGCAGAGGGAGAAGCAGACTCCCTGGTGAGCAGGGAGCTCAACAACGTGGGATTCGATCCCAGGACCCTGGGATGACTACCTGAGCGGAAGGCAGACGCTTAACTGAGCCACCCAGGCACCCCTGGGATGCATCTTCCTAAGAACAAAGACATGTTTCTAATCGCGACACTCGGCACCACGCACATGAAATTGAGCATCGATACGATAAAACGAAAAAGCCATTCCTTTGAAACATCTCCCAGTTACCTGCAAGATGTTCTTTACAGCTCCACACCCCCACTCTAATCCAGAAGCCAATCAGGGATCAGGCATCGCATTTGTCTGTCTCGTCTCTTTAGTCTTTCTTTACTCTAGACGAGCCTCCCAGCCTGTTCTGGGATCTGATGTTCTGGGGTGATGTCCCCACCCCGCTGCTAAGCAGAGCGAGGACCCAGAGTTCTGGCACGGATGTAAGTAACTCTAGTACTATTCGAGTGACCCTTGACCTTCACCTTGACCACGGTTTGGGAATTCTATGACATAGCCTTGCTGGAATCCACACCTTCATTTCCCAAGAAGCCTGGCCATTCCAAGATTGCAGCCGAAGATCAGCACCCAAAGGCACTGTTTCCTGGCCTTAAAAGGGACCAGCTCTTATTTGTGACATTGTTGGCTGTGATTCTTTGTGAGGGTGGGGCGTGCCTGTCAGGCTTCCTTGGTGGCCCACCCCTACACTCACCCCTAGGAGACAGGACAAGAAAGACATTCTAATAATAGAGCTCTGCCCTCTGCTTGGTCTCCCTTTCCTGGCCAGCTGATCACCCCCGATTTCTTCAGTGGCTGCCCAGTATCTCAGCCCATCACGCTACTTTGTTCCCCAGCACCATGGGGCCGCTTCCCAGTGACCCAGAGCCTCCCAGTGACCCAGAGCTGCAGTGGAAGGCTGCTTCCTGCTGTGGAAGGCTGCTTCCCAGGGCTCCAGATCCTTTTCAATAATCAGCTTTGTGAGTCAGAGGGAGCAGCTGCCCTGGGCCTCCCGGGCCTGGGAGGGCAGAAAGATGATTGGATCAGAAGCAGCGCCATTAGTTAGGCAAGGTGGTTGCTCCGCCCCTCCCCCCCCCCCCTCATTTCCCCAGAGTCCTGAGACTGCTCTCCGCTGGGCTGGCAATATGATAATCAGATCTCTGATCTTGAAAATGCCCCTGTCAGTATCCAGACAATTTCTTAGTGGCTTCTTGCAGGGCTAATCCCACCACCAGGAAGGCAGAGCAGTGGGAGACAGTGATATGTGTCCCCCTCCCAGCACCTGACCCCAAGGCCTGAGCACAGCCACGATTTAGTGTTTGCCAGCTGGAGTTGAGGGGAGTTTGCTCAGCAACTCAGCAAGGGTTGGGGATCTGAACGCCCACGGGCAGGACAAGAGCCCTGAGTGGGGAAACTGACTTAAACGTAACAGGATAATCTCGGACCGGTTGTCGCACAGGGAGGACAGACAGAAGCCTCAACTCTCAGAGTCATCTGGCAGCTGCCCCGCGTGGGAACCCCTGTGATGGGCTCAGTCCTCCAAAGCACCCACTCACCCCCACAGGACGAGCCTTTTCCTGACAGAGGCCAACTGTACTCTGAGCTCTGGACCAGCCACACCGAACCCCGCCCACCAGATCTGGGATTGCTGAGGGCCCCACACGCCTTGTGGAAAGCTCTCTCAGGAGCACCGTCGCCCAGAGATCAAGGCACTGACTGAGCGCCACTAACCTGCGTTGTAAACTTCTGTCTAGAACTTGCTGCTGGGGGATCAAGGGCCCTGTGTAAATGTGGGAGCAGGGCTGGTTGAGAGCTGGGGCTGGCTGAGAAGGGCCCCCATGTCTCTCCTGCGCCCAGGAGGCTGTGAGTGCAGGCAGAAGCCCCAGTACGGGAGCCAACCTCGCACACCAGCCCAGGTCCAAAACCCTACCTGCCATCCTCGCCGGTGAGGTTAGCAAGAGCGGCTGGGCCTCCATTAAAGCAGAATCTCTGTCCTTTTCCCCACCCCGGAGTGGGGGGGATACGACAGCCCTCCTCAGGCTGGTGAGAATCTGCTCTCAAGACACAATTAGTCACCCACTTGTCAAACAAAGCGCCTGCTCAGAGGGGTCCCCACGCACTTAACTCTCGGCAGAGAGCAGCAACGCCTTGGCCCAGCCTCAAGGCCTTTTCGCCTCAAGGGTTCTCTCCAGTGTGTAAACCACAATGTCCAGCAAAATTCAAAAGGGCACTGCAGACACCCTACTGACAAGGCCCCCAAGCAGCTTGCTCATGGTTCCTACCCCTTCAGCGTCCTCCACTGCAGGAAGAGGGGCTCGGGAGTAAGAACAAGGCATTCTGATCCAGTGGACCCAGGGCCCCGAGCGGTAGCCTGCTGGGGTCAAGGGTGCTGAAATCCTGGCGATGTGTCTCATGCCTGGCAAGCAGGTTTCGCATGTAAAGAGCAGCACTGGAAAAGGTGTACAGGCTCAGGGAATAAGCACACAGTTCCGAAGCAGTCAGGAGAGAGCTGAGGGACCGAGGCGGAGCGGGCTTGTGGCAGAAGCCAGGCCTGGCCTATCTGCAAGCCCAGGGCAGATGTGCCAAAAGACGGGTGCAGTTTGAAAACAATACAAATGACTGCATTTGTGCGAGGCTTCTTCTCTCGGCCCCGCCCTGTGCGCTTCCCAACCCAGACCTCCCTGGCTCTGGAGTCTGGATTGCACATTGGCTTAGCAAGAAAAGTCGGCTTTTTTTTTTCTAAGTATGACTATTTTTTCGCTATGGAGAGAACTCTCATTATCCCAGATCGTGAAATAAGCCACATGCACGTGGATCCGGGAACCCGCAGGCCGGAGGGGTGCGGGGCGAGGGGTGGGTGTGACCCGAGCCTGGGAAGGAGGGAGTGGGGCTGGGGAAGTGGAACGTCAGCACAACACACTGCACAACTCCGACAGGCTCAGGCTAGGTGCTCGCCGGCACTTCTGGGGCAGGGGGAGGACGGCGAGTTTGCTTGGTGGGGCTGTGCTCCCGGGAGACGCGGGGGGAGCGGGGGGGGGGAGAGGGGAGGCCGATGGCCCGAGGCTGGGGGCCGGATCTCCGGCCCCGCCTGATCTGGGGGGAGGGGGGGACAGGCCCTGGGGTGGGGAGGGGACGCCCGGGAGGGCCGGGTCCGTACCTGCCTGGCCTCGGTGGCCTGCTCCTCCGCCTCCGCCGGCGCCGCCTCGAGCTCCCCCGGCCCCTCGAGCTCCCCAGGCCCCTCGAGCTCCCCTGGGCCCTCTGGCGCGGCCGCTGGCTCTGGGGCGCAGGGGCCGGGCGGTGCGGGAGTCCCCGGGGCCTTGGCCGGGGGCACGGGCTCCAGGCTCGCTGCCGCCCCGCGCCGCACCAGCAGCCAGGCGAGCAGCAGCGCCAGCGCCGTGACCAGCACGGGCAGCGCGGCCAGCAGCTCGGCCGGCGCCTCCATCGCGCCGAGGCCGCCCAAGTGCCCGCCCGCAGGGACCCCGAGGGAGCCCGCCGCGCCCCGCCCGCGCCCCGCCCCGGGGCGGAGCCCCTGCCCGCGCCCCGCCCCCTCGGGCCCCCTCGGTTGGGAGAGGGGGACTCGGATGCTAGGGGACCCTGACCCCTGCGGCGGCACTCCCGAGGCGGGCCAGCCCCGCCCTGCACCGGGCAGGCCTGACGCTCTGCGCTTAGATTTGTTTTGAAAACCCAGCTTGAACCGCTTTCCTCAGGGGCCCTTAGATTATTGTCATTTTCGGCATCATTTCCGCCCTGTACAGAAGGTCCAGCACTTTGGAACCGCTGGCTGGGGAATGCAGAGGCCCCGGCGGGGAAGGCTCACCTAAACCGTGGCACCGGACTGCCTGTATGACGATGAAACGCAAACATTAACCCCGCTTACTCTCAGCCACTTGCAGACCCATCCACAGCATTTTCCGGGAGCACTTCCAGTCCCTGGCCAGGGAATGCCCCGTCTGGCCTGCGACCCAGCAGCAGCCTTCAACACAAGCCTCCTTGTAACGGGGGCTGCCCCCAAAGGCAGCATTCTGGAATTCAGCTCCAGGTGCCTTGGGATAACATTGGTTCCCTGCTGACTTTCCTCTTGGAGTAATTCTCCCGTGTAGGGAAGGGTGGAATGAAGGGAAGTCTACTGTTTTTCCCTCCCCAGATCCTTCCATTTGTTTGTTTGAGATACTTATGCTGTAACCAAAAAAGTGTGTCTTTACCTCTCCCAATAAACACAGGGCAAAGTTCGTCAGGTACCAGTTGAAAAAAGAGAATGCCAGTTTTTGCTTAGGCTACATTAATTGCTTTTCTGGAAAACTTAGTGCCTGAGCTGGTATCTGGTGCAAGCCAGAAGCTAGATGGAGTGCTGTTTACACGGAGGACATAAGGATGGTCTCCAGATATGACCAGCAGGCTTCCTGGAGGAGGGGGACTTTAGTTCTGCCACTTCACCTAAGAGTAAGGGGTACCAGCAAAAGGAATTTCAGTGGTGACTGGTGAAAAATGCCCCGTAACTATAAAATGTGGAATGGGGTTCCTATCTGGCTTTTGACCCCTGGGAGACTTTTGGGCAAAGCGGGCCTTCTTTTTTGGCCCCTGCCTTTGTTGTTTGAATATACATTTAAGGGGGCCCATTGTGCAAACTTAGCTACGCTCTGTATCGACTATCAGATGAATAATGAGAAGAAACAAGAACAAAACAATGCAAAAAACCCAACTCCAAATCAAGTCGCTTTATTTAAAATGATGAACAAGTTTCGTCCATGTGAAAGTTAAAACCACCCATCAAATGGCGGAGCCACAAGCGGCCCGTGGCGGAGCCCACGGCGAGATGACACGGCGAGAGGACAACAGACGGAGCCGGCTGCCGGGAGTCTCTGCAGCAGTGACAAGAGGCACAAGGACTCGGCACCGTCCCAGTTCTTCTGCACTGTCCAGTCACCTTGGAGACAGCAGGCCGGGCAAGTTCTCATGGGACATTCAGTGGGGGGGCTAGATGTCTCAAGTTTTTGAACGAACGATGAGACGAAAGCCGAGAGCCACCACCCAAGGGGGCCGGGGCACGAGGTTCATCTAGCTTTGCTGTGTACAATGCAACATCAGTGGACCATCTTGACGGAAGGCGGGCGGGGGCGGGGGGGGGGGGAGGAGGAACCAGACCGCACAGGGAAACATCCCCAGTACCCGGCACACACGACAACTTGTGGAAACGCTACGCACAATTCAAGGAACCTACAGCTGTGCACGTACACGCTTACGTCCTAGAAATCACTTTTTACACTTCCCGCAAAACTATTCTGTCCCGCACTCCTGTCTAAAGTCCTAAATCACATCCAGGCTGAACCTCTAATAAGTTTGTAAAGGCTTACACCAGCAACTTTCTTGCCGATCCTTAAATATTTTTAGCTGATTTAGAGAGAAACCAAATACTAAGACCACAACTGTGATGTTAATTATGTTCTTTTATGAAAATCTCAGACTTGGATTTAGTAAGGTCTGACCTTGCTTTTCTGGTCAAAGAAATGGGTGTGCGTGAGCCCACGCAGCCTGATCAGTGACCTTTGGGAACCATGCAGGGCACCCTGCCTCTCAGCTGCATGAGGGGAGGGAGCCGGGCTCGTCGCCGCTGCATCGCCAGCACCCAGAACGCTACCTGCCACTCGAACACAGGCTGAACGCTTGCAGGACTCACAAATGGGAACAACGTCCCTGGGCTGGGTGGCTCTCCCCACAAATGTCACCCTGAATATGCCAGCACTACTAACGACTCCGGAGACACCTGTGTGCAGCACTGGCTCCTTCAGTCTGGTGGTGAAGTCTCTGGTGCTCGCTCCCAGAGCCCCACGCTGTCTTTTTCCACCCCGCTCCTCCGTATCAGTAGTTACAGGTCCACGAGCCCTTCCTGCAGGGCCCAGCTTGCTAGTCTTTCAGTGGGGGAAGAATCCCGGCTATTGTTGACGTCACTCGAAGGAGGAGCCCAGACCAGGGGGGTGACGGGTTAACTTTAGCATAGACGGCCCTGGTTCCCACTTCCTACCTGGTCCTGAGCACCCGCCATCACTGCGCTCCTCTCTCACGGCTTCCCCGCCTCCTCCCTGCTTTATTTCTGTAAAGGTGTGCTTGGCTGGCCCACAGCGGCAGTGAACAGCGGTGGGGTGGGACGTGTGGCATCTCCGGCCTGGCCTGCGGTCACTCGTGGGACGGCAAGAACCAAACGGCAGCACATAAGCAGTGTGATCCAGATGCTTCCGGGTGAGGTGACTGCGGGCCCGTCGGGTGGGCTGGAGCCCTTATTTCTGGATATGGTCTGCCAAACAGGAATCACCCTTGGTGTCTCAGGAAGGCTAATCTCTCCCATTCAAACTTCCATCCGGTCATACAGGCCACTGCAAAAGCGACCTATCCTGCCCCCTGGTGGCAAACAGCCTTTGGGTTTTGCTTTTTTTCTTTAAACCGAAGTTGAGAGAGAAGTTGGTATGAATTAGAGGAAGGCGTGATATCCCGGCAGCAATACTGGGGTACAGAAAAAAAAGCATTTTGGAAGATGGCAAGAACATTTTAAAAAAGGAGACAGAGGAACTCCACTCAAGTGTGAACACAGAGAGACGACAAGTTCAGGGTCTGACTTTACTCACCCCCCAAAATACACCTTGGAATGGATGAGGGCAGGGCCGTCTGAGCCCGGGGGGCCTGGTGGGGAAGGGGAGCAGCACCGAGGGACCAGTGACAGGCGCCACCGCCGAGGAACACCGTGGTGGACGTTCTCCATCCAACCTGGCCACGTTTTTGGATCAGCATTTGAGAATGCAGAAAACTAAGACAAAGCAGGGGACCAGCCTCCTAGGGGAAAGTCACACGACTGACCCAGTGTCAAGGGACGATCATCATCAGTCTGTTAAAAATATAACCTTTGCACAGAAGAACCCGAGATTCCCCAGATTATACTTGTGTTCAGGGAGGATCCGGCGAGGCGATGCCATACGGTCCCAGGCCATCTGCCCACAGGCTCCTGGGCGCCCCAGCAGCTCCTGCTGCCCTCTGGCGGCACCTGCCCTTACCTACACCCCCACCCCAAAGAGGGCACGCTGCTCAGTGCTTTTCACTGGGCGCACCCTTGACAAGCCCCCTCTCACTTTTATTTACCTCGAGCTGAATTCAGGGACAGGTTAAGGCAAGCAGGTGAACGGAGAGGGCAAGAGATGGAGCCTGCTGGCCAATCCGCGAGCATTTACGCCTCAGCAGACCGCAGAGACTAGAAGCACCATATACGGATTTATCCCAGACACGTAGCGCAAGCCACCCACTTAATGTCTGCGGGTCAAACAAACAGGGACACTGATCGTGAGGTCTCTTACAGCTTCGGCCTTTATGGGCCACGTGGTGAGAAAGATGCATCTTTTAGAAGCGACCCTATTCACAACTTGAATTCTGCAGTAAGACACACGGAACGCCTTTCCCACTCCGTTCCTGAACAGAAACCCTCCCCCAAAGCACAGCACACGGAAACACTGCCGGAATTCACGGGCCCGTCTGGCGGCGGAGGGGAGGTCCCGAGTCCTAGGCCCGCGCTCGTGGTGGTGAGCGGCGCCGCCCGCGCCGGCTGGGTCGGTGACACACGGGGGTGGCGCGGGAGTGGCACTTTTTACGTGTAATTGGCTCAGACACAATTCCGAGTCCACTCACCCCTCGGGGCCTGCTGGTGCGCCGCTGGCTCTCGGAGGGCAGAGGCTCCTCACCCACGTCGCTGAGGATCAGATGCAGCGAGACGCTCAAGGGAGCCCAGCTCTGTGGCCTCGAGGTGAAGCAGCGTGGTTTAGAGGGGACAGCACAGACCCCCTCACCCCACAGCGCGCCGGCCGTCAGGGTTTCGGGTCTCACTGAGCTTGCTGAGCTTTGAAACTTTTTGACCCTCTATTCTTAGTAAGCGGTAAAAACAGCATTTGACCGAAGACAGAAGCCTGGACCAGAGAAGGATTATCCAAATTCAAAGGAGACAAAGGAGAAGGTGGGAGCAGAAGACGTGAAAACTGAGTCAGGTGGCCGCCCACAGCGCACGCAGGAGCCACCTCAGGGAGTCTCTTTATTTGCTCAGGGGTGAGCCCGGCCTCCACAAGTGTCCCTAATCCTGCCAAGGAAAGTACAACCGCCTGTAATCAGCATGTAGTCAGCACGGCTGGCGCGAGGCTGGAAGGAAATGTTAATAAAGCAAAGCCCCAGGACCCCACATGCACGTCAGCGCTGGGCTGTCCCTAAAACGTTTTCTGGCAAATCACTAAGTCGCACGGCACAGGCGGGCGGGAGTCTACGGCCCCAGAAACACCCCAGAAAAGCAAGAAGAGAAATCGAGCAGCGGCTGTGAAGAGGGCAATCTGGTCGAGAAATGCAGAGTCTAGCTCATAAATTCCTGCCGCCAGGACACCTGAAGTCCAGGCCAGGAATTCCAGTCTGAACAAAGAGCAAGGCCTGTGGGTCCTAAACTCTCCTAACACGTGTTAAGAAAACACCCAGCTGCTCAGAGATAAAAAGAGCACAACAGCACTGTCTCCCACAGCAGGCCAGGTCCCCAGACGCTTAGGGTCCCCCGAGCTTCCGTTCTGAACTACCCCCCACCCCTGCTCACTGCCGCCGTCAGACACATCGCGACTCGCACGTGAGAAAAGGCTCTGGATCCGAACGTCACTGTAAGCCCATAACGTGTCCACCACGGGGGCACACGCTGGCGAAGACGTTACCTTACTGACTCTGATTTTTTAAGTTTTAACTTATTTAGACCCCATCCGGTTCAAACAATCGTGGGAGATGTGATGAAGACCTTAGAGGAAGCCTGAGCTCTTCACGGCTGCCTCACTTGGTGTGAGTGCTCAAAGCGACAACAGCAAGTGGGGGGAAGAGCAGGAGGCCACCCTTCTGGCTCTCAGGAGACACCGGGCACCGGCACTCGGGCTGCCCCCGGCTGCTGTAACCGCCTCTTCCCCGTCGAGGGCACAGAGCAGCCGAGTGACTGCTTTCCCACAGCACCACAGGAATCGCAACAAGGGGAGGCTCTGGGATTCGCCAAGGACAAAAGTTGCGAAGATATAAAATGGATTTAATTTTTATTAAATAACGTTAAGGGTTTCCTTGGCACCCTCCACACAGATTCTTGCCTTTATGCATAAAAGAAGCCACGTGACTTTGCATCGGTAGCAGAGAAAAAAGCTCCTGGCGCAAATGCCAAGTGAACGGACTCCCATCCCGAGGGCGTCCTCATTCTCTGGCCTTCTCGGGCCCTCCCCTCGTCTGCAGATCCTAGAGGCTGCCCTCCCCGGGGCCCCGCCCCTCGCCGGGGGCGCGTCCTCCTACACAGACAACAGCCGTGCGCGGTCACCTGGAGGAGCTGCGCTCTTTGCTCACACAGTCGTCCTGGGAGGTGGTGTCCCCATTTCCCATCATGCTGCACGTTCTCCGCTTCTTCCTGCGGTGCATCGTCCCGTCGCCTTCAGACCCCGACTCGCACTGCACCGGGGAGACAAAAACCAGGAAGTCAACGTGATGCAACCCCTACTGTCTGTCAATAAAGTTCCGGCCTCAAGAGACAGCTTGAAAGTCACCCTAGTTCTCCCGGAAGCGAAGCAGCCACTGACAACGGCTCCGCAAGGCGGTCGGCCCCGCCTTCCCCCGCAGGTGTTTCTGGCCCCCTGGGCGCTACGACCTCCCTCACTTGCCAGGTGTCCCCCCAGGGCTCGCCAACAGGAGGGCTGTTTGAAATTGAGACAGTGTCAGCGTTCTGAGACTGCTTGATGCGACTCCACTGCATCCACGCAGACCCCGGGGGGGCGGGGACACGAGGTACAGCACTGACCATTGCTCCCCCAGCCCCGGGGGCCCGCAAAACACCACATTCCCACATTATGCAACGTGCTAAGCAGAAATGTTATCCGGTGAGGGCCCAGGTTCTTCTTCCCCAAAATGACGTCAGCTTCTAATGAGCCCCAGAGTTCGCGGAGCTTCCAGGCTTACAATTTAAATTTAAATTGTCTAAAGGGACAATTCTTAACATGGGCTTTGAGGTGACAGTGCTCCGGGTCTGAATCCCCACACTGCTGCTCACGAGCTGTGCGACCCTCGGCCATTCACTTAACAAAACCCCCAAATACTCCTCTTACCTCCTGAAGTTACTGCAAAGGTGGGCGCGGGGGCACACACGCGTGCACACGCACACGCACACACACACACACGTGCCAGGCTATAACACGGGCGAGATTCACCACCCGGCAGGAATGGTGGCTGTCGTAGTTCTCGGAACAAAGCAGGAACATGTCCGCCCCTTTCTCCCTCCCGGGCAGGAGGAGGGAGAGTCACAGCTGGTGTTCCCCCGGTGACCTGCCCTGAAGGCCTGGGTCCAAGGAAGCAAGGCCTCACCTCGGAGTCCGAGTCGGACGAGCTCGAGCTGGAGGAGCTGGAGGAGTCACTGGAGCTGTCGGAGGCGATCCCCGTGGACTCCTGAAGGTCAACGGAGTCAGCCAGGACCGCCAACTCGGGGTGCTCTTGCTTCAAGATCCTGGGAGACAAGAGACATTGTTCCCAGTGCTGGGAGCGGCAGTGACGCCCGCGCACAATAACCCGGACTCAAAGCTGAGGCCTGTCTCTCTCAGAAGCACCTGGGAACGGCAGGTGCCTTGGCTCAGAATGGGTGCTGGACAGTGGTGAGGACACACGGATCCACGGGCTGGGAACAAAAGCCCTAACGTGCTGCTCAGGCTTTTCTGAGAGGCGAACTAGCTGCACGCAAGTCACCGGGACCTTCGCAGATGAGCCAGCCATGCTGCCGACGTGTGAGGCCAAGTCGCCCCGATTTAGCCTTTTTTTTTTTTTTTCCACCTGGGAGAAAGTGTCTCTCTTCCTTCTGTTTCTCCCTGAACCATTCCTGGCTGACTTCTTTTAAACCCTTCCTTCCCACAACACAGCGCCGAGTGACCGCAGACGGGCTTGGCTAAGTTCCACTCGCAAGAGTAGCAACAATTAGGTTTGCGAGAAATAAGAAGAGTCAAGCAACAGAGAGGGTCCCCCTCACTCGAAGACCAACTGAACTGGACTGTGGGGGGCAGCAGCCGTCCCCTTGGGGACCTGATCTGGCACCCACTCTCACCGGGGCCAAGAGGCCAGCTGTGCGGTAAGGCCTTTCAGATGACCAAATCCCCTCGCGCAGCGGCCTACGGGACGGAGTCAGTGGGCCTCGGGTGCCCGGGAGTCCGGGGAGAACAAAGCCACCACCCTTGCTGGCCCTCTCAGCAGGGAGGCTGAGCACTGACCAAGCCAGGATCCCTCTCTTACCCCGAGAGCTGGTCCCTCCAGGTCAGGGTTGGGACACAGTGGCACGGGGTGGCTGGGGGTGGCTTGCACTGCCGCTGCCCGTGCTGTGTCTGTTCTGTGAATAAACAGAGGAGCTAAGTCTCCAGGGCAGTCACCTCACTCACGAGAACTGAAGGTAACAAGTTTACAGGGGAAGAAAGCTTCTCAGTAAGAAAAAGAAAGAACCAAAATACAACCCAAACAAAATGGCTTCCTTTGCTACTGCTAAGCTTTGGGGGGGGGGGGGGGGAGAAGAGAACAAAAACAGAAAATAAAACAAAACAAAAAACAGAAAACGAGAACCAATCCCAATTATGGCCGTGTTTTCACTGACTGATCAAACATGCAGAGCCTTACCCTGTCACCTGGAGGCTGGCAAGCATCCTGAGAACTAGCCCTGACCTTGGACCCACTCTCCTCTGCCCGTGAGGTTTTGCAGCCCCAGGCCTAAGATCAGCACACCGTCACTGCAGCAGTGGACTCTTTTCCACTTCACCTCTGGGGTAGGAATTGGAACAAGGCAAAAATAAGAAAAAAAATGGCTCTCACCTATACCATTTCCTCGATAACTTTGGTCTCCCTCTTACCGTCTTGTGCCATACAACAGGGAAGTTGGTGCTGCTGGCAAAATTCTGCGTGATGGCAATGGTGGTGTCAAGATTAAGGACAACGTGCCACCAGCCTCCTGAAACCCAACAAAGAAACAGTTAAACACGATCTGCCTCTGTGCACGATCACAAGCAACGTAAGCTGCGTGAGTAGAGGGTTCCTATCGACCCATCCACAGGCGGGACAGGTAGAGACTCCGGAGATCCAGACTGGTCAATGCTTCACCCGATCCAGGAATCACAACCTATTTGTGGAAAGTTCTCCTGGAGCACAGCCACGCCTGTTCATTTCCAGATTGTCTGGGGCTGCCTTCCTGCTCCACAGGCAGAGCTGGGCAGCTGGAACCGACCCTGTCTGGCCCACAGCGCTTAAAATATTTCCTCTGTGCCTTTTACAGGAAAAGTGTGTTGACCCCTGTTAGTCCAAGCCTGTGATCAAAACTGTAAAGGCAACAAGTTTTTCAGCTCCTAGGAGGAGAACGCCTAATTCTTTTAGTATTAAACACCCTCACTCTCAACACTTGAGTTTGAAGTGAGTCAATGTTACACTATATTAAAAACCCAACTTACAGAATAAGTCCAAGTACGTCCACAGAGACACGAGAGAACTACTAGGCATAAAGATGAGTAGAATCTTTACACACAGGGAATTTATCAACAGCCACTATGTATGTAGGTTACAAGAGATGTGGACAGCAGCCCCCTAAGCACTTGACCGCACAGCCACACAGCGCTGTCCGAGGTCGGCAGCGGTCAGTTCGTTTAGAGTCGGCATACAGACGGGTCTCTTTGACTCCTTCTATGCACACTTGTGCTTGGAAGTGACACAGAACTGAAATCAAAGAATGTACTTTCTTAGTTCATCTGTACCTGGTACAAAGACAGTCTCTCCTGGTTTTTGTAAGATTTCCAGAGGTTTGTATTCAGGTGGCCAGGTGGGAAGCTGTGTCCGGGGATGAATGATGCTAAACCAGGTAATAGCTTCATCTTGCTGGTTCCCTCCTTCTTCACGGGTCACCTTGATGAGTTCCCTGGGCGTGCTGGTAGGAAACAGGCACCAGCGCTTGTGGCCCTGAACTAAGGCATTCCAGGCACTGGTTCCCAGAGGGTCGATGTGAATTCCAGTTCCAGAGCGTGGTGGCCCCATCACGAACCATCTAAAGGAATGGAAACGTCCAAGATATGAAAAAAATCACTGATGTGGCTTCCTACTACTGGGCTCTAACTCTTAAAACTTCCTTTAAAGATCAGCGGCTTAACTGTGGTTGCATGTTTGAGTCGCCTTCAGAAATCCTGAAGCCGAGGTGGCATCCAGACCAGTGAAACCAGTCTGTGGCCGTAGGATCTGGGCAGGCAGCAGTAACCCACTAAGTAAGTTCCATGTGCAGCCAAAGAGAACTACTCACTGATAGATGGAAAAAGGTTAGCCTACTGAGCTCAGGCGACACACACTGTCCCACATGAGACTGTAAGGGCTTCACCGCTAGGTACTTTACCTGTAAGGAGGCCTGCGTTTCTCCCCGGCATACTGGAAGAGGTCATCAGTGAAAAACTTGGGCACCTTGTAGTCTTCCAGAAGTTTCCTTCTTTTGGGGTGTTCACCATAGCTGCTGTCAAAGATGTAAAGGGGGCTGTCGTCCCGAGTGCTCTCCATGTACTCAATATAGTATTTCATCTTCATCTTCACAGAGTAGCCGTCATTATCCTCACCACACTTGAACTTCTGGTTCCGGTACTTCCTTTTTAGGCGCTCCAGGGTCCATTTCTCCTGCGCAGACCAACCCTCTTGGGCATTCAGCAGAACCACGGGCTTGTACGGTCTTTCGTATCGCTCCACAAACTCTTCCACTGACAGCTGTAATGCATCTGCCCTTTCCACGTTATCCTGAAGGAATTAGAAAAGACCTACCCAGTTAAAAAAAAAAAAAAGTCCAGCAGCAGCAAAGGGCGTCCGTCCCCCAGGACCAATTAGCAACGACATACCTAAGGAGCCCGATTCTCGATGTGGCTTATCTTGGGTGGGGGAGGGAGGAGGGACAGGGACCTGCGTGTGGACTGACACGTCGCACCCCGCCAGGGGAATGGGACTTCGCATCTCCCAGCCGTGGGCCTTCACAATCCAGTCCCGGGGGCCCCACCGCCCAAAGGGGTCAAGGGGCGAGAATCCTTTTTGTGGAGATCCCCAAAGGCGTCAGCCTCCAGGTGGCAGGGCAGGCGGCGGCAGCGGCGCGGGAGGAAGGAGGCCCGCCCTGGAACCCGAGCCCCGATGACCCCGACTCCCCGGGGTGCGGATGAACCCATCGGAACTCGGGGGTGCCGCGCTGGGCGCCGGGGGAGGTGCTCATGCCCGGCCTCGGTCCGCGACCCCGGCCCACTCACCGCCACGGCCGCCGGGTTCAGCGAGAAGCTCTCGTAGTAGTTGTGACGGGTCCAGTCTAGCGAGTCCTTGAGCTCCGGCCGCGCACTACGCTTGGCCTCGCGGATCCGCTTCTTGCTCTTGTGGTTCATCCTCCGGGGGTCACCAGCTGCTCCCGCGACGACCTCGGCGTGCCTCGCTTCCTGCTTCCAACGCACCCACTCCCCGACCCGGACAGCGGTGGCGGCGGCGGCACCCAAACGCCCTTCGCTCTGGCCCGGCGCCTTTAAAGTCGCCTTCCAGAAAATTCACTCCCCAACCACCTCCCGGGCCTCGGGTTGGGCACGCGGCTGCCGTCTTCCCCGCCCCCCGGCCTCTCGCGGTGAGCCATTGGCTCGGCCACCTTCGGGGTCCGCCCTCACACTCGCCGGCTCTCCGCCATGTTGGGAAGGTCGTGCTAATTCAAGAGCCGCCTCACTACGGCCCCGCCTCTCCCGCTTCCGGTGTGTGCGTCACTTCCGGGCGTGAGCCGCTAATCCCCGAGGCCCGTTTCCGGCGTGCGAGTCTTTGAGGCCACCTGCCTTCCGTGTCTCTTCTGCCTGGCCTCCGGTGTCTTCTCACCGCGCGGCTACGTCGTCGCCCCCCCGAGGGGTGCGTTCCCCGCCCTTGCAGTCGACTTGCAGCGACCCGGCAGGGCCGCGAAGGGCCACGTGGCGCCGGTGAGGCAGCCCCGGCCGGCCAGGGGTTTCCCGCGCGCGCAGCCTGGCAGCCCGGAGCTCTTCGCTGTTCCCGGCCCGTCCGGGGACCCCCGACTCCCCCCTGGGCAAGCGTGGTCTCCGAGGGCATGAGGTCCGGGCCCAGCGCTTTCGATTCTCGGAGGAGCCGGGCCTGGGGGCCGAGGGGGCCGTGCTGGAGGTCAACGTCCCGCAGGTGCGTGCGTCGGCACCCGTCGGGAGGCGCCTCCGGTCCTTTGCGGTGGCGCCCCGAGCAGGAGCCGTTTCCAGCCGGCCTGGAGGTGTTGGGGGGGGCGGGGTTTGGCGGCTACCCTGCCTTAGGATGGACTTAAGGGCGGGAAGATTTGTGGCCTGAAACCCTTGGCAGTCTTTAAGGAAGAAACTTTGGGGGCCCTGCCAGGAAAAGGGCCTTCCACGTCGAATATTTCCTGCCAGAAAGGTGGCATTTTGACCAAAGAAAAATATTTTCCTTGATCTTGTTGAAGGGCTTCTTAATTGACTTCTTAAATGACTGGGGATTCCACCCACACTTTCCAAATAAAGTTTCTTGGGTTGGCACTTGTTCCTTTCAGCTCACGGCAGTCCCCAAACTCTCAGTAATAATAGAAGTAATACCTTACGCGTCCGGTTTTTCAAAGCACTTGGACGTTGCAGTGTTGCGATTTTAATAGCAGCCTGTGAGGAAGGTATTCGCAAAAACAATTTGAAGACGAAAAATCGCTTAAGAGGAGGTAAAGTCTCGAGTGAAACCCAATTCTGATAGTTTTTAAATGCCTTTGTGTTGCAACACCCACTGGGATTTCTTCCCAAGTTTAGGAGGTGAAGATACTCTCTGTGAGAATAAAGACCCCTTTACACCCAAATCTGCAAACTCACTGCTGTGGTCAGAAATTCTTTACTGTATCCTGGCTAAAATCTACCAGGGCAGGCATCTTGTTCACCCCCTACACTTAGAGCCAGTGCCAAGGCACTAATATTTTCGTTGAGAGTACTCATCTTTGATACTTCGACGGCTTCAGCCCTCTTTCCAACCAGTCCACTAGCAGCACCCTGTGCTCTTGGAAACAGAAAGACTTGCAGTTTAATAACAGCCAGCTTTGCTTATTTTGTGCCTGGTGCTGTACTAAGCAGGTTGACTTGAGTCTTCCAAGTCATCCTATGAGATAGTGTTTTGCAGGTGAGGAAACTGAAGCACAGACAGGTTAAATAATGGGTGAGGTCATACAGCTAGTAAGTTACACATCTGGTGTTTGAACTCAGGCAGGCTCATTCCAAAGGTGTCCGTTATTTTGCCTCCCTAAATACTGTGCTCTCTCAGAATTCTGTATCTTTCCGAAGGCTGTGTAAGCTACCTGCCATCCTAACTCCAGGACCGAGCTGCACTCAAATTTCTGGAATGTCTCTCTGGCCTCATTGTTTTCCATTAGCATGCCAAGTTATGTCTGTGATTATAACTCTCTGATACATTTTTAACTGCACTTACAATAAAAGCGAAGTTTCCTGTGGCCTACAGGACCCCACAGTTCGGGTCCACTCGTTCCCACTGACTTCTGCACTCAGGTTGTACACAACCCTGCCTCCCAGCCCCCATGCTCCTGCTCAGTGCTGTCTGTTGTCCAGCCAGAGGCTTTTTAGTCCCTGCTTCAAGACCCTTCCTTGCCTGAATAGTTCTGCCTATCTAGGACAGCCACCTTGTGGTCGCTGTCTTCCCACCCCTCCCTGCCCCTACTACTCTCTCACATCACTAGGTTTTGTTAGCATTATCACCAACTAAAAATATATTTGCTTACTTTTGACTTGTCTTTTCCTGGTAGGGTATGTATGTGTGTGTACATGTATGTATTCCATGATAACCTAGTTACATCCTTAGCCCACTAAGCCACTCTGTCCCTGGATAAATGCTTGTTGAGTGAACGAGTGTACGAAGAGTGCTTATCACACGGTATTGCAACTTTATATACCCCATGGGATGTGAACTGGACAGCAAGGAACTGTCATTTTTATAACAGATGCCAGTGTTGGGCACTTGATTGCTGTGAAAATAAATACTCCAGCTGTCAGCAGATGAGTTATTTTGGGCATACGAAAAATTCTTTTCAGGTGCTGCATCTCCAATATGGAATGTATGTTTGGCCCTGTGCGGTGGTCCTGGCGCAGTACCTATGGTTTCACAGAAGATCTCTGCCAGGCAAGGCTGTCTTAGAGGTACAAGTGTTCTTGAGGCTTCCGAAAATGCTCTGTTCAGATATAAGTCTGCGTGCTTGTTACTGACTTGTTATGTATTTTTAAACCAGTGATTTGCCAGCTTGAAATGTGAGCTAAGAGTGCTTTTTACATTTTATTTTTTTTTAAGATTTTGTTTATTTATTAGGAAAGAGAGAGAGAGAGAGCACGAGAAGGGAGAAGACCCCCTTTTCCCAGAGTGAGAAGCAGACTCCCCATGGAGCCGGGAGCCCGATGTGGGACTCGATCCCGGGACTTTGGGATCATGACCTGAGCCGAAGGCAGTCGCTCAACCGAGCCACCCAGGCGCCCCTACATTTTAAGTTATTTTAAAAAAGGTGCGCCAGAGACAAGAGTCCCACCGAGACTAAATGTCATCTGGCCCTTATTCTAAGTGAAGCCTGTTGACTAATTCTAGATATAGCCCTTTCCATTTTTGGAAATCTTTAGAGTATCCCAAACTTTCTCATCCATCCACCTGACATAAGACTGCTAAAGGATTGGAGAAAAAAAACTTTTGTCAAGTTTGCAGAAATGGTACAAGGCTTAAATCTGAAGGCTGAGGACATTTCCAAAACTTAGTAACACTCTTAAATTTCACAAAACCATGTAAATGAGGGGTATAAAAGTATTTAGCTACTTCTGGCCCTGAACAGTGGCAATTTGTAGATTCAGAAAAGATTGAGAATCTCCAACCTCATGTTCAAAACTGGAAAATAGGAAACTTGTTTTAAATGGGTACAATACTTATAAAGGCATTCCTTGGTTATTCCTTAGCATGCCAAAGACCTTGTGGCTTTGAAGGCCCAACTGGAAAATCCCCTCTACAGGAAGCCATGTTGCAGCAGACCTGTCGGTTATAGCCACATAAAAGCAGTAAAAATTGGTAGTAACAACCATAATGGCCAGCTGTGCATGCAAGTCACCCATCAAGCTTCTTGAGACCCAATGTCCTGTATAATTAGGAGCTTCTTCAGACTGTAAGAACTGAAAATGACAGACCAAGTGTCCCAAACTGCCTTGGGCATATTAAGCAACAAAGCTGTCAGATACACGTGGAGTTTGGAATAGTCAGTTGCAGAATACCGGGCCCTGTATGGGACTTACCCTTCCCACAGAATTAAGAGGAATCTCAAGTAATTTCTACAAATTGAAAACCTTAAAGCTTCCTATGGTAAAGCAATGTAATTGCAGCACCTTCTGTAGATAGGATAAGCTAATCATCGACCCTGTACTTAGGGACTAACTTTAGTTCCCAAATTCCCTCCAATGGTTAAGCAGAACTTGCCATGTTATCTTTTAGATTGGAGCTGGAGTGAGCCTTCCAGGAATTATGGCTGCAAAATGTGGTGCTGAAGTAATCTTGTCAGATAGTTCAGAGCTGCCTTACTGTCTAGAAATCTGCCGGCAAAGCTGTGAAATGAATAACCTGCCACAGGTGCGCGTCATAGGACTGACATGGGGCCACATAGCTCAGGATCTTCTGGCTCTACCACCACAAGATATCATTCTTGCATCTGATGTGTTCTTTGAACCAGAAGGTAAAACCTTTTTCGGTCTTCAGTAGTAAATTTGGCTGGAGGGATGACCTAAGTTTAAGTCAGTTTAAGGAGTCCTTTCTTCCTAGATTTTGAAGACATCTTAACTACAATCTACTTTTTGATGCAAAAAAACCCCAAAGTCCAATTGTGGTCCACTTACCAAGTAAGAAGGTAAGCCTGAATAATATGCTGGTTTACTCTCAATTTTATTGACACTTAAATCCTTACTCCTCATGCAGTATCTACTTAAAAGGATAAAATGAACATTTATCTGAAGCAAAACAGGAAAAGCATAATTTTAAAAAACAATTTATTTTTTTTTTTCCAGTGCTGACTGGTCACTTGAAGCTTTGCTCTACAAGTGGGATATGAAATGTGTCCACATTCCTCTGGAGTCTTTTGATGCAGACAAGGAAGATATAGCAGAATCTGCCCTCCCAGGAAGACATACTGTTGAAATGCTGGTCATCTCCTTTGCAAAGGACAGTCTCTGAATTACACCTACATACAGGCTGTTCTCGGACAATGTCAATACTAATTAGCAACCTGACATGCCAACTAAGACTCAGACCACTTTAGCTTCTTGGGAGTACAAGCATTTAACTTGAAGATGGTCCGATCTGTTGGCCTTAAAGATTGTGATGGGTGACCTAAACAATACTCATGGATTACAAAGCCATGACAACAAATATGAACAAACCTGTAAAAAAAAAAAAAAAAAAAAAAAAAGACTTGGGTTGTTCTTTAGAAAAAAAAAATCATTAAAGAGGGCATAAATTAAGCTGAGACAAGGGGGAGTACCCACAACCTTAAGAAAGTGCTACCTTAGAGCATTGATTTTAGGGGTTATGGGTTCTGAAATGGCATTTCCACTTTAACTTAGGGAAAAAAGTCAACTACTACACATTTCACTTTCATACTGTACAGTCAGTAACAATTCACAAGGTAATTGCACAGGTCTTTCAAATAAAGGGGAGGGAAAAAAGACCAAGACATATTCTGAGAAAAGCTAACACCAAGAAAACGTTTTAATTAAACTACAGAAACAATGGTTATAGTACAGAATTTTCATGAGCAAAAAGATACACCATGTTATAAGTACTTACAAAGTTACAAACCATTTTTGCTTCCTTAACATTTTCCATATTTTAAGTTCATACGTGAAGATGATCAGATAGACCATTTTGGGGGGAAGGGGAAAAAAGGTGTATTTATCATCAGCTAGATGTGCTCACTGTATGCTCCGTTATTTATATGCAAGGCCCGGGTGACTGGAAGTGCAGTTGTCAGGCATTTTAATAAACTGGACAGCCATTTGTTTCTGCACGACAAGGCATCTTTACACAGGAGCAACCAGGAGAAAACAGGAAACAGCCAAGCACTCTGCACTGCAACACGCCACCTTAACAGCTAACCAGCATTACTCAACTGCTACACAACTGCGCCTAGTGCACAAAAATACACAAGAGAAGAGATTAGAATGGTGTTTGGTAAACAATCCTTTCAAAAAATCAAGTCTTTTCACCTGAAAAGTCTTTACACAAATTTGGGTTCAGATTACCATTTAGATCTGAAGGTAAATAACATATACAAATTTACACCGACTTTTTTGTAGGTTTTTAATTTTAAGGAATGAAGGCAATGTTGAGTCAATCTCTTGACAGCTTTAGGCTGTGCGTAATGGCTGCACACGTTTCCTTAAAAGTCAGGAGGCCACAAATTAGGTTACCAATCTGTTTAATTTCAAACAAAAAAAGTCAGCACTATATGAACAAAAAGGAAAATTTACCTCAAATATCCAAGCCAATAATGAAATCTGAAGTCGTTCACCTCACTAAATTACAAGAAATTTGAATAACAGCAACAAAATGGCACATAAAATGAAGTTTGCCACCTGAGGCAAAGCTTAAAACAAGTAAAAAGTTAGACAAAATGTTACAAAATAACCTTTTCAATAGCCAGTTGCTTGTTCCAAGGACTCTTCGATGGACTGAGCATGTGGTCCTTTTCCCCCAAGTCTTCAGTTATGTTGCTTGCTGACCCATCTAGGTTTGAAAAGAAAAAAGTTCAGTTTACCTTCCATTACAATGAAGTTACCAAAAGTGCACATGGTTTCAGTTTCAGGCATGTACTTACTAAGGCTCTGGTGAAACAAGTAGGTTACGGAAAGGTTCCACCCAGCCATTATCAGTTTTTTAAAGGCCCAATTAGGAAATTTTCACAAAGGCTACCATCCGCTTTTACAAATTTGTGTTTATGCAATCTTGGCCAAATAACCAAGGTGAAAAATGATATAAGGGAGGGAAAAAGGAAAAGGAAAAAGGGAAGGAAAAAAAGGAAAAAAAAAAAAAAAAAAAAAAAAAAAGGACGGTATCCAAAGAAAAACAACTTGAAATCAGAAAATCAGTCTATTTTAAGATAAACTTTTAGTTTTTAAATGAAACATTTGGCAATTGAGAATAAAGCTTTAATATCTGAGCTACTTAGGGCCCTTTCCTTTTAAAAAATAGGACCAAACAATTTGAGAGTTAAAGACACACTATCCTTTCCCCACCCAGTGCAATACCTGTAAACTTTTTTGGGGTTCCAAAAGTTCATTGCTTCTTTTTGCAATTCGTTTGCCACATCCATTAGAATATGAAGTCCCAGTCAGTACAACAATAGTTGAACTGATCGTTTTCTCTAAGAGGATAGTGCATCTTTAACATTTAAAGACAAACCTGCTCCAATACACGCCCACAGAAACTGGTCCCTGGAGGATCAGCCAAATCAGTTAAAATCTGCAATACTGGCCAATATTCTTTTATCAAACAGGAGACCGCAGCTTTAAAGGGGAAAATGCAGACGTTGGATAAAAACAGCAAGAAATAGTCATTTTCATTAATAGGTCTCAAACAGTTTACGAAACAGCCATTATTATCTAAGCTTTATGCACATCCTTTCTGCAGACCCCTCTCTTCAGTATTACTCCCAAAGCTGAGTTAGCTCACAGCCGCACTCCCGACATCAGGAGCCACACTCTTATATTAACACGGATCATAACAAGCTCCTGCAAACCCCATCTCTGAGTTCGGGTCATGTGTCTCGGATCCCCATTGACATTACCATTCGCTTAAGAGGACACCGCTCCTTCCTCCTCGGGAGACTTGGGGGGGCTCTTGGAGCGCGACCTGGACTTGGACTCCCTCTTGGACACGGGCGGAGGACTCCTGGACCTGGAGCGGGACCTGGAGCGCGAGCGAGACCTGGACACCGACGAGGACTTGGACTTGGACCTTCGCGCCGACCTGGACTTGGACGTGGATCGCGACCTCGAGCGAGTGCGGGAGCGAGACTTGGAGCGGCTGTAGCGGGAGCGACTGCGGGACCTGGACCGGCTCCGACTCCGGGAGCGGCTGCGGCGGCGCCGCCGAGGGCTGCGGGCGGACGGGCCGGGCGTCAGGGCGGCCATCGGGGCTCGAGGGCCGCGCCCCGCCCGCGTGCTGCGCCCGCCCCGCCGCCATTACCGCGCCGCCCGCCGCCCGGGCGCCATTTCCCCCACCGCCCGCCGCGGCCCCGAGCCCGCCCGCCGCCGCCACGTGTCCGCGCGGACCTTTGTGACCACCCCCCCCCGGCCCCCGGCCCGCTCACCTGCGGCTCCGGCGTCCGTAGCCGCCGCCCCCGTATCGGCGGGGCGGCGGGCCCCGGCGGCTGTGGTGCGAGTCCGGGGGTCGGCCGTAGCGCGCCATCTGCACTCGCAGCTCGCGGCCGTCCAGCACCGCCCCGTCCATGGCGTCCATGGCGTCCTCGGCGTCGCGCTTGTCGTGGAAGCGGACGAAGGCGAAGCCGCGGGACTCCTTGGTGTAGCGGTCCCGCGGGATGTACACATCGCCGACGCGCCCGTACTTCTCGAACACGCGCCTCAGCGTGTCGGGCGAGGTGCGGTAGGTCAGGTTGTCCACCTTGAGGGAGGTCATGCCCTCCACATCGGGAGGCGGGCGACCGTAACTCATGGCCCTGGAGAGCCGGCCGGGGGCCGCGACTGCGCGCCGACAAACTAACGCCCTGGGCGGGCCCGCGCGCTCGGCTGAGGCGGCGGTTTCCTCACACTAGCCCGGCTCGACGCCGCGCCGCGCCCCTGGCAGTTCGCTTCCGCGTGGAAACGCCGGGAGAGGCCGGACGGGGTGCGAGGGAAATCCGAAGCAGCGACAGACCCCACTAAAGAAACAACTGGGCGGGCAGCCGGCCTTAGCGCCCGTTTATATCCCTCCTCACAAAATGGCGCCCGCGCCACCCGGAAATGAATCCCCTGATTGGCTCGCCCCTCCCCGCCCCGCGACGCCGCGGCCACGCGCCCCGCCCCTGTCCGATGCGCCTGCGCAGAGCCTGGCGGGCGGGCCGAAAAGCGCGGAGTCACTGTTGCTGGGAGGGGGCAGCGGAATTTGCGGGCAGTTGGAAAGCCCGCGAAAAGCTCCTTCCGGCTGCGAGGCTGTATTGGCGCTCTCCGGCAGGAGGAACAGGAAGCGCTCCCCTTCCAGGCCCCGCCTTCTTTTCATGCCAATATCCGAGCTCCACGCAGCTTTTCTGCTCGGACCTCCGCAGAAGGTTCCCGCTTCTATCAGAGGGGGTACCCCTCGCCCTCCCCGCGTTTGCCCCGCGGTCTCCGGGATCCCTCCCGCAGTTCCCGATTTTTCGGCGGAGCTCCGCTTTGTAGCTCCGCCTCCGCTGGGGCGCGCGGGTTTGGCGCCCCACCCCTCCTCACGGCGCGCCTGCGCGTCTCGGGTTGCACAGGACTACATTTCCCAGCCGGCCGAGTGGCCGGCGCGGAGGTTGCGGTCAGGTGACCGGGTCGCATGACCCGCGGTGAGTCAGGGCCGGCCGGGCGGGCGGGGCCGCGCCGGCCGCTGCACCTCGGCATTGGCCCCTAATCCCCCTCTCGGGCCCCTCCATCTGGAGCCACGACGTTATTGGGGCCTCTCTGGGTGTCGGGCCCTTCCCTGCTCGGGTCGGATTCTAGGAATGTCCTAACTACCCGTGGGGAGAACCTCACTCTCGGCCCGCGATTCTGATCCAAGAACTGGAAGTTGACAGCTTGGCAGCCTTGCTCCTGGATCGGCCTTCTCTTCTCATCATCTCATTTCCTTCCCCAGGATTGTTAGTGGTTCGCCCCGAGGAGAGCTGACCGCCTTGGGCCGCTGCGGACCTCCGACAGAGTTAAGCCACAATGTCCCCGGAATCTAAAAAGCTTTTCAATATTATTATTTTGGGAGTTGCTTTTATGTTTATGTTCACCGCCTTTCAAACTTGTGGAAATGTGGCGGTGAGTCGGGATCTGTTCTCCCTCCTTTGAAGTGCCTCTCATAACGCATTCCAAAAATGACAATAAACAGTAATTGTGCCTAACAGCGCGCTTAAGTTGCACCTGGTATTTTCCCACCTACCTTTCCTCGTTTTTTATGCCTCAGGTTAATTTCGTATGTCAGACGTTTCTTACTAATATTGTATCGGGATGGGGAGTTAAACAAATACGGTTTATTCCTCTGATCTGACTTGGGGTTTGTATGTTGACCTGTTATTTCTTGTCTGTATTAAGGTCTCCATTAGTACTGGGAGATTTGACGAGAAAAGAACCCCGAGGCATAGCTACAGCTGATCTTTTCCCCCTTCCCTGTTGTCGGTTTGCTTTTTCCTGTTCTGTAGTCCTCCTTGTCTCATAGTTGACTTTCAATATGAAGTACTGAGTATCTTGAATTTTACTTTACCTGGTGCTTCATTCTCAGTTCTTGGAGACAAACTTTGGTGGGGATGAGGAGGGAGACTGCGAGATGTTTTCATTGATAAGCTTTATCTTTCTCGCAGCAAACTGTCATCAGGAGCTTAAATAGCACCGATTTCCACGGCAGCGGATATACCAGGTATGGTGCCGTATGACTGGTTTTACTTCACGTATTACAGTAGTTACGGAAATCTTATCAGAATCTCCGGAAATAATACTGTGATTGGTTTAGGTGGTGGTTGCTTTTTCTCTGTATCTGGTCTGTTTGGGAGAACATAATAAAGATGACAACTTTAGGTTTCATGTAGAATGAAATACTGGGTTTGAAATCCTGGTTTCATGACTTAACACTGCGATACGTTAGGCAGGTTACTCCTATGAGCCCAGTTTCCTTGCTCAGATAATGGGTGAAAAGCTCTTGGCACAGCTCCTGGCATTTAATAAACACTCGAGTACTGTCGTAATTACAGCTTCTCAATCCCAAACAGAGGATGTTTTATATGATTCTTGAAACATTCGGTCCTCCTGTCTTTGTAATTTCGTAATGATTAACATACTGTCATCAGGAGCTTTTAGGTTTTTGTTAAGGTGTTTAGTCCCACTTTTACAGACAGAAAATAAAGTGATAAGACCTTCATGAGTCACTAGTACATTGTAACTGAAGCTGTGAGTGTAATGCACACATGGATATGAACACATACAGGTTTCTTAATTTCTCTGCAATTAACTATTAGATGCTGACCAATATCCTCCTCCTTCTCCCCACAACTCACCTTATTTGGTTCTTTATTACCTATTCTAAACCTGATCTTAAATATGATGTTTGAGAATAAAGGGGTGCTAATGTCCATTTTTTAAATGATTTAACAGTACTACAGTTTACTTTGTCTTCCAGTTCCAGAGAACCTTTAATGTTTGAGAGGATCATAAAAGCCAAAGAATAATTTATTTTGAGTTTGTAAATAGTGTCTAGGGAATGAATTCATGAACCTCAAAATGGTTTTAGTCACATTTTGCTGCAAGACATATATTGTAGGGCTGGGTCCATACTAGCTGAATAATGTTCAAGTGAGATGATTAGATTGAATTAAGTAAGTTCTGGTTTAAGCAAGTGATAATTCTGTGCTTGTTATTTATAACAGTGAAATTTCATGTAGTTGCTAGGAGTTGTAAACTAAGTTTGTAGAGCAGACTGGTTGACTAGGGCCTCTGGAGTGAGATTATCAGGGATGGGATTCTGGCTTCACCATTCACCAGCTATCTAGCTGAACTTTTGGCAAGTAATTTAACCCCTCTGTGTTTCAGTTTTCTTTTCTTTAGAGTGAGGATAATGATAATACTTTATAGAGCTGTCAGATTTAATAAAGAACATCCATAAAACACTTGGTTCGATGTCCATTACGTGTTATATGTTAGCTGTATTATAATTTACCATTCCATTAAAAGCATATTGTCCAAGGCAGGCTGATTCAAAGGGAAATTTGATAAGACTTCAAGATTTTGTACAAGTGAAAACCTCACTGTAGGATTCAGCTTAATGGTAGAATTATTGTTAATTTCAACTAGAGAAATGAATGTTTATGGCAAAAAAAATCTATAGACTCTAAGATTTGAAAAAAGTGCACTTTTGAGACAGTGATTCAAGGGTTTTGTTTTTTCTTTTTGTTACATGTGCAGCATGGCAATTATTTATGGCGTGTTTTCCGCTTCAAATTTGATTACACCATCAGTGGTCGCCATTATAGGACCTCAGCTCTCTATGTTTGCAAGTGGTTTATTTTACAGGTGAGTAGGGTGATTTTCTTCCATTTAATCCAAACACCCTCAGCACCCTCCAAGCACCTAGTAAACTTTTCACAAGAAATTGCTGACTTGGGGGTGCATGGCTGGCTCAGTTGGAAAGGCATGGGGCACTCGATCTCCAGGTTGTAGGTTCAAGCCCCACGTTGGGTGCAGAGATTACTTTAAAAAAAAAATTGCCGACTTGGATTGAATAGAACACAGGCAGTATTTTAGGGACTTGGTTCTCCCCTTGACGCTCAGGGATACCATGTTGTTTTAATGTGATGACATGTATGCATACTTGCTTTCATTTTACTCTTCATAAAAATAGTATCCCCAAATCTCTTTCTGTGACAGTTGAAAAGAACTTCCTGTGAAATACACTTATTTTATATCAAGTTGATTAACAGGAATTCAACCGAGATAGCCAAGCTTTTCTTCGGGGTTGTAGAACTACAGTCCCAGCACGTGCTGAGCTATTGGCAAAGGCGCATTGCAAGCCCTCGTTCAGTGTCTGATCTTACAAATTCGAAATAGCACACTAAGAAACGAGTAGGTCACATCTGTCCCTTTTTTCCCAACACTGGAGAAGTCCTTGACAGGTTGACTTTTAAAAAAAGAGAATCCTCAGAACCGATTCCTAGAAGGCATAATTGGCATCCTCTACGAGGTATTGTTTGACTGTAATGCATTGACCTGTTACATTTTAGCATGTACATTGCCGTTTTTATCCAGCCTCTCCCATGGTCCTTCTACACAGCCTCTGTTTTCATTGGGATTGCAGCTGCCGGTAAGCATCTTGATGTTTATTTTCTCTGTCTTCTGGGATTTATTTAGGCATATCTTGTGTTTTGTGGGGGAAGAAGCCAAGTGATCTCATTCCCTTGACAAACTTTTGGTTTGAATTTCAGTGCTTTGGACAGCACAAGGAAATTGCCTGACAATAAATTCAGATGAGCATACTATTGGGAGAAACAGTGGAATTTTCTGGGCACTCTTACAATCTAGGTAATACTCCTTCTGGAGCTCGGTCTTTCCTTTAATTCTTTTGTCACATCATTTTTTTAGATCTCTGCTGTGTTGAAAATTGCAATCTTCCACGTTCCAGGACTTGACTTCTTAGCTGCATATGATACAAATTTAATATTTTATAGAATTGCATGAAAGGCATGCACCTGCCTCATTGGCACCCACAATAGTAAAGAGAAAATCATGTTAACCATAACGTATTTAGCATCTGCTATGTTTCAGGCAGGGACGGTTGGTTTCGTTATTAAATCTCAGTAATCCTCACCCCCTCAGAAGACCAGAAGGTATTATCTGTGTTCTACAGATGAGAAAACAGAGACTTAAAAGTGAAGTAACTGATATGATTTCAACCATCCTTATCTAGATTCCAAAGACCACATCCTTCCCACTGAGCTGCACCTGATAACTACTAACAAATATATTACAATTCAAAAGTGAGGGGCTCCTGGCTGGCTCAGTCTGGGGGAGTGGGGGTGGCGTATGACTCTTGATCTCAGGGTCATAAGTTGGAGCCACACATCGGGTGTAGAGATTACTTAAAAATAGATGAATTTAAAAAAAAATTTTTTAAGTAAGACTAGTTCTATCAGTGCTGAATGATCCAGCACGTTATATATTTCCTAAGTAAAAAAGCAAAAGTGGTCATTCTGTCGCGGAATCTGCCCCGAGGCTTTACCCTCGTGGATATTACCTAAAATTGTGGTGTTGATAAGTCTTCATAAATGCAGATGTTTAGTTCTAAGGGGGTGTGTATTAAGAAACCGGCATGTAAGTGAATGATTCCTTCTCTGGGAAAGTATGCCAAAGTGATGAGATGTAGGTAAATGAATCATGGAAACCCGCCCCCCCCCTCCCCCGCCCATAGATTCTTTAAAATAGAGAATTCGAGAAGTAGCATCAGCTTGTTTCCAAGTAGTCATTTCCAGAGTCCCAATAAATCACGTGTTTCCAAGAGAGTCTGACAGTGACATGGAAGGAGACTGAATTCTATCTGGGTCAGTTAGTTTTTCAGAAGGAATCAGGGTGGAGTCGATACTTTTAAATGATCCAGGGCAGGTAGATACTTTTAAAACTATATGCTTGGGGCACCGGGGTGGCTCAGTGGGTTACAGCCTCTGCCTTTGGCTCAGGTCATGATCTCAGGGTCCTGGGATCGAGCCCCGTATTGGGCTCTCTGCTCAGAGAGGAGCCTGCTTCCCCCTCCCCCTCTGCCTGCCTCTCTGCCTACTTGTGATCTCTCTTTTTCTCTCTGTCAAATAAATACATAAAATCTTTAAAAAAAATTGAAATCACTTGCAAAGTTTGAAGAAAAAATAAAACTATATATGCTTTAAAAAAATCTTTTTCTCTCTCTCTCTTTTTAACAAATAATGGAAAAACTGCTCTAGAAACTATAAATATGGAAATAAATCCTCAACATCCTGACCTCCCTTTTCTTCCCTCAGCTTGTTCTTTGGAAACCTCTACATATATTTTGCTTGGCAAGGGAAAACTCAAATATCAGGTTTGTGCTATTCACTTTGTTTTATTTACATGTTTGAAGAAGAAGAA
>CM052804.1:3825511-3870887 GCA_028533885.1 Nasua narica | reverse complement strand
AGAGCACAGACTGGGTGCCAGCCCCCTTCTAAAGCTGAGGGGCACAGCAGTGAACAATTCAGATAAGTCCCTGTTCTTGTGCGACTTAATTTTAGAGGGGGTGTAGACAATCCTGGTGTAAAATCACAAAGTCAATGTGAAGAAGGCGGCCAGAGGGGGAGGTGATGGAGGGCTGGGTGGCTCCGAGGCCTGACCGGTGAGGAGGGAGGATCAGCTGATGGTCATTGCCACGGCCAGGTGGTGGGAAGGGGTGCGGTGGGTTCCAGGGCTTCAGGGAGGCACAGGGAGGGAGAGGAAGTAGGAGTGTGTGCCGTAGGCAGGGAGTCGATTCTGGGAGGCTGTGCAGGAGCACAGGTTCTGTTCTTGGAGTGAGTGGAAGCCACTGAAGGGAGGTGCCTGGGTGGCTTAGTTGAGCATCCAACTCTTGATTTCAGGCTCAGGTCATGATCTCGGGGTCCTGAGATCAAGCCCAGTGTCGGGCTCTTCTCTCAGCAGGGTTGGGGTGGGGGAGTGTCTCCTTGACAGTCTCTCTCCCTCTGCCCCCAACAACCTGCCTCAAAAAAAAAAAAAAAAAAAAAAAGTCATTGAAGGAAAGAAGGATCTGATTTTAAAGGATTCCACTAAAGACCTTGCAGAGGATGATTTGAGGATGCAAAGTAGCAGCTCGGTGTCCTACCTGAGTCGTCCCCTTATGCATAGTTGGCATGCGTGAGGCCCTGTGAGCTGGGTGACCTCTAGGAATTCCTTCATTGGCAGTTGGTGCTCTGGCCTCTCTCCCTCCCCCCCCCCCCCATGGTCTATATCTGAGGGTCGATTCCAGGCATTGTTTGGTGGGTGTTTTGTTGAACAGAGAGATGTCCATGCATTCATGGAGCTTTCTAGTAGGCGAGAGAAAAGAGAAATAAGAATTAAAAAAAAAAAAAGTTTTTTGGGGGATATAATTCACATGCTGTACAATTTATCCATTTAATAAAGTGTACGATTCAGAGGCGCCTGGGTGGCTCAGTTGGTTAAATGTGGACTTAACTTGGACTCTTGATTTTGGCTCAGGTCATGATCTCAGCGTTCTGAAATTGAGCTCCATGTCGGGCTCTGTGCTGGGCATCTAACCTGCTTAAGATTCCCTTTCTCCTTCTGCACCCTCCCTCCGCCCCCTGCCATGCTCATGCTCCCTTTGTCTCTCTCTCTCTCTTTCAAAAAATGTACAATTCAGTGACTTTTAGGGTATTCACAAAAGTGTGTGTTCATCGCCACAACCAGTGTTAGAACATTTTTATTAACCTCAAAAGAATCCTTTACCTCTTAGCCATCTGATATTAGAAAATAGGAGAAATCTAAAGGACAGGAGGGTATAGAAAAGTACGGGCTGGAGGTCGTGGGTGGGGGGCTGGTTTGCAATTCTGGATTAATTTATTTGTAATACATACTATGTTCTATATATATGTAAAATAATGGAGTTGCCAGGGAATGCTGAGAAGGTAACATTTAAGTTGTAGGAAATGAAAAATAATTTTCCCTTCACTCTCCTGTGTTCTTCGTTGAGACCCCTGTAATAAAGACGAATGAGAAAAAAAGCAATAGCAGAAGTTTATTAATGCATATGTCTCATATATACCCAGGGGAAAATGAGTAATTCCCCAGGATGACTTAGAATTTAGGCTTTATATACTATCTGAATAAGGAAAGGGGAGGAAGGATGTAGGCTTCATACAGGAGAGTAAATGATTTTTTGGAAAGATGAATAGACCCTTAGAAGAAGAGTTGGGAGATGGGATAGTTGGGTACATACCTTTGATCTCCGGTCTCCTCTCTTGTGACAAGAGCCAATCTTCCCTGTCTGATGAAGTTCCCAGAGGTGATTTATAACAGTTGAGTTCCTTTTGGAGGATCTGTCTTTAGGCAGATGAGGGGAGTTCAGAGAAAGCCTGTACCAGTATTTGCTGTTTTTTGAGTGCCTACAGCTCAGCATAATCCATATCCTAAAGCATGTTTTGGGGTGACAAAACAAATGTCTTACCCTTCCAAGTTGAGACCTTAGGTAAGCTAGCAGTGAGTTGGGAGGGTACCAGAGGGTTTGAGAAGCATTGAACGTGATCTCCCTTTTCCCCCTCCACGCTTGCAGGACCTCGAGATTGTCTCATTTTAGAATCCTACTAAATGGCTCCATGTACTATCTCACTGAATGGAGTGGGGAACGATTTGCACCTGAGTGTTGGTTGGCTTGATTGTATATTAATAGTCTGTAGAGTATATAGATCGATTCCTACGTATTTGGGGCTTGAAATGTAGAATAATGGAATCTTATACCTGATCCTATCCAGCTACAAGAGTACTTTCAGTTACTTGGAGTGTAAAGAGTTTTTGCTTCCAGGGAAGACATGAGTTCCCAAGGTCAGGAAAAAAGGGTTTTCTTCTTGCTTAGAACAGACTACCTTATGTGTCACTAATTCCTTTCTATAAGGCAACTAGATCTCCATGAGGTCTCTTTTTTTCTCTTTTTTTGTAAATAAGATTATTTAAAGATGGCAGAGGAGTACTTGTTACCCTATTGGCTGGCAGAGTAAGAAATGTAATCTTTTTAAAATGTCTTTACCAAAATCACAATACACAACTATACTTCAGTTACATGGTCT
The DNA here is from genome assembly GCA_028533885.1 of Nasua narica. Taxonomy (NCBI): domain Eukaryota; kingdom Metazoa; phylum Chordata; class Mammalia; order Carnivora; family Procyonidae; genus Nasua; species Nasua narica. The sequence continues at coordinate 3,868,254 of CM052804.1, read as the reverse complement.
CATTAAATTGTGTCAGTGCAGTGGTAGCACCCCTATTTTATAAATAGGGAAGTGAAACTTGGAGGCATGGAGTAACTTGTCTAAAACTATACGACGGGGGTACCTGGGTGGCTCGGTCGGTGGGCGTCTGCCTTTGGCTCGGGTCGTGGTCCCGGGGTACTGGGATCGAGCCCCGCATCGGGCTCCCTGCCCCGCGGGAAGCCTGCTTCTCCCTCTCTCCCTCCTCCTGCTTGTGTACCCTCTCTCACTGTGTCTCTCTCTGTCAAGTAAATAAATTAAATCTTTAAAAAAAAAATCTTACGAGGAAGAAGTGGCAAAGCCCAGCGCAGACCCTGAAGCCCACGTTTCTGACCCCCCAGCTTCTCCCGCACCCAGCCGTGCAGCCCAGGCGCTGGTGTTGGTTTTGAAGAATGTTCACACTGCACAAGTTAGTTTTGAAGGAGTCAGAGTGGAGGGATTTTTACAGTGAGAATAGCAGGGGGAGGAGATTTCTATCCTGCCTGAAGCGTCCTTCCTGAGAAGGACACACGTGGAAGCGTGCTTTCAGCTCAGCACGAGAGAATTGTGTTCGGCTGTTAGTAAAGGGTCACCCAGGGGGCCCTTGCTCTCTGAGGCAAGGATGGGGTCCCAGAGGGACTCCCTGGAGTGAGGAGCATCCGGGGCCACGGAAATGTTTGCCAGACCACATAGAGGACGGTGCTTTGACGAACGTCAATGAAAATACCATAGGGTTTTGGTTCTCTCTTCAGTTTTCAGGGGAAAACACTTTGATATTTTGTTTTATTTTTTCAGGTCTGCCCAGAGCACTATGGGAAAAGCAGTAGATGCATTCAGTAAGTACTTCCTGTGTCTGAAATGCGAGAGCTGTTCGAGAACAGCTACAGCATTTGCCTCTCCCCCTTTCCCTCGTAGCTCTGGCTTGACGATCCTCCGGTGTCTGTTTTTCCAGGTACGCGGCTCGCAGTCCAGTAGTTTTCTCAGTGCCTCTGTACCTGGGGGGTGTGCGGGATGGACGGGAACCCGACCGCCCGGCCTGGTGCCGTGCGAGGGAAACAGGGAGGTAGAGAGCTCAGGGACTAGCGCTTTACGAGGCAGTGAGGACGCACAGACCATCTCCTCCGAACCGAGTTTGGGAGAACAGTTGGGTTTGCCTGCGGAGGGGTCTTCCCGGCTCTACCTCCCTACGTGTTCATTTCGTGTTACTCTCACAACCGCTCCATGAGTATTCTAGACTATGCACCTACCATTCTCTCCATTTTATGGAAGAGAGAATTGAGGCTTAGAGAAATTATTTACCCAAGGTCAGATAGCTTGGACATTGCTGAGCTGGGATTTGAGCCGAAACTGTGTGACAGGCAAAGCCAGTGATTCCCATAATGGCCATCTTGTGGTTCCTTCAAAAACTGGCAAACATGGCTTCTGGTTCTCGTAAGGCCTGATATGGGCCAATTCTTTGCTTCTGCCTATAGCTCTCTCAGCCTCTTTGTCTCCCAAGGAGAGAGAGACTGACCACTGGCTAGCGGGGAGCAGTATTTTAGGGCCCATGTTCCAGTTAGGCCCCTTGGCCTTCTACGCTCTGTGCCCGTGGGGAGCGTACAGGTTGTCTTGGGCTGGGGAGCAAATTCTTCAGCTAATCAGCCATGGCCCGAGTCAGAGGATACCAAGCACCCACCTTCTAGCCAAGAATTCCTGTGGTCTCCTTTTTTAGAAAAGCCTATGGGTGTGGTAGTCTAAGTTTCAAATATTTAGTATCTTATCGTTCGGGCTGTTTAGTCAGTGTATTTCTTATGTTTGGGAACACTTTTTTTTTGTTAAGATTTTATTTATTTGTTTTTGAGAGAGAGGAGAGAGAGCATGAGCAAGGGGGAGGGACAGAGAGGGAGAAGCAGACTCCCTGCTGTGTAGGGAGCCCCACATGGGGCTCGATCCCAGGACCCTGGGATTATGACCTGAGCCGAAGGCAGATGCTTAGCCAACTGAGCCATCCAGGCGCCCCCTCAGAAACACATTCTTTTTTTTTAAAAGATTTTATTTATTTGACAGAGAGAGAGAGAGAGAGAGATCACAAGTAGGCAGAGAGGCAGACAGAGAGAGAAGGGGAAGCAGGGCTCGATCCCAAGACCCTGAGGTCATGACCCAAGCCGAAGGCAGAGACTTTAACCCACTGAACCACCCAGGTGCCCCAAGAAACACATTCTTAATGATATGCTATAATTAAAAAGGATGTAGCCTGACTGTCCCCAGCAAGACAGGAGGTCACCACAAAGGTCTGGCTTTCAGCTTTATAGGCCTAGAAACTCATTTGTCACAGGCGCATTATTGATCAGAGGAACCAGAGGGGAAAGGACTCAAGCTAAACAAACCCACAGAAGTCTCATTTTAACCATTATTTTTTTTAAGAATTTATCTATCTATTTGAGAGAGAGAGAACAAGCAGAAGGAGAGGCAGACAGAGAGAGAGGGAGAAGCAGGCTCCCCACTGACCAGAGAGCCTGATGTAGGCCTCAATCCCAGGACCCTGGGATCATGACCTGAGCCAAAGGCAGTCATTTAACCAACTGAGCCACCCAGGTGCCCCTCAATTTAACCATTTATGATGGCATTTACTTTTTTTTAGTGAGTCATTTCATAGATACTCCCTTCTTGTTGTTCCCTTGTTGGCCTAGAAAGCCATATTGGCTTATTGGTGAGCCATGGAGTCAAGGAAAAGGGAGCTCCATGACCCTCAGGCTTATGGAATGGTCCATCCAGCCTTGGTGAGGCTTGATACAGCCTCCCTGCACCTTACTGAACCCTCACTCTCCCTGGCTGCTGTTGATAGTAACCAGATTCAGGATGTCCTTCCTCGATGTACAGACCTCGCCTCAACTTCTCTGTCTGTAGAATGGGGCACTAACATAATGGGGGCCGCGCACAAGTTCATCACGGAACTAGTTGGTTGCTCGGGAGTGTGCAGGAGTGATAGGATGCTGTGCTGTCTAGTTGGGGAGAAAGAAGGAGCAGCCAAAAAGGGCAGGGGTGTGTAAGGTGCAACCGGGCGGGCAGATTTAGGAGCTGGTTGCTGGGCCCTGGGAAGCAACGGGAGGTAATGAGGTATCATGGAAGCCAAAGAGAAGACAGAAAGGAAGAAGACTGTCCAAGCTTTAAGTAATCTGTCTGCGGAGGGGTGTGGGGTACTGTGTTTCATTTATTCTCAATCATCACATTGCCTCTGTTGATGCTGTGATGCATGTTGTACAGGAAAGGCTCCTATTTACCTGAAAAGCACTTCATTCCTCAACCGGATGTGTACGTTTAATGGGATTCTAGAAAGTTTTTTTTTTTTTTAATTTATTTCTTGGTCTTGAAATAATCCTAAAGTCCATCTGGAAGAATAAATCAGAATAGCCCAGAGAATTTTTGAAAAGGGGAAGGACTTTCCCTAATGAATAGTAAAGTCAATTGTGAATTCATTCGAACACTTTGGAATAGAAAGAGCAGTGGAACTAGATTCTAGAATACAAGAAATACAATAAAAAATACAAATACAATACAATAAAAGAGACTCTTAAATAAGCAAAGTTAGGGAGTGGGGCGTGTAGGAAAATAGACTCCTAGCATTCCAGGTGGATTCAACGTAACAATGCAACTAGAAAAGTAACTAAACTGGGTAGAGAAAAGCCTTTTAAGCAGGTCACTCAGACAATAAGGGGGAAAAATGCCCTTTTGTTGTTTAAACTGTAAAACTTCATCTGTCAGAACAACCTCATAGAGTTAAAATGGCAGAGAAGGTATTGGCTTAAGTATAAGAAATACAGATTTGAAAATTTTCCATCAAATTTCAAAAGATAAAAAATAATTGTCCATGTTATGGGGAGTAGGTATTCTATGCATAAGACAACCGTGCTGATAGGAATATGTATTTGTATAATTTTTTTTAAAGATTTTATTTATTTGACAGAGAGAGAAAAAGATCACAAGTAGGCAGAGAAGGCAGGCAGAGAGAGGGGGAAGCAGGCTCCCTGCTGAGCAGAGAGCCCAATGAGGGGCTCGATCCCAGGACCCTGAGATCACGACCTGAGCTGAAGGCAGAGGCTTTAACCCACTGAGCCCCCTAGGCGCCCCTGTATTATTTTCTGAAGAGCAATTTGTCAGCAGGTCGTCAGAAGCCTTAAAATGTTTGTACCTTTACCCCAGCAAGTCCACTAATAGGATTATCCTCAGGAAATAATTAAGAATTTTTGTCAAGATTTAATGGCTAAGATGTCTACATTAGTGAAAAACTGAAAGTAATTGAAATATTTCACTACAAGGCATCGGTACATCTGTACAATGGATTATCCTGGCCATTAAAATGAGCTCGGTGAATGTTAGAAAATATTTGGTCTGTTATGTGAAAGCAAATTTTCAAATAGTCTATATAATGAAATTTGTTTCTATTAAAAATTTCTTTAAGTCTGGGAGGAGATCCATTAAGCTGTTAGATGATATTTTTTTCTGCTAATAGAACAGGTTTATTGAATATAATTCACACACTGTCTGATCCCCCATTTAAAGTGTGCAGTTCCGTGGCCTTTAGAACATTCATGGGGTTGTTCATCCATCACCACAGTCAATTATAGGACCTATTCTTCACCCCAGAGGGAATTTCTGTACCCATTAGCACTCACTCCCCATTTCCTCCCCACCACCCCCATCCCTCACCCTAGGCTTCCAGTTAATCCTCTTCCTGTCCTGGATCTTATTTTGTACACATAGAATCGTACTCTACGTGCTCTTCTACGTGAGCTGTTTCTGTTACTTACGGTTTTGGTTTTACTTATGGTCATAGTTTCGAGGCTCATCCATGTTCTGGCATGTTCTGCAGAATGGGTTGTTTGTAGGCATCATGAATAATGCTGCTGTGAACATCTGCGCACAGGGTTTTTTTGTTTTATTTTGTTTTAAAGGTTTTATTTGAGAGAGAGAATGAGAGAGAGCAAGCATGGGAGGGGGAAGGTCAAGGGAGAAGGGGGGGCCCCCCCCCCCCCCCCCCCCCGCCATGTGGGACTTAGTGGTTTCGATCGGCATTTCCCGAATGGCTAAGGATGAGGAGCCCATTTTCACATGCTCGTAGGGCATTCACATTGCCTCTCTGGAGACCTGTCTGCTCGGGTCCTTTGACCATTTTTTATGGGTTGTCTTTATTGCTGAGTTGTAAAAATTCTTTTCGTATCCTAGATAAAAGTATCTCATACATGATTTGCAAATCTTTTCTTCCATTCCTTAGGTTGACTTTTCATTTTCTCAGTGGTATCTCTTAAAGCACAAAAGTTCTCAATTTTTGATGAAGGCTGATGTATCGATTTTCTCTTTTGCGTGCGCTTTTGGTGCCCTGGGGATTTGCCCGGCCCCAGGTCACAAAGATTTGCTCCTGTGTTTTCTTCGAAGACTTTTATAGTCTCAGCTCTGCTGGTCTGGGATCTCTTCTGAATTCTTTGTTGTGTGTGTTGTGAGGTAGGAGTCCAACTTCATTCCTCTGCGTGTGGCCGCCTACTGGTCCCACCAAAAAGATTGTTCTTCCCCACCTGAATTGTGTCGGCGCCCCTGTCGAAAATTGACTGTAAATGTGCGTGTTTATTTCTGGAGGCACATGTCTGTCCTTAACACTGGTACCACGCTCTGCTGATGACGGTCAGGCTTTGAAGCCGGAAAGTGTGAGCCCTCCAGCTTCGCTCTTTTTCAAGATTATTTTGGCCGTGGCAGGGCCCCTTGAATTTCCATAGGAATTTTAGATCACTTTGTCTATTTCTATAAATAGATGACATTGTGTTGTTTTTAATGCACTTCATTTTTTTTAGAGCCATTTTAGATTTTTTAATTTATTTGAGAGAGAGAGTGAGCGAGAGCTAGGAAGAGCAGGGGCAGGGGCAAAGAGAGAGGGAAAAACAGACTCCCCACTGAGCAGGGAGCCCCACATGGGGCCTGATCCCAGGACCCCAGGATCACAACCCGAGCTCAAGGCAGTCACTTAACTGAGCCACCCAGGCTCCCCAGTAAAGCTGTTTTGGGCTCACAACAGAATTGAGAAGGAGGAGAGCTCCCCCAGACCCCGCCCTCACAGAACGTACAGCCCCCCCGCCCCTCGATCCCCCAACCAGAGCAGTGCCTTTGTTAGGGTCGAGGCACCTGCTACGTGCACACCTCCTTGTCACCCAGAGTCCACGGCTCACACAAGGGTGCACCCTGGGTGGTGGACATACTGGGGCTTTGTACAAACGTGATGACACGCAGTCTCAGTTATAGTGTCATTCTAGATTGTTTAAAAAAATTTTTTTGTTAAACCTTCTGATTATTCAAAAACAAACATGCTTTGCTAATGTCGTTTTTTTTAAATTAAAAATACTGTTTTAAACCTCATATTGATCCTATATTTTTTCCTGGAAATGTGTGAAAATGGTGACAATGTCTTACCGCATTTAGTCTCACTACAATGCTGTGAGATTAGAGAAAAAAGTATCCTGTTCTGCATGTGGCGAAATTCAGGACCGACCGTTTGTGTCTTGTGTAACTTTTGTAGGCAGCGGTTGAGTAAGAACTAAAATCTAGGGCCAGTGTTTGTTTAGGATTAATTTAGATCAGTGGCCTTAAACTATGAGATGTGAGCAGGTTCAAAAAGACGCAGTTTGTTTTTTTTTTAAGATTTTATTTATTTATTTGACAGAGAAGAGAGATCACAAGTAGGCAGAGAGGCAGGCAGAGAGGGGGAAGCAGGCTTCCCCGCTGAGCAGAGAGCCCGATGCGGGGCTCGATCCCAGGACCCCGAGACCATGACCTGAGCTGAAGGCAGAGGCTTTAACCCACTGAGCCACCCGGGCGCCCCAAAAAGACGCAGTTTTTAGAGCTGCATTTCCCATTGCAGATTCCCACCACATTGAACAGCATGAAAACAGACGTTAAAGTAGTCCTAAGCAAATACGCCGAACTAAATCTCCGGTCCCCAGATCCAGAGAACGAGAATCCCCGGCCGTGGTGTGGCAGCCTCGGCGCGGTCGGCTCGCTCCTTGGGTGGCAGTCGTCATCTGGAATGCGGTCTTCAAGCCGCTCTGTGCTCGATCCTTCCCCGGGACGTTAGCGCCCTGCCAGCCATCGACGCCCTTAGCCTAACCTTCGCTCAAGTCTTTTGACGCGGTCTTGTTTTGTTTGATCCTGTTCCTTTCCTCCGTTCCATTGTTGTTGTTTTAGATCCAAGCTGGAGAATGTGTTGGGTAAAACAGCACCGTAGAACGAATCGGAGCAGGTGGGATGAACGTTTTGTTTTCAGGGCGGATTCAGTTCATCCCTTCAGCATCTGCACCCTTAACCTCAGTCCCGCCCTGTTTGTCTCCTGGCATTATGGGCGAGAGGTGTCTAGGGAGAGTAAGTGTTTTAGAGTCTGGGGGTAACTAAAAGTCTGTTAAGCACTCTTACGTTGTTTTCTTTCTTACAGGAAAGTCTCTGAAGTTATGTGTCACCAAGGAGATGCTGCTCCTTAGTATTACAACTGCTTACACAGGTAATGGGATTAATGGCGGTTTGGGTTTTCCGTGGCTGAGTCGTGACCCTGAGGATGAAAACAACCGCCATATGATTCTTTCTCACAGCTCTCTGCTCCGATGGGGCTCAGCTACGTGATTCTCAGCTACGTGATTCTCAGCTACGTGATTCTTAGGTCTTAGTTGAGGTCCCTTTCTGGGTCCTGTTAGAGGCAGCTGGGGCCACAACTGATAGTTTCCTTTGCATCGTCTCCGTGGCTGCATGACCTCCTCCCGGTGATCCCTTCCTTCTGATGCAACAGGAAGGCCAGATTGCTTAGGGGCTCCAAAAAGAGCAAAAGAAGAACCAACTAGACTTTCCGAAGGCGTGAGCCCAGTGTCACTTGGACTGGATTTCACCGGTGAAGGCATATCACAGGGCCAGCCCAAATTGAGCATGGGAGGGTTCTACGAAAGGGACGAACCCTGGGAGGCTCCGTTCATTGCAACCAGGGATTTTAGGGCAAATTGGAACTCTGCAGAAAATAACTGAGTAAACCTTTCTAATTTTGTATGGATTCATACGCTTTCTAATGAAATGGAATGAGCCCTGTGCCTTCCTAGAGTCTTTGGAGCACTCACAGATCTTCAGAATGATAAGGAAATCGGTTTCCTTTTAAAAAGTGCTATTATTGGGGCGCCTGGGGGGCTCAGTGGGCTAAAGCCTCTGCCTTTGGCTCAGGTCATAATCTCAGGGTCCTAGGATCGAGCCCCACATCAGGATCTCTGCTCAGTGGGGAGCCTGCTCCCCCCCCCCCGCCGTCTGCCTCTCTGCCTACTTGTGATCTCTCTCCCTCTGTCAAATAAATAAAATCTTAAAAAAAAAATATATTAGAAAGTGCTATTATGTTGAGGTGCCTTAGTGGCTCAGTCAGTGAAGCTTCTGCCCTCGGCTTAGGTCCTGGGATCAAGTGTAGGGTTCTGTGCCCCATGGGGAGTCTGCTGCTCCCGCTGCCCCTCCCCCTGCTCAGCTTGTGTGCGCGTGCACTCTCGTTCTCTGAAATAAAATCTTTAAAAAACAGTGCTATCATGTTAAAAAAAAAAAAAGTATTACAATGGGCCAATGTTACTTTTGCCTTTATTTGCCTTATAGATATAAACATCTTTTTTTGAGAAATAGAATAAATGGCAAACATCTTTAAAATTCAGTTAAGTTTTTGTAGCATTAAGGAATGAGGTTTTCTACTGATGACCTTAATTTTCTAGCCCTATTTTTTAAAACTTCCTTTTCTGGGACAAAGAGTTTAATGAAGACATTTTGCCCTTAAGCAGAGGTGGATAGTATGCATTGGTTTTCCGGACCTACTTCCGGTTAACCTTGGAGAGCAATTAATAAGGGTCATGAGCACTTTAAAAATCACAATTACAGACTTACATGTGTACCGTCCTCTATGCATCCCATCTCCACACAGAGGATCATTTTGTTTGTAAGACTTACTTAATTTATTTGAGAGAGAGAGCGTGGTGTGCTGGTGTGTGTGTCACGTGTGCACACGGGCACGAGCAAGGGGGAGGGGCAGAGGGAGAGAGAATCCCCACTGAGCATGGAGCCCATCCTGGGGCTCGATCCCACAACCCTGAGATCATGACCTGAGCTGAGATCAAGAGTCCGATGCTCAACTGACTGAGTCCCCCCAGACCCTCCGAAGGGCAGTTTCTAACAGGAGGTTTGAAGCGTTTGCTTATTTGAGTTGCGTATTTTTGTCTGAAGTAATGGCAGCTGCCATCTTGTGGCTAATTCCATTTTATCAGCCACATAGCGTAAAACTGCTCTGCTCAGGAGTAACATGTCCGCTGAGTGAATTTTATTGTGTGCATATATATATATAGCTCACCAGCCATGAAGAAAAACCAGGAATGGAGATTGTGAATGTGTAGTTGAATCTGCTTTTTTCCTAAAGGACTGGAATTGACTTTCTTCTCTGGTGTCTACGGAACGTGTATTGGTGCTGTCAATAAATTCGGTACGGAAGAGAAAAGCCTCATCGGACTTTCTGGCATTTTCATTGGCATTGGAGAAATCTTAGGTTGGTTTAAAAAAATGTTTCTGTGTGAAATCCGTTCATTGTAGTTATCACCGATATTGTAGATGTACTTCGCCTCTCTGTCTTTGAATTTTAATTTCCTTGCTTATTCTTACCCAGACAGGTACGTCTTTTTTTTATTATTATCATCGTTCTAAGATAACCAGGAGATGTTTGCCATATAAGTGCCAGTCAAAACCGTAAATAGGAAAGCTTATACTCTCTTCCAGCTTTTTCTCGTAAAATACTTAGGGAAAGTGTCCTCTGAATCTCCGACATGAGCTGGATGTCCCACGAGTCTGTCCACTTGTAACTCTTAAGTCCTGGAGTTTGCGTCAGACTCCACAGGTCCAAGGGCTCAGTCCCACAAAGACACCCTCACTTCAGATGCCCCGTGTAAGTCCCAGGTCCCCAGGCTCCCTTCTGGCTGACGTGGCTGCGAGTTTGGAGGCTCCCGTGAGCCCCCAGGAAAATGCTCTACTTACTACAAAAGCTTATTATGAAGGGTGTGGATGGACAGGCAGATGAGGAAGCACTTAGGGCAAAGACCAGGAGGGTCCCGAGTGCAGGGACCCCTGTCCCCATGGAGTCAGGGCATGTTACCCCCCAGTATGTGGATACTCACCAGCCAACCAGGCTGGCACCCCCAAACCTATCGTGTAGGGGTTTTTGCAGACATTTCATTACAGAAGAAGGGTTGATGAGACCACTGGCCAGTGACAGTTGAGCTCAATCTCCAACCCCTCTCCCCCGCCCCAGGCCCGGGGGTTAGGGCTGAAGTCTTGGTCCTGCTGGTAACCAGGCCCCATCCTGAAGCTAGCTGGACCCCTCTACCCCCTCAGGAATCACCTTATTTGTATAAACTCTGGAACAGTCGAAGGGGGGCAGGGGGAGCAAACAGGAGACACATCTGACGCTGAGGACGTTCCCAGGGTTCAGCTCTGTGCCAGGAAGTGGGGAGGACGGACGAACAAGGCAAAGACCAATGTGTATTTTGACTCTAGCCCACTAGGGATTCCTTTTTTTTTTTTTTTAGTGTTTTTTATTCAAATTCCAGTTAGCGTCCAATGTAATATTAGTTTCGGGTGTACGAGGTAGCGATTGAGCACATCCAGACCCCTCCCGGTCGGTGCGTGGCACAACGTCTGCAGGCATCCCTCGGTCAGCAAAGCTGGTTGGATGCCTGGAGCGGTGTGTTGGATGTTGTCCTGTAGGAGGAACTTTCCAATTCGTCAGAGACTTACTGTGCCTCCATTGTATGAATAAGAGACTCCCTGCCCACGTGGAACGTCCGGCTTCGGGAAGAACACAGACAGTAAAACCCTGTAGGACCCTTAGAATGGTGATCGGCACGACGGGGAGAGCAGACTTCTGTGGTTTCTGTGCCTTGCTTTACTGCCCACACCTGCATCCGTACCGGGTGCTTGTATGTACTGGAACATGTGCAATGCAGTTAGAGTAATTGTCTTCGTGTTTTTGCTCATTCTCATATCTATGACAGTGCTGGGTTCTTTTAATACACGTCACCCATGTAAAGCGTACGGGTCAGTGTTTTTTAGTACATTCACAGGGTTGTGAGTCAGCCCTACAGTCTAATTTTAGAACGTGTTTCTTGCCCTTCCCCGCACATCTGCTAATGTCCTTTCTCTATCGATTTGCTTATCCTGGACTTTCGTATAAATGGAATCACAGAATCCATGGTCTCTTAACTCTGGCTTCTTTCATTTAGCATAATGTTTCCAAGGTTCCTCCATGTTCTAGGACATACCAGCAGCATCCTTTCTTATGAGTAGATAATGTTTAATTGTATGGATATATCACGTTTTACGTATCCATTCGTCTTTCCCTGGACATTTGGGTTGTTCCCACTTTTTGGCCGGTGTAATTAATGCTGCTGTGAACACGTGTGTACTGTTGCTGTGTGAAGATGTGTTTCCACTTCCCGTGGGTTCTATAACTAGCGCTGGAATCTCTGGGTCACATGGTGCCTCCACGTCCGACTGCTTTCCCTCCTTGGGACGGGTTGGGTTTTCCGGCTGCTTGGCCCGGTCACGCTGGAGATACCAGCCTTTGTGAACTCTCCCCGGTGGGGTGCTGGATATTTTTGTATTCTTATAAATATTCTTTTTTTTTTTTAAGATTTTATTTATTTATTTGACAGAGACACAGCAAGAGAGGGAACACAAGCCAGGGGAGTGGGAGAGGGAGAAGCAGGCTTCCTGCAGAGCAGGGAGCCCAACTTGGGGCTTGATCCCAGGACCCTGGGATCATGACCTGAGCCGAGGGCAGATGCTTAACGACTGAGCCCCCCAGGTCCCCCCTCCTATAAATATTCCTAAGCTTTGTTCTTGGCTGTGGTTCATTTACTTGGAAACAGTAGGACATTTTCGGGGCTTGCTTTTAAGGTTGGACAAAACCAGAGCAGTGCTCAAATGAGGGCTAATTATCCCTCACTCTTGAGGGAAGATCCTTCTGTGCACACCCAGTGCCTGTGAGTCATATGATGTCCTGTCTGGCTCGGGGGACAAGGCCCCCAGCCCAGGGCAGGGTGCTGATATAGCTAACCCTCCTGGACGGTTCTTGTGCAGGTCTCTGCTAACTTAGTCTGTGCTGCTCAGCACTTAGGGAAGACTCAGAGGGACCCTCTGTAGATCTCTGGAAGTGTCTCTCTGTGCAGCTTTCCTTTCTGATAGCCTGTTCTGGAACTCTGTAGCTACCTAGGTATCCCTCCACTCAGGGAGGGCTGTGGGCTCCACTGCACCCCCCCAACCCCCCACCCCTGCAGCCCAGCCTAAGCTGATCTCTAGACCAGCCCCTGGGCAGTAGAGGGGCTCCTCTCCTTCGCTTCCTGTCTCAGAGATCACTGCCCTTTGTCGTCTGGTGTCTCGTGTCTTCAAAATTACTGCATCATATTTGTTGTACATTTTTTTTAAGCCATGTGCTGAATCCACTCCCTGTTACCCCACTGACCTAGAAGTCGCTTCTGATTTTTGAAATTTCTTTTGTTTCAGTGGTTATTTTTTATTTTTAATATTTGTGCTTGCTTTCCCTTGATTAAATTAGTTGTTGGTTGATCTGTTTTGTTTTTTTTTTTTTCAAAGAACCAAAATTTTGATTAAAAAAAAAAAGAACCAAAATTTTGATTTATTAATCTGGCCTTGTGTTTTTCTCTCCTTTGTTGGTTCCGTAGGTGGAAGCCTCTTTGGCCTGCTGAGCAAAAATAATCGTTTTGGTAGAAATCCAGTTGTGTTGTTGGGCATCCTGGTGCATTTTATAGCTTTTTATTTGATATTTCTCAACATGCCCGGGGACGCCCCTATTGCTCCCGTTGAAGGGACCAACAGCAGCGCTTACATCAAATCCAGGTAGAGTAACTGTCATTTTTCTAGTAATTTAAGGAAGGGTGGGAGGTAACGGGTGGCTAGATATTCAGAATGGAGCAGTTAATCGTTTGATGAAAATCTGTTTTCTTTATAAAGTCATCTGGCAAAATGTTAACAGAGCCGGAATTATTTTAAATAGGAGCTTATAGAGAATCCCGAGTTATTTTTGTAATTGTTGGTTTTAACCTTTCAGCCCACTAAATGCTTTTTTTGATCTATGAAAGAGCATTAAGTATCTGATGTGATTTTGTAGGTCTGCTTCCTGAGCAGTGAAGAATGGTGAGGAAAGGGTAGGCCATCCGGTCCATTCATGGCTGGTTATACCGTTTTGAGAATCTTACTTCCTTGCACTCAACTCAAATCCATTATAGATGTAGACATTTATGCCCAGATCCACCATCCAAGGGCGGCCCTGCCCGAACCCAGTGTTTCCTCCCAGATACTTGATAGGCCAGAGTTGGCTTGGACCGTGCCAGTGAGTGCATGTGAGCATAAATTCTTACTTTGTAGAGTCGGTGTTTATTTCTTCTTGTTTCATAGTGTTTATAGTTTGAAAGTGAAATGCCCTTACAGGGGAATTGCTTTTACATTGGAAAAGGCTGTAACAAATACCGCTAAGAGTTCTTTTTCTAAGTTCATTTTCCCGTTTATGCAGCAAAGAAGTCGCCATCTTCTGCAGTTTCCTGTTGGGCCTTGGAGACAGCTGCTTCAATACCCAGTTGCTTAGTATCTTAGGCTTCCTCTACTCCGAAGACAGCGCGCCAGCCTTTGCCGTCTTCAAGTTTGTGCAGGTGAGCTCCCCTTCCGGCTGGCCTGACCTGCGCTCCTTTTACTTTTTCTTAAGATGCTTTAACGTTGTTTTCTTGATGGTTCTGAAAGGAGAGTCAGGGTCATCCTTTAAAGTATCTCAGATTGGACTTAGGAAGCATCGAGGGGGGTGTGATTTTCTCCCCCTTGCTTGTGAAAGAGATTTGTTCTTTCAGTTTTAGTGCTCAGATTAGAGGCTTCCTGCCTTAGATACCAGAGTCCCTTCATTCTGTAGATAAGCGCATTTCTGACTGGGCATGTATGTTATTTTATTACTCAGTTTCTCACAAAATACTATTTTATTTATTTATGTAAAGATTTTATTTGAGGGACGTCTGGGTGGCTCAGTCAGTTAAGCATCTGCCTTCGGCTCAGGTCATGATCCCGGGGTCCTGGGATCGAGCCCCACATCGGGCTCCTTGCTCAGCAGGGAGCCTATTTCTCGTTTCTCCCTCTGCCTGCTCCTCCCGCTGCTTGTGCTCCTTCTGTTTCTCCCGCTCTGACGAATAAATAAAATCTTAAAATAGAGATTTTATTTGAGATACAGCGGTTAAATGTCTGCCTTTGGCTCAGGTCATGATCCCAGGGTCCTGGGATCGAGCCACATCTCGGGCTCTCTGCTCAGCGGGGAGTCTGCTTCTCCCTCTCTCACTCCCCCTGTTTGTGTTCCCTCTCTCACTGTGTCTCTGTCAAATAAATAAATCTTAAAAATATATATATATATTTTATTTGAGACAGAGAGCAAGTGGGCACACATGAGTGGGGCGGGGGAAGAGGGAGAAGCAGACTCCCCGCTACGCAGGGACCCCGATGTGGGACTCGATCCCAGGACCTCGGGATCATGACCTGAGCCGAAGTCAGATGCTCAACCGACTGAGCCACCCAGGCGCCCTGCAAAATACTATTTTGAATAACAGATTGCCACTTGCCTGACAGTTACAGGCTCTCCGCGGGAGGGTACAGTTCGCATCCATGAGCTGGTGGCCGATGAAGTCCCATCTGGGCGGTGCTGAGGGTGGCGGGGCTCACTGGGGAGCAGTGGGGTCACCTGGGTGCGTCTTCTCACCCGTTGTGTTTTCTCTCAGTCCATTTGTGCAGCCGTGGCATTTTTCTACAGTAACTACCTTCTCCTTCACTGGCAACTCCTGGTCATGGTGATATTTGGATTCTTTGGGACCATTTCATTTTTCTCCGTGGAGTGGGCCGCCGCCGCCATCGTGGCCCGGGGCTCTGACTACCGAAGTATCTGAGCCGGGCTCCTGCGAGGTGGGGCGCAGCTGCGGACGGCACCTCGGGACGACGGCTCGGCTGGAGAAGCCACCTTTCCTTTCCACAGAGTGCTGGATCCTGTTCCAGAAGGAAACACAGAGAATCAAGACCACTCCGTCGGCCAGGGTTGGTGTTCAGGTTTACAGACATTAGCTATTTAAAACAAGCAGAATAAGGGAAACTTGTTTTGTCAGTTATAATCATTCAGAAATGTTTTTCAATTCCTCTGTCTCAAGTTCCTTATGATCATGTAATAGAGTGTAAATGTTTTTTTCATCCTCCTGTTCTCCTCGAAAGATGCTGCCCTATTCTGAACACTAGGCCGTATGTCAAGTGAAGATTCTTGCCGGGCACGTGCTGCTATGTAATAATAGGGAGCGTTTACCAGCCCCCGTATGTGTCTGGGCATGACGTTTAAATAAATCATGAGACGCCGAAGTGGAATCTTTGAAAAGATTTGCACTTTCTTCCTCCTTAAACGTTTTGATTTGGTAAGTTTCCCTATCTTGTCATTTGTAGCAAGGAGTAACCAATTATTTTAAAACGAGGTAAAAATTGTCCAGAGTTTTAAAAATTAATCTAACATGTAAATGAGCAAAAACACATTTAAAAAAGATTTTTCTTTATTTATTTGAGAGAGCAAGAGCGAGCACGAGCAGGGGCAGAGGGAGAGGGAGAAACAGACTCCCCGCTGAGCGGGGAGCCCGATGCGGGGCTCGATCCCAGGACCTGGAGATCATGACCTGAGCCAAAGCAGACGCTTGACCGACTGAGCCACCCCGGCGCCCCCAGAAACACATTTAAACAACAACAATACACATTTACCAGGGGAAGATTTTTGCTAGCATTTTCCTAGAAGATCCAATGCAAAAAGAAAGAAAGAAAAAGGGACATGTAAGCTGTTCTTATAAGTGGTGGCAGGCTGCCGCCTCTCCTCGCGGAGACATGGTTCCTCGCGTCTGTCTGGGGACGCAGCATAACCGTCTGGGGGGATGTTTCAACGTACTTGTTTGCTTTCCTCCATAGGAGCTTGCTTACGGATTCTTTCTAATTGACATATAATTCAGAAACCATGAAATTCACCACTTTAAAATGTACAGTTTAGTGTTTGTTTTTTAGTATATTCACAAGGTTGTACAGATGAGCACCACGATGTAATCGTAGAACATTCTCATCACCCCAGCAAGAAACCCCATGCCTTTTAGCAGTCATTCCCCATCGTCTGGCCTGGCAAGCGCTACTCTGCCTTCTGTCTCTGTGGATTTGCCTGTTTGGACATTTCTTACGAATGGGGCTCGTGTTTACCTGTGATATTTAACTATACAAATGATGAGATTTATGGCAAGGTGAATTCAGCCAAGAGGACGGATAATACCTTGTTTTCTATTGTTTGTTGTTGGTGGTGGTGTTTTTTGTTTTTTTTTTTTAATAAACCTACTAGAAATTTGTAGATTTTTATAGTTGGCTGACAAATCTGAAGAAATTCAGTGAGTGATTTTCAGGCTTGATGGCACGTATCCTGTAGGGAGTCAGAAAGCTGTGTGGTTAGCTAGAATCCTTAGAGAAATGTCCTTTGTGTGGAGCTCTTGTTCCACTTTGTGTAAAGTTTTGGTTTTCTTTCTCGAAGTTGAAATAAACCCAGTCGTTGGTTGATCCTCTGTAAACCATTTGTAAATGCTATTGCAGAATGAATACAAGTGATTTTACTGTCTCTTTAAGCCCATGACCGCTTACCTGGGTGTGTTCGTTTTCTATCATGCTGTAACCCTAGATCACCCCAAAACTTAGCCACTTAACACGACACCCGCTTAGCATGTCAGGGTTTCCAGCGGTCAGGACTCCGCACAGCTAGGCTGGGTCGTTGGCTCAAGGTCTGTCACAAGGCTGGGCTGGGCTCCGCCGGGGAAAGACCCACTGGTCAGCTCACTCTCGCAGTTATTGGCAGAAGCCAGCTCCTTCCGGGCTGCTGGATGAGGCTCTTCGTTTCTCATGGCTGTTGGCTGCAGGTCACCCTCTCTGTTCCTCGTTACATGGGGCTGTCGGGCAGCTCGCAACATGGAAACTGTCTTCGTCAGACAAAGTCAGTAAGAAAAGCCACAGAAGTCACAGTCTCTTGTAACTTAATCTCAAAAGTGACATCCCGTCACTTGTGCTGTATTCTCTTAGATGCAGGTCAGTCGTCCTGGATGGGATATTCTACAAGCGGTGAGTACCAGGAGTCAGCGACCTTCTGAACCATCCTGCGAGGCTGCTTATCACACCAGGCTTACACGCCTTTGCATTTAAGCTCACACGGGGCCCTGCGTTCCCCCATCCCACCTTCTCCTGGGCTCTCGCTCCATTTGTTCATAACGGATCTGCAGAATGAGGCTGGCAGAGGTTAAGTAGCTTCTGGTAGTGACAAAGAATACCTCCGTCCAAGAAGGCCATAGCATCTCATCCCCACTGGGAGGATTGCTGGTAACTCCTGTCAAGGAGGAAACGAAATAGGGTGCATAGTCAGGAAAATGACTTCTGGGCTGCGTCCCACTGATATGTGCAATCATACTCACTGGGAGTTCTGTATCCACATTGCGTTTTCGGAGGTTTTGTTTTTACTCGGTTTTTTTTATGTCTATAAACAGTGTCGATCTTGGTGGGCTCCTGAGATGATGGGTAACACTAAGCGTGTCTTTTAATTTTTTTCATATTTGAGTTAAAAAGGAAATGTGACAATGAAATAAAGAGTTTAGTTTTTATACTTGTCTCATCCTCTGTCAAATAATTTTATCTTCACATCTGTGTGTAGTAGAAGTCTTAGCTTGGTTTCACATGGGGGGGCGTGTGCGTAAATATGGGTGTGCTGCTCTTTCATCAAAAATTTAATAAGGTATATATTGAAATTTGGTGGAGACCTTGAACAACCTTGATTGGATCACAGATATCTTCTCCACTAGTGTGAAGAGCTCCCCACCCCCTCCCCAGAGCTTTCACATACCCAAAGGCTTGAAAACTTTGGGTGGGAATATAAAATAGTGCATGCAGCCTCTATGGATAACAGTAGGGTAGTTCTAGAACAAACTGAAACTAGAATTACCATATGATCCAGCAGTTCCATTTCTGGGTATGTACCCAACACCGCTGAAAGCAGGAACCTGTAGAACCCGTGGATAGCAGCGTTACTTACAGTGGCCCAAAGGTGGCGACAACCCAAGTCTCCATGGACAGATGAACAAATAAAATTGGGCTGTCCGTACAGTTGGGGTATCGTTCAGCCGTGCAAAAGTGTAAAGTGCTGACACCTGCAACACGGATGAACGTTGAAAATACGACGCTGAGATACGCCCGTCACAAAAAAACAAATACGCTACAATTTTGTGTGCATCAAATACCTAACAGTCACATTGATGGAGACAGAAAGTAGGATAGTAGTTGCCAGGGCCTGGGGGGGTGGAAGAAAAGGGAAGTGTGTTCATTGGTATTAAAAAGAAAACCACAGGGGCGCCTGGGTGGCTCAGTGAGTTAAGCCTCTGCGTTCGGCTCAGGTCATGATCTAAGGGTTTTGGGATCAATCCCCGCATTGGGCTCTCTGCTCAGCGGGGAGCCTGCTTCCCCCTCTCTCTCTGCCTGCCTCTCTGACTACTTGTGATCTCTCTCTCTCTCTCTCTCTGTTAAATAGATAAATAAAATCTTGAAAGAAAGAAAGAAAGAAAGAAAGAAAGAAAGAGAAAGAAAGAAAAGAAAAAGAAAACCATGGGTCCAAAATGGCGTCACTTTAACCAAGTCACCAAATCTGGACTTAATACCTTCGCTCCTTGCAGTGTAGCCTGAAGCGGTCAGGGAGGGATTTTCTGGTCAGTGTCGATGAAGTTCTTGGTCCCATGGGCCTTCTTCAAACCGCAAAGGAAGATGAGGGAATCCGAGTGGTCAGACCCCTTGCCCTTCCCGTGAGGGAAGGTGATCTTGCCTCAAAGAATCCTTTTGTTTTCCCCTTTTTCTAATAACTTTCTTTTCCTACGCTCCTTCCTATACAAATCATTCTTTTTGTACAACTCCTCTACTTGTGGGTGAGATGCTGCCTGATTCGTGCGTCTCTTAATAAACCCAAGTAGGTCTTCAGATGTACTCAGATGAGTTTTGTTTTTGTTTTTTAAAGATTTTATTTATTTATCTGAGAGAGAGAGAAGGGGAGGGAGAGAGAGAGCGTGCACTCGAGCAGGGGGGAGGGTTAGAGGGAGAAGCAGACTCCCCACTGAGCAGGGAGCCTGGGACTCGATCCCACGATGCTGAGATCGTGACCTGAGCCACAGGCAGGTGCCTAACCGACGGAGCCACCCAGGTGCCCGAATTTTGTTTTTTGACAGCACATATAGAGTGTCCTCTGGGGAAGGGAAGAGTCCCGTGGGGGGAGTGTGGTTCACGAGTGTGGTTGTGCCTCGTGAATGTGCTTAATGCCGCTGAACTGTACACTTCGAAATGGTTAAGGTAGTACTATTTATGCGTGTTTCACTACAATTAAAAATAATAAAAAACTGGGGGGAGCATAAGTGATTGTGTTTCACGGGACCCCAGGACCACCCCTAAATTGGAAGATTTACTGGAAGGAATCGTGGGATTTAGCTTATCAGTGTACCCATGGCTGAGGTTTATTATGGTGACATAGTAAGGATGAATTGCAGGGGACAAAGACCCAGGAAGAGTCTGGAGGAATCCAGGCACAGGCTTCCTTAAGCTCTCCCTCTGCTTGCTGCGAGGGCACACGAGCACCCGGCTCCCGGGGTCCCAAATAGATCGGGCTCAAACACTCGCCACTGACAAAATCCAAAGGCAGACAAGTGGTGGGGAAACGAGAAGGGAATCTGTTTCGGCGAGGCCAGCGAGGGGAAGGTGGCGTCTCAAAGATTGGATCCAAAGCGCTGGCAACACTTCTAGGTTTATATAAGGACAGGGTGGGACAAAGGTGGGTGGGTAGGTGCGGGTGGGCTGTGAAGGTCAGGCTGATCGTTGTCTTGGGGTCAGTCACGCGGGATCTTGCTGGCTCAGGGCCGTCCTTACTGTTTGAGGAGGTATTTCCAGTTCCCCTGGGGTGTCTGCGCACAGGGTGTTTTGCCTGAGTTAGGAGAGAAGCTGGAAGGGAGAACTTAATTAGAAAGTACAGACTGAAGTCAGAATGGAGGTGGTTGATGTCCTCTTTCACCCTGAGAGATCACTCAGAGAGCTCCCTCTTCCCCCGGCACGGAAAAGTCAGCACATATGCCGAGTTCCTGCCCAGGAGAGCCCCCCGGGGACACAGCCCCCCAAGGTTTGCGCTGGGCGCAGGTCCCATGGGCTCTCTCTGCCTGGCCCGAGCGGGGACGCCGGACCCCCGGAGAGAAAGCAGGCATTTATGTAGCAGAAACCACGTCGTCTGCCCCAACAGCCTGGGCCCAGTGAGCCACCCTTACCAGTGAACTGTTGTCCAGAAATGCTCTGAAAGCCTGCATGCCTGCCAAGGACCCGGTGTGCAAGCAGCTTCAAGGGTGGTGGTCTCAGGCCTGCCGTGTTAATCCCGTCGTGGACAAGCCCAAAGCCGTGTTGAGAAGGGTCTTACAAATAAGGTTGGGATAGTTCTTCTCATCACCAATGATACGGAAAAGCCTACAGAGGGAAAGCTCTTGAAATTTGAAGTAGCCCTGGATTTAATGCCTGACATTGCCTTTAGAGCCATGATCCTTGGGAATCCTTCCTCTGCCTGGGGCACCTGGGTGGCTCAGTTCATTAAGCGTCTGCTTTCGGCTCAGGTCATGATCTCCAGGTCCTGGGATCGAGCCCCGCGTAGGGCTCTCTGCTCAGCGGGGAGCCTGCTTCCCCCTCTCTCTCTGCCTGCCTCTCTGCCTACTTGTGATCTCTTTCTGTCAAATAAAGAAATAAAATCTTAAGAAAAAAAAATGATGAACTCTCTTAAACCCATTTCTAGGCACGCCTCATTTGAATAAATGTCAAAAATGTGATAGCAAGGATTTGAGGAATTCTGGAAACTGTCACTGCTGTTCTTTAATGGAATTTTATTATAAATTAAATCATTTAAATAGAATATGTGTATCTTTCCTTATTTCCTCAAGTTGAGGCACTCATTTTGGTTTTTGGTTTTTAACCCTTGTTTTTTTAAATTTTATTTATGTATAAATAAATATAAGGCAGAGAGAGAGGGGGAAGCAGGCTCCCCGCTGAGCAGAGAGCCCGATGTGGGGCTCGATCCCAAGACCCTGAGCTCATGACCTGAGTCAAAGGCAGAGGCCCAACCCACTGAGCCACCCAGGTGCCCCGGTTTTTAACACCTTTTTAAAATTTTATCTTTTTAAAATTTTATTTATTTTAGAGAAATAGAGCATAAGCAGGGAGAAGGCCAGGAGAGGAAGAGAGAAAATCCCAAGCAGACTCTGCACTGAGCGCATAGCCTGACTCGGGGCTCGATCCCAGGACCCTGAGATCATGACCTGAACTGAACTTGAGTCGGATGCTTAACAGACAGAGCCACCCAGGTACCCCGGGTACCTTTTTTTTTTTTTTTAAATAAACTGTACACCCAATGTGGGGCTCAAAGTCATGACCCCGAGACTGAGAGTCGCATGCTCTACCAACCGAGCCAGCCAGATGCCCCTTGAGACACTCATTTTGTAACTGAAAAAATATTCTTGATAATATCGTAGTTTTGGAATGTTGGTAAGTTCTGGAGCCAACAGCCAAGAAAGAATTCTTGCGACATCTTTGGTGCAAAAAGGCGATTTTATTAAAGAACAGAGACAGCACCCGGGGACAGAATGAGAGGGACACCAGGGTTGTGACTAATGGCTGATCGCATAGTTGGGAGGTGGGGGCAGTAAGGGACCTGTCTTCTGCTCCCTCGTCATTATCACGTAAGTGACTGTCCACTTATTACTTTTGGTCCTCCAAGAAAAAGCAAGTCTTGGGAAAAGGGGATCAGATTCCAGCCACAGAGTGGGACACATGAATTACTGAAGAGAGAATTGGGTTTGAAAAGTTGATGTCTCATGAAACTGTAACTACTTTGGCTTGTTGGGTTGGGTTCTTTTGGTTTAGTTCCCAGCAAGTAAAGTACAGACAACTCTTCTCTACAGCTTCTATTTGTGAAGAAGAGAACTGTCTCTATTTCCTTAAGAAATAGTGAAACGATTTCCATGAAATACTCTCTTCAAATTTTATGTGATTTCTTTTTTGCTTGTTTCTGTAAAACCTTTTTACTTTTTGAATTAAAAAAATAGACTATTATTAATTTTTAGATTTAAAAAAATAAACTTTAATTTCTAGTGCAATTGGGGTTCAGAAACAAAATGAGAGGAAGGTATGGAGATTTCCCATATACCCCGCCCCCATTCATGTGTAATGTCCACCACCACCGCTACCATTGGCTACCATTGATGAACCCCCCCCCATGATACATTATCATCGTCCAGAGTTCATTGTTTACATTAGGGTTCCTCTTCGAGTACATTCTGTGGGTCTGGATAAACATACAGAGTAGTTTCACCACCTGAAAGATCCTCTGTGCCTCCTCTTATTTATTCTTCCTTCTGGCAACCTCTGATCTTTTTTACTGTCTCCATAGTTCTGCCTTTTCCAGAATGTCATGTAGTTAATTGGAAACACACAGTCTGGAGCCTTTTCATTATTGGCTTCTTCCACTTAGTGCTATGCATTTAAGATTCCTCCATGTCTTTTCATGGCTCGATAGCTCATTTCTTCTTAGCGCTGAATAATATTCCCTTGTCTGGGTTGTTAAAAACAAGACAAGACCTGACCCCAAATGAATTCCTTTATGTTAAGTCCCAAGTCACCTTGACCATTACCTTCTTGGCTCTCTCAGAAATGGAATCTTAAACCAGTCGATCAGGAATCGCTTGATGGACCCAAGCCATTCCCTAAAGGAAAATAACCTTGCAATAGCCAACCTGCTTTTTTTGGGCTGGTATAGCTCCCTTGTTCCTGCTTCCTGCTGCCCGTAAAAGCCTTTCATTTTGTACAGCTCCTTGGAGCTCCTGCCTGCTAGATTGGATGCTGCTGCGTTCAAACACATTTTTGTTAACCTCTTAACATGTTTACGATGCCTCAGTTTATCTTTTAGCATCATGTACACACCTTAGGTTTTGACATTAGGAATAAAGCGCCCGTAAACATCTCTGTGTAGCTTTTTGCGCAGACCTAAGTTTTCAGCTCCTCTGGTAAAGACCAACAGGCACAACTGGCTGGATTGTATAGTCCGCGTATGTTAGTTTGGTAGGAAACTGACAAGCCGCCGCCCAAAGCAGCTGCAGCATTTTGCATTCTCTACCAGCAATGCAGGCAAGTCCCCGTCCCGCTCCACATCCTCACCCACGTTTGGTGGCGACAGTTGGGGGTTTTGGCCATTCTGATAGGTGTGCACCAGTATCTCATTGTTGCCTTAATTTGCACTTCCCTGAAGATACAGTGTGTGGAGCACTTTTCATCTTCGTCTTTGCCATCTGGTATCTTCTTCGGTGAAGTGTCTGTTAGCATCTTTGTTTTTCGTGTATTTTGAATACAGTCCTTTATCAGATGCATCTTTTGCAAATATTTTCTCCCAATTGTCTATGGCTTATTTTATTATTCTCTTCAGTGTGATTTCTTTCTGTTGATCCATATGTATTTAATTTTATGGGATGCTTGGGTGGCTCAGTCAGTCGAGCAGCTGCCTTCAGCTCAGGTCATGGTCCCGGAGGCCTGGGATAATCGAGCCCTGTGCCCCGCTCCCTGCTCAGCGGGGAGTCTGCTTCTCCCTCTCCGTCTGCCTGCTGTTCCCCCTGCTTGTGCTCTCTCTCTCTCTGTCAAATAAATAAAATCTTAAAAAAAAATTTTAATACTAAGAAGTATGTTTTTTGTGAATTTGGTAGGCCAAGAATCTATAATGTTTTACAGTGGTTTTCAAACCTGACATTATTTTCTACTTTGTATACAAATAGTCTGCACACTCTGTGAGCACTGGTGTGTTTGGTTGTGACTGTTGGTTTTCTGAGCTATTGTTACATCTGGAAGGTTTGATGTTTTTATCAGGAGTAGTACTGCCCTAATTCTGTGAGAACTGAGACAGATAATTTAAAGAAAAAACTGATTGCCGTTTTAGAGACATCAAATCCAAAAGAGCCTCATTTGGGCATTTCTTTTCGACTGCATTTCAATTCGTAGGTCCTCTTATTTTCTCTTCTTCCCTAAAATGTTGTCAGATATTCCCAATTCTTCAATCTTCTTTGTTTATATTCTAAGCTTGTTTGACATTTTTCCCCCCTTCTATTTTACATTTTAAAAGGGATCTTTTGGGATAATTGTCACATGAACTGAAAGCCAAGTCTTTTGATGACTCATCTTGTAGACACTGTGAGAGCATACTGAGAAAAAAGCAGATGTTTTTTCCTCTACTTCTTTTATGTTGTTACAACCACTCAAATAAAAGAGGAGTACAGCAAATGCTGTCAGCTGGCGTGTTGGGTAAGTAGTCTGTCGAACTGATGGGGCTGTCGGAGGGAGCCAGGCAGGAGCATCTGGGCTCCCTTTCCTCCCAAAGGTGGCTGGACCCAAATCCACACTGTGTGCGTTCTAGTCTGCGAAAATGACTTGTTTTGCAACCAGAACTTGCTTTAGACTGAAAGTCACGGTGGGGCAACCCCCCTGGATGGGGTGGTGCAGGCGAGAAAAATCCCCCCAAGGCAGACAAAAGAGATGGAAGTTTATTGAATACAGGGTAAGGCAGGAGCGGACAGGACAGCAAAGGAGAGACCCGTCTACCAGGAGGCGGTGGTGATGGGCTATAGTTACTGGGTGGAGTGAAGGAGTATGGCGAAGGACGGAATTTTCCCTTTTTTGGCAACCTTAGAAACCGTGCCTGGTGGTAAGTAGCGCATTGGTCCACAAAACAAAGCACAGCAGGCTCTTTTATAGAGCAAAGGGCCGCTGGGAAGGCTGTTCTAAACAGCAAGTCCATTGGACTACACTGGAGAATGGAAGTATGGGGGCATCTCATTGGCTGGGCTGTGACAGTCTCTCATTGGCTGGGCTATGATTCTCTCATTGGCTCAACTATGACAGTTTCTTATTGGCTGGGCTGTGACTCTCTCATTGGCTGGGCTATGACTGTCTCTCATTGGCTGGGTTGTTGCTTGGTGAGGAGGAAACCTACCTTACTCCTGCTGGCACAGTCAGGTAGTAGCTAACCTTCCTGAGGACTTGCACTGTTGGTCTCTTCCTGTTGCGTCTGCAGTGGACAACCCAACTCCATCTTAGTGAGGTTTCCCTTTATTAATTTTTACACTATTAATTTTTTTTAAGTAAGCTCTACCCCTAGTGTGGGTCTTGAACTCACGACCCCGAGAGTAGGAGTCATGTGCTCTATTGACTGAACCAGCCAGACGCC
This sequence comes from Nasua narica, assembly GCA_028533885.1. Lineage (NCBI taxonomy): Eukaryota > Metazoa > Chordata > Mammalia > Carnivora > Procyonidae > Nasua > Nasua narica. The sequence continues at coordinate 3,842,837 of CM052804.1, read as the reverse complement.
CCAATGTTTTTTTTTTTTTTAAGAAAGAAAATTACACACATAATAATGTGTTTGAAAAAGCCCATGAGTGGTACATCATTATTTGTTTTCTGGCGGTGGAACAATGAATGCAGTTTAGAGGTGTCTATAAACTTTTCTTACAGCTACAGAGCTGATCAGGGGCAGTGAAGTAACCCGAGGTATGTTCTATGTTCCAGTGCAGAAGGTGTGCATACCTCGAATTTCCCGTATTTGTACCTCTATAAATAATATACCATTTGAAGTGTATGATAGGGGCCAAGGGCAGGTCTCCCCACGAGGGGCCACTTTGGCAGGAAGGTTATTTTGAAATGCAATCAATCATTATTTTAAGACCAATCAAAACCCAGCAGATTCAGGAAAAGCTCCTTACCTCTGCTCAGCTGCCTAAATTCACATCAGAAAGGAGATTGTATCAGGAAGAGGGCCATTAACAGAGATGCCTTTCTACCTAAGAAACTTATTTTGTATAGCAGGGCAATCTTTGTTTTCCAAACGTCTCTAGTGGTTATTCCTCCCCTTTGTATTCCCAGACTGCCCTTCTCTTTAGCTCATCTAAGCCTCATGTTGCCTGACTGTCTTTGGAATCTCATGTCTGTGTGGATTCCCCGTTTGTACCAAACTACATTTGGTTTTCTCTTGTTAATCTGTCTTCTGTCAGTATGATTCTCAGTCTAACCAGAAGGACCTTGAAGGGAAGAGGTGGTATCTTCCTCCTCCACATGGGCATGGTCAGGCTCTGCAGTGAGAATTGTTTAAATGTAGTGGTTTTGGAGGGTCAATGAGGAAATGTTGCAACTTCCAACATGAAATATATGGCATATTGATGAAAGTTAACCTCAGAAGGAGAAGGAGAATTTGACCACTCAGGTGAAATGGACGAACTCCTTAATACACTGTAACCAACTCAGGAAGAATTAGGAAATCTGAAATGACCTATAACAAAGACATTTAATTAATAATTAAAACTCTTGGGTCACCTGGGTGGCTCAGTCGACTAAGCGTCTGCCTTGGGCTCAGGTTGTGATCCCAGGGTTCTGGGATTGAATCCCGTGTCTGGCTCCCTGCTCAGTAGGGAGCCTTCTTTTCCCTCTCCCTCTGCCTGCTGTTCCCCCTGCTTGTGTTCTCTTGATCTGTCAGATAAATTAAATCTTTAAAAAAAATAAAATCATTAAAATTCTTCCCACAGAGAACTCTCTGGGCCCAGATGGCTTCGTTTGTGAATTGTATCAAATATTTAAATTACCAAATTATTGGGGCACCTGGTGGCTCAGTTTTAAATGTGTGCCTTCACCTCGGGTCATGATCCCAGAGTCCTCCAATCGAGTCCCACGTCAGGCTCCCTGTTCAGTGGGGAATCCACTTCTCCCTCTGACCCTCACCCTGCTTGTGTGCACTCTCTCCCTAATAAATAAATAAAATCTTTTAAAAAATGAAAAAAAAATTACCAAATTACTTCAGAACATAGAGGAGGAGGGGACCCCAACTCATTTCGCAAGGCCAGTAGGTCCCTGATACCAAAACCAAAGACATCACAAGAAAAGCTATAGTCAAATATTCCTCGTGAACATAGAGGCCAACATATGAACAAACTGAATCTGGATAAAACAAACATATAAGAAAGATTATACCCCCTGACCCAGTGAAATTTTGTCTCAGGAATGTGAGATTAGTTTAACATCCAAAAATCAATATAATTGTGTCATTGTCCAACACTAATAATTTTCCAACAGCAACTGGATGTCATACAAGTCGATTCAGTTCTGACATGAAGTACCCAGAGTTAGCACAGACCTCATAAATTGAAGGCTCAGTCCCAGACAGCCCCCACCTCAGATCCCAACCGTAAGTCTTAGCTGTCCCCAAGGCTGCCACCCTTCTGCCTCGGTGAACACAAAATTGGGGGTTCCTCCAACCTTTCCCTGAGATTTGATAATTCATTGGAACAACTCATAAAATCAGGAAAATGCGATACTTAATACTGCAGCTGTATTATAAAGGACCCAACTCAGGAACAGCCAAATAGAAGAGACTCACAAGGGTGATGTGGGACAGAGGGCATGGAGCTTCCATGTCCCATCTGGGCATGCTACCCTCCTAGCATATCCATGTGTTCACCGACCTAGAAGCTCCCTGAACTTTGTTCAAGAGTTTTTATCAAGATTTTATTATGTAGGCATGACTGATTAAGTCACTGGTGTTGGTGATTAATGCAACCTCCAGCTCGTCTCCCCTTGTTGGCGGTAGGACTGAAGTCCCAATTGTCTAATCACATGGTTGGTTCTTCTGGCAACCAGCCCCCATCTTGAAGCTATGCCGGGGCCCACCTGGAGTCACCTCATTCACATAAACTCATGTATGATCTGAAGAGGCCCATGACGGTGATGATAGACGCTCTTAGCACTCAGGAAATTCCAAGGGTTTTAGGAGCTCTGTGCCAGGAACAAGGGACAAAGACTGTGTGTGTGTGTGTGTATTTATTTTGTAAGATTTTATTTACTTATTTGAGAGAGAGTGAGCAAGAGAGAGAGCACGAGCAGGGGCAGAGGGAGAAGCAGACTCCCTGCTGAGCAGGGAGCCCCATGTGGGGCTCAATCCTTGGACCCTGGGTACATGACCTGAGCTGAAGGCAGACGCTTAGCCAACTGAGCTCCTGTATGTATGTTTTAAAGATTTTATTTTTTTAAAGATTTTATTTCTTTATTTAACAGAGATTACAAGTAGGCAGAGAGGCAGGCAGAGAGAGAGGGGGAAGCAGGCTCCCCACTGAGCAGAAAGCCCGACACCGGGCTTGATCCCAGGACCCTGAGATCATGACCTGAGCTGAAGGCAGAGGCTTAACCCACTGAGCCACTCAGGCGCCCCTAAAAATTTTATTTTTTTAAGTAATCTCTACACCTAATGTGGGGTTTGAACTCACAACCCCAAGGTCAAGGGTCGCATGCTCCACCAAATGAGCCAGCCAGGCGTCCCCCCGTGTGTATCTTTTATTATACCTCAGTAATACACCATATAAAGAAAATAAAAGACAGAAACTTCATGATCATTCACATTGCAGAAAAAGCACTTGACAAAACCCAATACCATGCTTAAATAAAAACTAGGCACTTTTCATTAAAGTAGGAATAGAGAGGTTCTTCAACCAAATAGAGGCATCGATGGAAAAATCCACAGCTAACATCCCGCTTAATGCTGAAAAATTGAATGCTCTTTTCCTAAGATTGGGATCAAGGCAAAATGTACATTTTTGCCATTTCTGCAATAAGACAAAAACCAAAAACCAAAAAACAAAAAAAACACATCCAGGTTGTCAAAGAAAACTGTCAATCACAGATAACACAATCTTATATATAAATAATCCCAAGAATACACACATAGACAAATAAACCTCCTAGAACTAATGTATTTAGTAAGATCGGGATACAAAATCACCGTATAGAAACCAACTGTATTTTATATACTAATATCGGACAATTTGCTGATGAAACAATACAATTTGATTCACAATAGTATCAAAAAGAATAAAATAGTAATAAATTTAACAAAAAAATGCAATTTTTATTTGCTGAAAACTACTAAGCATTGCTGAGAGGAATTAAAGATAAATAAATAGAGAAAATCTCCATGTTCATGGGTTGGAAGATTCAGTCTCACTGAGGAAGTCAACTCTTGCCACATTGATCTATAAATTCAATGCAGTCACTCTCAAAATCCCACCTGGACATTTTTAATAGAAAGCAACACGTTGACTTTAAGATTTGTAAGGAAATACAAAGACCCTGGAATTGGCAAAACAATTTTGGAAAAGAACAAAGTAGGAGGTACTTTCGCTTTTTTATTGCAGACTTACTCTTGGAGAGTTATCAAGACAGTAATGAGGACGCCTGGGTGACTCAGTGGGTTAAGCCTCTGCCTTCGGCTCAGGCCGTGATCTCAGGGTCCTGGGATCGAGCCCCGCATCGGGCTCTCTGCTCAGTGGGGAGCCTGCTTCCCCCTCTACCTCTGCCTGCCTCTCTGCCTACTTGTGATCTCTTTCTCTCTGTCAAATAAATAAAATCTTAAAAAAAAAAAAAAGATAATAATGTTGGCATAAGGATGGAGCCATATAAAATAATTGAGAGCCCAGAAATCCTTACATTTATGGTCAGTTAATAAAGGTACCAAGACAAGTCAAGCCGGGGAAGGAGAGTCTTTTCCACAAGTGGTGCTGGGACAGTCATACAACCAGGAGCAAAAGAGATGATCTCAGATAGGAGCTGCTGGCCGACTCTGCCTTTCAGAGTTAGAATGTTTATGGGAAGCGGAATTCAGGACACCAAGGGATCTATTCCCTGGAGCACAGTGGGGAGTGAAAGAATGCGGAATTTATTGATGGAATTCACGCTGGGCCATTAAGTATTTATCTATGAATACAGATGGGACTTGTTTTTAGACAGTGGGCCTCTCCAGCCTTTGTTCCTATCCTCAGGTTAGTTTTCTTTTCTTTGGCGGTTTGAATCCAGACCTGTAAACATGCATCACTTCCTGATTCCAACCAAGAGTAACCTGGGGAAAATATAGGCATCCACTGACTCTTGTAGACATTGGTGATGAAGGGATAGTAAGGCATTCCTGCATTTACAGTGTGAGCGCCACACCCACAGGGTAGGGTAGCAGAACTTAGGTTTTGACTAGATTAGATACAAGGTACATTCCTGCTTACATTGGCATCCTGCTTTATCCTTGCTAAAACACACATGCTTTAGGCCAACTGCAAGTGATGGGCCAAAGACGTTAGGGTTGGAAGCCCACAGCCATGTAAGAATTTTTGAGGCATCTTTGGTGCAAAGGGGTGGTTTTATTAAAGCACAAGGGACAGGACCCGTGGGCAGAAAGAGCTTTGCTGGGGTCGTGAGGAGTGGCCCATTATATTCTTTCAAGCTGGGAGGGGGTTAGGGATAGCCTATGCCTCCCAGGCATGACAACAAGGTTTCCAGGATCCTGAGGGGGCTAGCTATTTTTTTAAAAAACTCCCCTTCTTTAAAACTCCTTGGGTTCCCTCTCTCGATGTGTTTCTCTCTCTGTCAAATAAATAAATAAAATCTTTTTTTTTTTTAAAGATTTTATTTATTTGACAGAGAGAGACACAGCAAGAGGGAACACAAGCAGGGCGAGTCAGAGAGGGAGAAGCAGGCTTCCCGCTGAGCGGGGAGCCTGATGTGGGGCTCAATCCTAGGATCCAGGGATCTTGACCTGAGCTCAAGGCAAGACGCTTAACAACTGAGCCACCCAGGCTAGCTATTGTTAGGAAAAGATTGTAGAACTCAAGTCATGAGACTCTTCAGATGTATATCAGTGGGTCATACGCTTGGGGGATGATCAGTAACGTGTATCTTCGGGGATAGAGATAAAGGAAGTTTCCAAAGGAATTTTTATAAGTAGACTTACAGGTTCCTGGAGGATCGGGCTAAGATTGCCTTTTGCCCTTAGCAAAGTATTAACTTGGAGGCAGCTGAGTTCCTAGAGGAACGTCACTCTGCCTGCTTCAAGGACTTCTAAGGTGCTGTAAGTAGTAAGCATATTCAGTAGTTTTTCTTCTGCCTCTGTTTCCCTCATTGCAAGGAGCAAAGATTATTCCTCTATCCTGTGAAGATGCAAAACAGTGAGGTTAGGTTTTATACCAGATCAAGAACAAGTCACAACATTGTGGTCACGACTTGCCAGCTCCACCGTCAAGTTCAGGTTTGGGTTGTATTTTCTCCTTGGAATTCTGTGTGGGTCAGGCCCCGAGGCCCTTTCTGTTGCCTGTGACTTATCCGTGGGATAAGACTTCTCAACTACACAACCTGACTTTGTAGAACCCTTTCAAGTACATTCTGACGTGAGCCTCCCAAGAACTTAGCACAGGAGTTCGGAGAGAGGGCTGGGTATTCCCATCGTAGGGCTCAGAACTGGGCACAGAGACTTGGGGGCCGGCCTAGGAGGGCAAGCAGGTGGTCTTCCCTACGCTTGGCCCTGCTGCCTCGAGACACAGCCTTTGCCTGGGTGCCCACTCCATTGTTGGGCTAACTAGAATTCCAGAAGCTGAATCTCGAGCCTATGGCATCTCTTTTCTTCAATCCCAACCAAGAGAATTTAGTTACTTAGCATCTCAGAGAATCCTGTGGAAACATTGCTTTATAAGGATGTGGGGGAGCACAGCCCCCCGTGAGGCCCGGTTTTATGGAAGGTCCCACAGAGTCTAGGATTCCTATTAACCATCAGATGAGGAGAGTGGGCTAGAGAGATTTCAGATGCATTGGGGAAGGAGTAAATTGTTTAAAGTTCCCTGGTGCCTCTGAAAGTAAGTGTAGGGCTGAGGCGCTGAGCAGGGGCAGAGGGCCCTCGGGTCTGGCACTTGCTGACTCAGTCTTACTCAGCTTCAGCTCCCAAATTATGCTCTTCTGTGCAGATTTTTTACCACTTGTCTCTCTGTGTTATTGGAAACTGCAAGCTATCCACAGTAAACAGTAAAGCCAATTTAAACCCAGTCAAGCCTGCAAGTCTAACACTCAGGCTTGGAAATAGGGGGGGAAAATGACAGAGGCTGCTGAAGGAAGACCTCACTGAGTTCTTTGCTAATGTCCCCAGTGGGGGAGGGGTGAAGATGACAAATGACCTCCCTGGGGGCTCTGGGGAGGGGGTTGGGGCTGCCTGCAGAAGGGATTTCATTTCATGCAAAGAAAAATGAGATTACAACTATCTCACAGCAACAGAGTGTCTTCAAGTGTCTGCACTGGGCAAGGGACACGGTCCCAGGTGGGAGGGAAGTGAGAGGGTGAAGCGGGGTCCATGCAGAGTGGGGGTTCAGTGCCCGGGGCGCTGGTGAGGTGGGAGTCGCAGAGAGACGCCATGTGCCTTTCGGGTAGGGGAGTGCTGGGAGCCGGGTCTGGGCTGTCCCCGCCCCTGTGTGTTCAGTCTGCTGGCCCATCTGAAGGCGCATCTCTTCCAGAGAGAGCCATGGGATGCCTCTCACCCTCTCATGGCCCAGAGCCTGGCCCCAAGCAGGGTTTCTCAGCCCTGGCCCCTTTGACATCTGGGCCGGATCATCCTGTGTTCTGGAACCTTCCATCCCGTGCAGTGCAGGACGAGGAGCCTCCCTGGCCTCTCCCTGCTGGGTCCTAGTAGCACCGCCAACTCCCACACCTCTACCCTGCCGAGTTGTGACAACCAAAAATATCTCCAGACATCACCAAAGGTCCCCTATGGGGCAAAATGGTCCCTAACCCCTCCCGCCGAGAGCCCCTGTTCTAGGAGGTGGCAAAAATGAGCTGAGCTGAAGGCTTGTGAGGCATTTTGGCATTGAGAGGAGCGGCCTTGCTGAGAATGGGTCAAACACATCTCTTTGAGTAAAATCCATGTAATTTGTCACTTAACGGGTTGGTGGGTGTGACGCACAGAATAATGCCCCCCGGCGTGTCCACAGTCCTAATGGCCAGAACCCAGGAACGTGTCACTTCATACTGCAGAAGGGATTCCGTGGCTGTGATGAAGTCAAGGATTTTGAGTTGGGAAGATTGTCCCCGCTGATCCGGGCGGGCCCCTTTAATCACAGGGTCCTTGGGAGAGGGAGGCAGGGGGCTCGGAGACAGGGAAGGGGAGAGGGGTGTTAAAAGCAGAGGTGAGAGAGGGAGAGGGATCGGTTCCTCACCGCTGATCCCGAAGATGCAAGAAGGGACCACGAGCCAAGAAACGCCTCTAGAAGCTGGAAAAGGCAAGGAAACACACTCTCTCCTCCGAGCCTCCAGAAGGAATGCAGCCCGGCCAGCTCCTTGATGGGAGCCCAGGAGACCCACTGCTGACCTCTGACCCCCAGAGCTCTGAGAGAGTAAATGTGTGTTGTTTGAAGCTGCTGAGTTTTTCAGTGATGCCATTGAATTTGTCATAGCAGCCCTAGAAAGAAATCTAGTGGGTAGTTCTTGTTCTTTCTCAGCTGGGCTGTGGCTCCTTCTCCTTCTCCTTCTCCTTCTTTTAAGATTTTATTTATTTATTTGTCAGAGAGAGAGAACAAGCAGGGGAGCAGCAGGCAGAGGCCTGACACGGGGTTCGATCCCAGAACCCTGGGATCATGACCTGAGCCGAAGGCAGACGCCTAATGACTGAGCCACTCAGGCGTCCCACGGGCTGTGGCTTCTGATGGTGGGAGCGCGCCCTGGGTTTCTGCACCCCTCCCATTTGTTTGTTCTCGAGGGTACTTATGTCCTGATGAGCCAGAGCGTTCCATAAACTTTTTCCTGCAGGGGCTCATGTAAAGCTGATGGCCTGGATTTTGATGGAGCCTCTAATCCATTGGGTGATAGGATTGTGGTACCAGAAGTCAGGCTGCAGAGTAATGCAAGCCTTGCGCGGGCCCTACGCATCCGCCTTGGACCCGTATCTCCTCCCTGGCACCCTGGCCACAAGTGTCCATCAGCCACCATCTTTTTTGGAGCTTCTTGGGCTTTTCCGTCCGGGAATCAGCACTATAGGGGTCTGTCCGATGCAGATTGGACCGCATAAATGTGGGGGTCCTTCTCCCATCTACCATGGCAATCAGATTGTGCAAAAACTCATGGATTTCACAAGTTCATTAAGTTTTCCTTTAAATTTAAAAGATGTTTTAATAGACGTAATTATTTAGAGCAGTTTTAGGTTGATAGCAAAATCGAATGGAAAATATGGAGTTCTTATATATCCCTTGCCCCACGCCCCCATACCACCTTCCCCACTATCAACATCCCCACCAGGGGGTGCATTTGCTACAATCGAAGAGCGAGCACTGACCGGCCCTCACCGCCAGAAGCCCACAGCTAACATGGGGTTCACTGGGTGCTGCAGAATTCACGGGTCTGGACGAATGCACACTGGCTCGTATCCATCACCAGGGGATCATACGGTTCCTTTGCAGTGTGGACTGCAGACCTGACCCGCTGCTCAGTACACACTTGGTGTCATTGCCATGCAGCCTCACACGGCACCTGTAACTCTGGACGATAGCCTGTGAAATGTCTGTATGTTGTTATAAGGTCGGGAACAGGCAAGGGAGTACAACCAGATGAGCGGAAACTCCTCCCAGCTTCATGAATATATGTTTAAGGCGTGCTCACTTATTGTGATAAATTCAGCAAATTGGCAAATGTTGGATACAAACGAGGTCTGCTCTGCTGGAATAAGGGGGCACCTGCCTAATAACCCAACAGGGTGTAGGAGAGGATAGGGTTGGGGTGCTGGTGCTTCCCAGCAGGTCCTCCATCACCCAAAGCGTGGCGAAGCTCCAGATGCTGGAGCACCGGCCTGGGGCTCTCTTCCCAAGTCTTTCTTTCCTCCTAGGATTTTTGCTTACGCTCCTGGGCAGATGAGGAACCAGGGTTCTGGTCCCTGCTGGGGGCCTAGAAGCAGCTCATGGACTCTCTGAAGCCGAATTTCCTCATCTGAAAATAGGGCGTGAACGAACACGATGGGGCAGAGGGTTTCTGTGAGCCGGGACACCCTCTGATTCGTATGCAGGTGGAGGCCCCCGAGGGACCAGGTCCGCCTCTGTTTCCGTGTCCCTGGTCACCAACCACCACCAGCCCTTAGCTAGTAGCTCCAGATTAATTCCCAACACCTGGGGAGAAGTTTCAGCTGAGTCCCCCCAGCCCTCAAATTCTGCACTACTTGCAAAATTAACAAGAGCCGGGTGGAGGGCAGACCCGGTCCCTTGCCAGCCAGGGGGCGTGGAAGGATTACTGTGCGGGTTGGCGATCTTGCAGGAAAGAAATCTGGGGGTGCGGCAATGGGCTCCTGTCCTTTGGTGCCCTGGTTTGGATGGTCGGCTCTTGCCTCTGGCTTGTGTGCTTCTGGAGGCTGGTGTCTCCTTCGGTGTGGCTAACGCCGAGGGCCGGGGAGGAAGAGGAATCGAGCTGCTGTAGGAGACGCAAACACACATTTGAGCTTCCACTCGGCCCTCACAGGAAGTTTCTGCCTCACAGGAAGCTTCTGGCTCACACTGCATGATCTCCTCTGGGTTGGTAGGAGGCATCCCTCATTAGCCTGCGGCTTGCAGCCGTTTTCTGATGTTCCTGTTTAAGTCCCCGAGTCCACAGATTGTCTGTATCTTTCATTCCCTACTTGGAAGGCTCTGGTAACTCAATTTGTGGAAAATTGAAAAACCTTTCCAGATATTACTCTTTCGAAAGTGGTTTTGCCTAAGAACATACCGTACAAGCCGCAGTAGGGGTGATTCATTTAGCTCTTGTTGCCCTTGACCTAAGAGGAAAACACAAACGGAAAAGCTGGAAAGTAACAGTCGAAACCAATGTCTAAGCTCATTTTAAACCAAGGGTCTGTGTTTTTCCTGCCAGCTCCACAATTCCTAGAAAGTACTGGGGAACAGGGATATGAGTATTTTGCCTCGGAATGTTTTATATTGTTGCACGCCACCACGAGGGAGCTACAGGGCTAACTGCAGGCTCAAAGGGGGTTCCCTGTCCACTGTCACCACTCTTATGGCAGAGCACGTCAGCCCAAGGAAGAGTTCAGTGGCTTTTCCTGGCCCTCGGTGCTCTCCAAGGTCCCCTGGGCTTTCTTCCAAGAACACAGCACGGGAACCCACAGTCTGACTTCTGGGTCCTTCGTCCCTCCCCACATCAGCTGTGACAGCATCCCTCAACACGTGGCCACGGAAAGACTTGGCCTCCAACCAGCTTGAGCTGCCCTTATTGGGACTTAGGTGAATTTCCCTGTTCTTTTTTGTGGGGAAGGATGAGCCAGTGACCTTCTTTAGTGTGTTGAATAGTATTCCCACCCTCCCCAAGATATTCTATATCCTAGCCCCTGGAAGCTGTGAATATGACCTTATTCGGAAATAGGATCTTGGCAGATGAACTTGAGGATCTCTGGATGAGGTCACCGTGGATTTAGGGCTCTGAATCCGATGGCTGGTTTCTTCTAAGAGAAAGGAGGGGAACTGAGCTGCAGAGACACAGTGGGAAAGGTGTGCGAAGACAGAGGCAGGGACAGGAATGATGTAGCTACAAGCCACGGAACGCCAAGGACTGCCCGTGACTCCTGGGAGCCAGGGAGAGGCCTGGAATAGATTCTCCCTCCCTTTCAAAGGAACCAGTCCTGGCGACACTTCGTTTTCAGACTACTGGACTTCAGAACTGTGTGAGAACACATTTCTGTTGTTTTAAACCCTCTAGTTTGTGGCGTTTTGTTATGCCACAGTGGGGAAATGAATACATGTCTCCCCGAGCCCTACAGTGGACCAGTCTGCCGGCTTTGCTGCGGTGACTGCCCCCGGGGCTCACTGTGCACCTTTCCTCCGCCTTCACTGGGGTGAGCTGCTTCCGTCCTGAGGGCTGCTGGCATGTATCATGAGCTGGAAAGTCTCAGAGGGTCTGTGTTGTTTTCTCCTGCTTTGTCCTCAGTTCTCTGCTGATTTCCTGAGGATAGACTTTATCTTTTGCCATCAGCTTGCCATAATTGCATGACCGCTTGGTCCCAGACTGTTAGGGAGAGAGGCCGGGAGCTCCTAGCCTCCTGTGGGAGAGGGTGATTACTGCGGCTTTATCTTTTGGCAAGGGTCCTCTGCCACAGAGGAGCACAGATGAGCCCCACTCTGAAGGAGAGAGTACCGTCCTTCTGCTCTGACCTGGGGCTGAGCTCTGGGCCAACAGGGATCCCTTCTGAGATGCCTCCGCTGCATGGAAAATGCCAGGGCTGAATGGATTTGATGAAAAGCCCCAGGTGGGAGGTCTTGGGAGGCTCACACCCTCCCCTTGTCTCCCAAGCTTCCTTTGGGAGCTCCACGTGGGAAAGACGAAGGTGCCCGAAGTCTCTTTCTTCCTCTTATTTATTTATTTGACAGAGCGAGAGAGCACAAGCAGGGGGAACAGCAGAGGGAGAGGGAGAAGCAGGCTCCCTGCTGAGCAGGGAACTCGATGTGGGGCTCGATCCCTGGACCCCGGGATCATGACCCAAGCTGAAGGCAGATGCTTAACCGACTGAGCCACCGAGGTGCCCCTCTATTCCTCTTCTTTGCAGTGAGAGGAAACCCTTACTCCCTGAACAAAATCCAGTGTCCGCCCTTAGGTGGGTGGGTGGGGCACTGACCTTGCAGTACACTCTGCTTACCCAAGGTTCTAAGATTAACTCTCCCCTTGGATGTGGTCTCTTTCTAACGTCTCATGTGGCAGGACTGGGGTTGGTTTCACTAAGGTGGAGCGCAGGCTCCCGACACACGGGCAGCCCTGGGGCGACAGGAAGGATACAAGGACAGAACGCAAGCAGCAGTAAGCTGAGCCAGTCAGCTTGCTCGCATCCGGCTGCTTCTCCAGCAGAAACCATTCTGCCTTTAGTCCCCGGGGGCACCCGCGGAGCCGCCGTGCCCGGGGCATCTGCTGCTGGGAGCAGGTGTGTGGAGGGCCCCTCCTGCAGGAGCAGGGCAGGAACGAACGCGGTGTGGCCTCTTGGGGCTGCTGAGGGGATGATCCTTACCCTGTGCCCCTGAACCAGAAGCACGTGCACAAGCCCCCGGCTCCAGGGGTCCCAGACCGACCGGGCTCAGCCTCTCGATGCTGACAAAATCCAAAGGCCGAGAGAAGAGCGCTGGGGAAACAAGAAGGGAATCTATTTCGGTGAGGCCAGTGGAAGATAGCATCTCAAAGACTGTCTCCAAAGTGCTGAGAACACTTCCAGATTTATATAAGGACAGGTGGGACAAGGGTGGGTGGGTACGTGCGGGTGGGCAGTGAAGGTCAGGCTGATGGTTGTCTTGGGGTCAATCATGGGGGTCTTGCTGGCTCAGGGCTGTCCCTGTGGCTTGAGTTTTGGTTCCCACCCTGGATACTTTGCCCGCAGGGTGTTTTGTCTGAGTTAGGAGATAAGCTAGAAAGGAGAACTTAATTAAAAAGTACAGGGTCCTGGGATTGAGCCCCATCAGGCTCCCCTCAGCAGGGTGTCTGCTTCTCTGCCCCTCCCCTGGCTTGTGCGTGCGTGCTCGCTCTCTCTCTCTCTCTCCAATCAATAAAACCTTTAAAAAAGTACAGACTGAAGTCAGAATGGAGGTGGTTGACTTCTGCTTGGCTGAAGAGACGCAGGGACAGGCAAACCTGGCTTCGAATCATATTCTGCCACTTCCTAGATGACATCCTGGGCAAATGGTTTAACTTTGGGGGGACCTCAGTTTTATCAGTAATGCTGGAGAATGGCCACTCACGGGGTCATTGTGCTCACTGTTCAGTGAGGTTGAAATGAGGATGAGGTCAGTTTGCGTGAAATCTCACACTCGTCTTCCTCTCCCAGGAGAGCGAGCTCGAGGACAAATGAGCACCAGGGTTGAAATGCTGCTGATCTTTCCTGACAGCGGATTTTGCCACTGGAGCCCGAGATGGGTCAGGAAGGGCTGGGTCGGGATGGGAAGGTGGTGCGGTCACCCCAGGCTGTGGCCCCAAAGCTCCAGATCCACCAGGTGAACGCTGGAGGTTTTTCCCCTATCTGCCTCATTTTCTGGTGCTGGGGACAGGTGCGGGGCACCCTTTACAGAGACATTCGCACCCCATAGTCTTCAGGGCACTTCACTGTCTACAACTGAACGACATTATGTCAGAGCTGCTCTAGGTCTTTGAAGCTATCCACTTTACCCTCCCATTTCTGGCCAGGGTGAGATCTACCCGCTACCCGCTGGGTCCTGGGTCCTAAGCAGGCAAGTATGGAGGATTCTGATGCCACCTGGGGTATGAGCCTGGATATTAGGATGAGCTGAAAATTAGAGGGGGTGGGTGTTAGTATGTGGCAGGAAAGCTTGGGGTTGGGGGGGGCTGGAATTCCCACTTCCATGCCTTAAGGGCTTTCAAGGACATTTATATTTTAAGTGAGTTGTTTGAGGAGCTCTTCTACCCTATCCTCACCCAGTAGCATTCAGGGCAATGGGACAAGGATAATGTCCCATTGCCCTGAGGAAGGAGAAGTGGGAAGGAAGTGGGAAGGATCTAGGGCAGGGTGCTGTGTACATTCTGGGGCGGGACTTCTCTGGGGGTGGGGCGGGCTCCAGACACCGCTGGTCTGAATGATTTCAGAGTCAAATTCTCTGCCCTTGATGCTCCTCGCATATATTGTATTTTTAACGGAGTATGTAGTACTTTTATGATGAAAAAAACCCCTCGATTAAAAAATTTTTATATAAAAAGTCTAATTATTGCACAGCACTGTGAATGTACTAAATGCCACTGGATGGAACACTTTAAAATTGTTAATGCCGTGTGAATCTCATCTCAACAAAAACACTTTTTTAAACATGGGGGATGTTATTACAGACTAAGGAAAATTAAAGAGTAATCAAATCAAATTCATAAACCCCGAAAAGACACTAGTTTGAAAATAGGTAGTTAAAACAGACATTCTAGGGCAATTTTAAACATTTGGCTATGGACTAGATATTAGATGATTAGGTAGATCATTGGATTACAATATGAAATTATTAACTTTCTAATGCATGATTACAATTTTTTGATTATATACAAAATTGCCTTTATAATTGATTATATATATATGAAATTGTTCTAATATTTTGAAGACTTAAGCTGTTATATTTAGGGGTGAACTGTCATAATGTTTCCCACAGACTGAAATTTTACAGCAAAAATATTTAAAAAAAATAAAGTTATGTACGGCAAAGTGCCAGAAAAAGGTCAAATCATTCTTTTGGTGACTTTCCCCTACTAGCTTCGATATTCTATGCCCCGCCCTCCCTGCGTGTGCACGCACGCACGCTCGCGGATGCGCGCACGCACGTAGTTGCATAGCCGCACGCACGCACGCACGCACGCACGCGCACACCTCCCTGACTCCGCTGTTCGTCACTGTGGCTCTTAGAAGGTCGAGCACGGCTGCGGCCGGTCCTGATATTGAGCTGATTTGCTCCCGCCGGGTCTAGATTTTACGCAGCCTCGCTGGCCTTCCGTTGCGCTGCCTCACCGTGGGGTCCTATCGGTTCTCTGCAGCAATGCCTCCAGCCTCTTGGCACCCCCTCAAAGGGGTCCCCCCTCTTATTTCCCGAGCTCGGAACCAGCCTGCCTTCCCTTCGTGGGCTCCACTCTCTCCGTGCTGGCCAGTGGAGGTGGGCTCCTTCTCCGCGCCATTGGATGGCCATCCGTCCAGGCGTCCGTGGCCTCTCACGTGGCTGAGCTTGGGAGGCACATTAGTGTCCTCGGGCTGCAATAACAAAATACTCCAAACTGCGTGGCCTAAAGCAACAGCAGTTTATTTTCGCACAGTTCTGGAAGGCAGCCATCAAAGTCAACATGCCAATAGAGCCAGGCTCCATCCGAAGACTCCAGGGGGCATCTTTCCTGCCTCTTCCAGCCTCCGGTGGCTCCAGGCAGTCCTTGGATTTAGGCTGAGGCCCTCCAGTCTCTCTCTCCATCTTCATGTGGCTTCTCCCTCCCAAATCTCCCCGGGCCTTTCGCTTATAAGGACACCTGCCATTGGATCTAAGCCCAACGAGGTAATTTAGGATTATCTTGAGACCCTGAATTAATGCCATCTGCAAAGACTCTTTCCAAATAAGGGCGGATGCACAGGTTCCAGGGAGTGAACAAATTTGGGAGAGGTTACCATGGGAGTGCAAGCAGCCACTGCTGTTTCTGAGCTGCCTTTCCTTCTGTTGATCTGAAACCAGCCAGGGAGCTTGCTGGGTGTAATCTGAAGCCTCCCCATATGTGGAGAGCTGGGAGAGCCTGAAGAAAGAGACAAGCCACTCCTGCTTGGTAGGTGGCAGTTTTAATAAGCAGAGGGAATTTCATAAGAGGTTTGTCTTGGGCGGCAGCAAGATGAGTGAGTCCCTGTACCCACCTGCCATACTTAACGGGGTCAGTCATATTTAGTGTGCAGGTGTTCTCAACACCACATCACGATCTCAAGGCTATATCCTTGGAGCAGCCTCTGGGAGCAAGAAAGGCGAGCAGAACCCACATTTTAAGGACAGGAGCGGGGATAAGGAGTTTCTCAGTGCCTGGGTTCAGTTCAGACGTGCCTGGCAGTCCCCTTTTTTTGATGATCTTTCCGAGCACCTTCCCAGTGATGTAGGAAAAGATGTTAGGGTTCAAAGCCAACGACCAAGAAAGAATTCTTGAGACGCCTTTGTTGCAAGAGGGTGGTTTTATTAAAGCATGGGACAGGACCTGTAGGCAGAAAGAGCTGCACTGGGGTCATGAGGAGTGGCTCATTATATACTTTAAAGTTGGGCGGTGGTTAGGGATAGTGTAAGTCTCTAAGGAATTTTGGAAGCAAGGTTTGTAGGACCTTGAGGGGGTAGTTATCGTTGGGAAAAGGTCATTTATTACCATCTAACAACACTTTAGTTACGAGACTTTTCAGATGTATATCAGTGGGTCACAAGCTTGGGAGGTGATTGCCTACGTGTATCTTGGTTGGGGGGGGGCGGGTCAGAGATAAAGGAAGTTTCAAAGGAATTTTTAAATGTTCAAATAGATTTACAGGATCCAGGGTTTTGGGCTAAGATTGCCTTTTCCCCTTAAAATATCAATGTCAAGGCAGCTTGAGTCCCTAGAGAAAGTTTACTCTGCCTGTTTCAGGGACTTGTCAATGAGCTGTAGGTAATAAGAAAATACAGTTATTTTTCTTCTGCCTTTGTTTGCACATCACCAGGACTCCCTAAAAGGTGGCCCATCTGAGGGCCTGGCATCCTTTCTCATATCTGCGATGGTAAACAGACCTTGGTGGGTCTCAGCTCTACTCCTCACCAGCTGCCTGAGGATGCTGAGTGAGGCTTGTCTTCTCTGGGCCTTGGCAGGCTCAGCTGCACCACGATCCCAGACTGGGGACGTTGAACGGGACGATGGACCGGCAGGGGCACTGTGTGTCTCTTCTGCAGGCAGGGCATCCTCCAGGTGAAGGTGAGCAGGACTTCCCTTCTCTCCCTACTCTGCTCTGAGGGTGAGACGGGGTGGGGGGGGGGAGAGTGGAGGGGGGGGACGAGGCCCAGTGTTTCTGAAGCCCCCGGGTCTCCTGCTCAGGGCAGCCTCATCCTTCCAGTGCAGTCGAGGGTTTCTTCCTGTGAAGTCTCTATTTGCAACCCCGTCATCAGGCTCTGGGTAATGAGGCTCGGCACCTGCTGTTTCCTGGCCGGGGTGAATGTGCAGTCTGCTGATGGAATTCTGTGTGGATTAATTAAAATGGGAGAAAGCATTTCTCCTGAATTATTTACCAGCTTCCAGGGGAGCGAACAATCATTGCGGCATCTTATTATTGATGTGCCAGAGCCTCTCTTTTGGGGGTGCTGCTCCAAGCCTGGGGTTTGGGGTCGGGC
>CM052804.1:3804400-3825011 GCA_028533885.1 Nasua narica | reverse complement strand
TCTAGGCCGTGAGCCCCAGCACCTGGCTCCCCCAACTCCAAAGGCGCCAGAAAAGTCCACCTTTGGACTGTGGCCTACAGGCTCCCCCGGGGTCTGGCCTGCCTGCTTCTCACCCCACCCCGTCCTCCTTTTACTGCCCCTGAGGGTGCTGCGGCCTTTCTTTGTGCCAGGACTCCTGAAGCTCAGGACCCTCCTCCCCACCTTTGCGTGGTCCCCTCCCCTCCCGGCAGTCTGAGGTCACGCACTCAGGGAGGTCTTGTCTCCCAGACATAGCCCGTGGCCTTCTTCAGAGAGCACACGGTTCGGAGCTGGGACCTGTGCCCGGCTGCCCTCGGGGAAACAGCCTGCGCTCTGTCTGGCTCATCCCTGGGCTCCCAGTAAAAATACTTGAGTAGCCCTGGGGTCCGGTCCCCACTCCGTCTCCCTCTCTGCACCCCTGCTGGCTCGGCTCCACTCTCACTGCCCGGGACACTTTCCCGTTTCTCCCTGGTTTCCCTCCTTTGGGCCGAGGGTAGAAGGAAGGGGGGAGGCTGAGATTCCAGAACGAGAGAAGTCCGCTTCACGTCATCGGTCCCAAGCTGACATTGGGACTTGCTGCTCATGCTGGACCCTGCAAGGGGGTCCCGCTCTTCTCCAGTACTTGGCTGGGCCTCGCCCCTCCCAGGAGCGTCCTTGGGAGTATTTCCTGTCAGACCCAGTGGGTCCAGGGTGCCTGGATCAGTCCTTTGGTGTCCTTAGGTTTCACACACCTCCTCTTGTAGCTCAGGGAGCAAAATCCAGCCGTTCTTGGGAGGCAGGGCCGGCCTGGCCTCGCCAGGCTGGGGCTGGTGGCCAGCTCTCCTCTGTTAGAGGGTGTGGCTTTGATCAGGGGTCATCTGGGCCTTCGGACCCAGGTCTGTCGGAAGCCAGATGTGAGGACTTTGACTGGAGTCCGCCTACTCCCACTGCCCCCTGCCCTCATTACCGAGCCCCTTAACGGCAAACCCAAACTTCTCGGTCCTACCCTAATTATAAGTCAGGAGGGCGCCTGCTCTCGTCAGCTCTGACTTTAATTTCTCTAATTATAGCTGAGCCTCTGAGCAGTAGTTCCCCTTTAATCTGCTTAATGCAGGCACGCACTCCCCCTTCCCCAGCCCCTATCCTGGGCTTCTAACTTTAACCCCTTTGCTGCTGGGGGGCAGCTTCCGAAGTGGGCACCTGTTATGGGCTGAATGGTGCCTACCTCCCTGGACTTCCATATAGAAGCCCTGACCCCCAGCACCTCACAGGGTGACTGTATTTGGAGATGGGTTTTTAAGGAGGAGATTAAAATGAGATCATCAGGGTGGGCCCTAATCCAATATGACTGATATCCTCATAAGGGGAGAAATGAGGACAGAGATGGACGCAGAGGGCAGACCCTGTGAAGGTCCTACAAACCGAGGACAGAGGCCTCAGGAGAAACCATCCCCACCCACACCCTGATTGCGGACTTGTGGCCTCCAGAACTGCGAGAAAATAGACTTCTGTTTTTTAAGCCACCCTGTCTGCTGTCCTTTGTTATGGCAGCCTTAAAGGACCCCTCCAGCACCCGAGGCCGCTGCCTGACAAGCTTCCTCCTCCTGAGAGAGGTCGCCCAGGAGGGGCCAGGCGTCAGGACCCGCTGCGGCCGTTTGGTCAGAGGGAGCCGGGCCTTCTCCTCTGACCTGGCCTCAAAGTGCCATCTGGGGGAGAGGCTGGCCCATGCCTGCAGGGGTGAGGTGTGCACGCTCTCGTGGGGTGGTGCGCCCACGAGAGCGTGCACACAGGGGTCTGTTCGTTTGTGTGTCTGTGTCAGCATGTTTCCGAATGGGAAAGACCCATCCAGCTTAGCCTTAAGACCAAATTCCCCGGCTCCATCCCACAGACTGCGCAGCGTGCCCTCGCTTGCTTGCTTAAAAACAAACAGATATCTTTATTGAAGTATAGCTTTCAAAGTGAAAATGCTCAAGTTATAAGTGTGTCAGCCAATGTATTCACCTTGTCACCGGCGGCATAATCAAGCCTCATTGAGGTAAAATTGGCAAATAAAATTATATTTTTAGAGTGTGTGGTATAGTGATTTGATGTCTGGGAACATCATGAAAGACTTCCCAGTTGTTAGTTTGAGAAAGTCATCCCCTCACATGTTTACCATTTTTATGTGAGAATACTTCAGTTCTTACACTCTAATGGCCAATTTCAACCATAGAAGCCGATATTACCACCGAGAGTCCCCGTGCTGTACATTAGGTCCTCAGACCTTACGACTTACTCATCTTATAACCGGAAGTCTGTGCCTTTGACCAACCTCTCCCTCTTGCCCCCACCTGTACCCACCTGTCTCCTCTCCGTGCCTATGCATTCGACTTCTTCCGCCTTCTCTTTTAGATGCTCCATATACGTGATACCACGCACTGTGTGTCTTTCTCTGCTTATGTCACTTAGCGTCGTGCCCTGCAGGTGCCTCCATATTGTTGCAAATGGCTGGCTTTCCTGCTTTTTTAAAGGCTGAATGGTATTCTACTGTATATGCGTGTATAGATAGACTATCATCTTTCCATTCCCCCGTTGACGTACCTTGGCTTTGGTGACGTGTGCTGCAAAGAAACTGGGAGGGTAGCTACCGTGATTCCGTTCCCTCTGGACATACACCCAGAATTGGGATTGCTGGATCGTATGACAGAGATGTGCAATTTCTTGGAGACTCCCCGTACTGTTTTCCACTGTTTGCATTCCCACCAGCAGTGCATGAGGGTTCCTTTTCTCCACAATCTGGCCAGCATTTGTTGTCTCTTATCTCGATGATGACCTTCCTAATGGGCCCGAGGCGATGTCTCCTTGTGATTTTGATTTTCATTTCTCTGATGGTGAGGGATACTGAGCCCCTTTTCATGTACCTGTTGGCCATTTGTGTGTTGTCTTTGGAAAAATGTCTGGATCCTTGGCCCCTTTTTGAATTGTGTTATTTTTTTTTTTTTAAAGATTTTATTTATTCATTTAACAGAGAGAGAACACAGGCAGGCAGAGAGGCAGGCAGAGGCAGAGAGTGGAGCAGGCTCCCCGCAGAGCAAGGAGCCCGATGCGGGACTCGATCCCAAGACGCCGGGATCATGACCTGAGCCAAAGGCAGCTGCCCAACCAACGGAGCCACCCAGGCGTCCCTGAATTGTGTTATTTTTAAATTGAATGGAAACATTTTCTTTTTCGCCACTGAGTTGTAGGAGTTCCCTGTGTAGCTTGGATATTAACCCTTTATCATATATGCATATATGTGGTTTGCAAATAGTTTCTCCCATTCTGTAGGTTGTCTTTCCCCAGTGTTGAGGGTTTCCTTCGTCATGCAGAAGCTGTTTCGATCGCTGCGGTCACCCTTGCTTATTTTTGTTTTGGCTGGCTTTGCTCTCACAGCGTGCCTTTCTACAAGGATGTCGGAAAATCAATCCGTGTCTGGTAAGGGCGGGAGCGGCAGAGCTCGGCCAGCATTCCCCGCGTTTCCTTGAATGTGACTGTCCCCGGCGATCAGTTCTGTGATCAGAAAACGAGGAGCAGAGATTGTGCAGAGCTGAGGCACGAGTCTGAGCACCCGACAGACCAAGTGCTCTCTGGGACCCTGAGTCATATTGTTGCCACCGTTCCCCACGGTCACGGTCATGCCTGCTGGGCACTCTCATTGGCGACCTTCTGGAGGTCTCCATCACTGCCACACTGTGATGCTCCTGCATGCACGGTGGGTCAAGGAGAGGAGGGGAGTCTCGCCCTGGACAGTGCACTCCCCGGTGCTGTCACCCTCAAGAGGAATCACGGACAAGGGGACAGAGGAGGGAGGAGGTGTGGAAGCAAAGACAAGTCACCAGGAAGACCTGGAAGAGGGTCTGGAAGAGGGTGATGGGGTGAACGAGGAAGGCCTAAAGAGAATGGGTGTGGCCAGGCCCCACGGGGTCACCATGCGTGGGGAGCATGATTTTTGCCCCGGGGTACCTCTGTCCCTAACAGTGGAGAATGGTTGGGTGGCCCCCAAAGAGCGGACTGCGTGCCCCCTGCCCGACTGCTCATGGGGCCTTGAGTGGTTCTGCAAGGTGGTTCTGCAAGTGGTTCATTCCCTACAAGGCCCTTCCGGGATGCCCTCCTGCCTTCTGCCCCTGCAGCCCTCACCCGGCCAGCCCCTTCCAGGCTCCCATGACTGGTCTGCTAAAGGGGTTCTAAGTTTCCAGACCACGTGGCAGCCGAGGAAGCCGGAACTACAGCACAAACCGATTCCTGTTTTGGATCCTGACAATTTGTGTTGGATTCCCTTTTAGTCTCTTTCTTTCTCCTGGGTTCCCCTGGGGTTTGGGGGTCCCTGAGACTGCCCCCACCTTTGGCAACTCCCTGGAAGGACTCAGCATGTAGTTGTACCCATGGCTAAGGTTTCTTAGAGCGGAAGCCTCAGCAGAGGAAAAAGGGCCCAGGCAGAGCCCGAAGAGATGTGAGCGCAGGCTTCTGATGCTCCCTTGCTCCTGAGAGAGGGCACCGGGGCAGCGGACGCAGTAATGGAGGTGACGGGTCTGCCCAGGGAGTCCCGCTGGAGACTCAGCTCCCAAGGCTTTTACTGGGGGCTGGTCGTGTGGGCATCTCTGCCCAGCAACTGCCCGAGTTCCAGACTCCTTAAAGCAAAGCAGGTGTTCATCCTCGACCACATCGTTTGTGCAAATAGTGTAGGCACGGTAAACCTTCCTTCCCGCTTGGGGAGGGCGGGAATGGTTCAAGGGCTCCGGGCCCAGATGCCAGCTCCTCTTTGCAAGCAGGACCTTCCAAAGATAGCAGCCAGGACCTGGTCAGGCCTCTCAGGCGGCTGACCTCTCCCGCCTCAGTCTTCTTTCCCCAACAGCAACTGACCGAACCTCAGCTCCCTCCCTTCGCCGTGACCCCGGCTGCCCTGCTCTCTGCCACGGAAACCTCCATCGTAAGTCAGACTCAGCTGTTGGACCCGGATGGCAGAACCTGCCTCAAAAAGTGTCCTTTCGCCTACTTTTTCTTCTGTCTTCACTGCCAGCTGTTAATTTACAGCTGTATTTGTACCATTTCTACCATGCTGGGTACATTGCCCTAACCGATACCTCCATAATGGGATCTTTGCTTTGGAGGCTTGGAGATTTTATTTTTTTGAAGATTTAAGTTTTTTGAAGATTTTATTTATTCATTTGACAGAGAGCGCACGTGTATAAGCAGCGGGAGGGGCAGGCAGAGAGAGAAGCAGACCCCTGGCTGAGTAAGAAGCCTGATATGGGGCTCGATCCCAGGGCCCTGGGATCATGACCTGAGCCAAAGGCAGAGGCTTAACCGACTGAGCCACCCAGGCGCCCCGTTGGAGTCTTTTCTTGAGGGAGGTTCTAGCCTGTGAGAGGATAACTCCTGTCTGGCCGAATACCTCTCCCAGGTGCCTTCCCCAAGCCTGCAGGTGGCGGGGTCGTAGGCGCCTGTAGTAGTTCCCCGTTGCTGTGGGGTACGGACGGTGCACAGAAGGGAAGGAGACACGAGAAACGGGGACTGGAAGTGGTCTCTGTGGAAGGTACAGGATGGCTAGGGGGCAGGGGCGGAAGGGAGACAATGTACTAGATACGCCTGGAGATCCTTTTAAATTTTGTACCATATGCCAATACTACTTTTCTAAACAAAATTTTAACTGCAACAAATAAGAGGAAGAGGAGGAGGGTAAGAGGAGGAGAATGAGTAAGAGAAGGAGAAAGGGCAGAGGAGGAGGAAGGGGAAGAAGTGGAAGATAGAGGGGAAGGAGGAGGAGGAGCAGAAGGAGAAGAGGAAGAAGAAGGAAAAGAAGGAGGAGAAAAGGAGGAGGAGGATTAGGAGAGATGGGACACTTGGCTGGCTCAGTCAGTTAAGCATGTCTGCCTTCGGCTCAAGTCGTAATCCAAAGGTCCTGGGATCGTGTCTCATATCGGGCTCCTTGCTCAGCGGAGAGACTGCTTCTCCCTCTGCCTTCCACTCTCCCAGCTTGTGCGCATGCTCTCTCTCTCTCTAACAAATAAATAAAACTTAAAAAAAAAAAAAAAGAAGAGGAAGAGCAGCACTATCCGTAAGCATCCATCCACGAAGGAATAGACAAGCAAGATGTGGTCCATCCAAACGGTGGAATACTATTCGGCCATAAAAAGGAATGGAATTTTGACACATGCTACAATATGGATGAACCTTGGAAACATGCTAAGTGAAAGACTCCAGTCCCAAAAGAGCGCATATTGCATGATTCTGCATGTATAAAATATCCAGAATAGGCAAATCCATGGAAACAGAAAGCAGGCGAGGGGGTCCCAAGAGCTGGAGGAGGAGAGGATGGAAAATGACTGCTTAGTGGATATGGGCTCTTTTTTTGGGGTGACATAGTGTTGGGGAACGAGGTAGAGATGGTGTTTGCACCACAAGTGCTTGTACTAACTGCCACAGGATTGTATATTTGATACAACTATGAGTGGCAAATTTTAGATGATGTGAATGTCACTTTGATTTCAAAAAAGCAGAGAACGTAAGCCGGAAAGATCCAGGGCGGCAGGAAAAGCTCCATCCATGTACCGTGGATTCTGGAGGGACGGGAGTCCCGGGTGCCGCGGCCAAGGGCACGCTGCTGTCCCGCGTCTCTGCTCATTGTCCGTTGGGCATCTGGCTCTCCGGGCTTCCAGGGTCGAAGTGGGGGTACGGCAACAGGACATCTCTACGAGCAAGTTAGATGTAGCGGTACACCACAGCCAACCTAAGTAGCACCGAGGGGCAGACTCTGCACAATGCCCTGCAAAGAACTCTTTTCATCATGGGCAAGGGAATGGCAAGGTCGTCATTGGCCTCAGGCTTGCGGCCTCTCCAGGCTCAGTGGCTTGCAGATGGATGGTGTGTGTGTGGTGGGGATGCCAGCTTTGCTCAGGGGGCCCACTGCCGGTCTGAGCCTGCCCCAGGTCCCTCGGCTCGGCGCCTGCTCTCTCTGAGAGACGGGAAGAAAGACTATATATTCATCTCCATGGGTGAGGCTTGAGGACCGCATCGGACCTGGTTGATAAACTCAGGTTAGGAGAACGGGGGCATCAATGCCAGGTGCCAGATCAATGCCAGACCCCATTATAGTTGCAAGAGGGTTTCCTGCCATCCAGGTTTAGGTTCTAGGTGTTCAAGAGAGAGACAGCCCTAGAGCCATGGGCCCCACGATCGTGTTGACTCCTCCCCCGGCCAAGGTCAGAGATGCCCTCAGGACACCCAGGGACAGGGCTGCATCTTTTATGAAGGCTTTGGGGAGAGTCCATTTCCTTGCTTTTTTTTCAGCTTCTAGAAGCCACCTGCATTCCTTGGCTCATGGTCCCTTCCTCCAGCTTCAAAACCAACAATGGCTAGTGCAGGCTTTCTCTTGTCTCATCACTCTGATGCTGACTCCAGCTGCCTCTCTTCTCCATATCTGGGGATGCTTTTGATCACATTAGGTCAATGCAGATGTCCAGAATGATCTCACTATTTTATGGTCAGCTGATTAGCAATCTTTTTTTTTTTTTTTTAAGATTTTATTTATTTGAGAGAACACACAAAAAGTGGGAGCCACAGGCAGAGGGAGAAGCAGACTCTCTGCTGAGCAAGGAGCCCGATGGGAGACTCGATCCCAGGACCCTGGGATCATGACCTGAGTCAAAGGCAGATGCTTAACCGACTGAGCCACCCAGGTGCCCCTAACAACCTTTATTCTGTCTGCAACCTGAATCCCCTTTTGTCATGCTATGTGACATCACAGATTCCGGAGATCAGGACATGACCGTGTTTGGAAAACCATGATTTTCCTAACCCAGCATGTCTGCTCCATTGCCCCGTGGGGCAGGAGAAACTGTCCAGAGAGAGGGGGTCATTTTTTTCTCAAGCTGCCCTGTGAAACAAATTTAAGTAAAATAAGTGACGTAAACAGGGTAACATATTTAAGGTCTCTGAGTCCTTTCCTGGCACACAGTAGGTGTTCAGTAAATGAGATCTCATGATTGTGTTCAGTGAAGGGCTCGCCTGTGTCTCCAGTGCTGGGAGGGGGCCCACATGCGAAGATCCCGTCTCATCTGTGCCCGGCTTCTCTGCCTCCCAGTCGCCACGCACACGCACACACACACACACACACACACACACACACACACGCAGAAACACAGACGCAGACACAGACCCAGCAGCTAACGTCCCTGCAGAACAGGGAAAGTCCTCCAGCTCCCACAAGCTGTGTGGCAGAAAGGCCTTCTGGCATAAATAAAAATAAACCCCAGACGCTGCTTTTCAATCAGAGGATTAGCCTGAATGTTGTGAAACAGAAAGCATGAAATATGCATCGGAGAAACAGCTCTCCCCACTCCTCAGCCTCCTTGCACGGCTCCAGGCGGCTGGCGTCTGCGTGGGGCTGCTTGTTCCCACCCGGTGAGGCCGTTGATGATTTGTGCACACTGTTGGGAAACGCCATTACGACATTATTAATGCTCTGCACTCCGGCGAAGGACAATGGCCTATTGCCTCTTAATGGGCTGTCTGTGGCTGCGGTTGGCTTGAAATTAAGTGAGGATTTCAAACACCGTCAACTGTTTGTTTCCTTCTTTCCTCTTTCCACCCAGGCCCTGTCTGTGAGCTTCAGAAGCAACCCTGAAGCCTGGAGAAGGTGGGGGTGCCAGTCAAGGCTCTGATGCCCAAGAGGCTTCCAGGGAGCCAGCGAGGGGCCAGGGGGCCTGCGGGGAACCCTTGAGTGCACCCAGGAGTGTTGACCTCCTTCCGGGGGCAGCGAGGGGCGTGTGCAATGGGCCCTGGTCCCGGAGAAGTTGGGCTGGCTGGTCAGGCAGGGCTGGTGGGCTCCCTGCTTTGCCCTTGCCTGATACCCCAGGGGACCCGGATGGCAGACCTCCGGGGAATTTTACTGGCCTTGCATGATGTTCTAAAAATATTGAGTCCACATTTTACAATTATGTGACTGCACACGGGAATTCCAGATTTCTGCCTCTTGAAATAACCGGGCCCACACAAAGCAATAGTGCGGGTCCCCTTTGGGGACCTCCGGGCCCTTGGCACTGCCTAAGCGCTGTGGCCACTCCCCCCTAGGTCCCTGCAGTAGGCTGAAGAGTGTACACCCCCCACCCCCAGCCAAATTCAGGTTCACCTGGAACCTTGGAACATAATCTTGTTTGGAAAGAGGATCTGTGCAGAATGTAATTTGTTAAGATGAGGTCGTACCGGAGTATGGTGGGGCCTAATCCAATGACTGGTGTCCTAAGAAGAGGACCGGACACAGACACCCGAGGAGAGAAGGCCTTGTGATGATGGAGGAGAGATTGGGGAATGCAGCTGCCAACCAAGGAATGCCAAAGATCGCAGACCCCTCCAGACACCAGCAGAGAGGCCGGGCCAGACTCTCCCTCAAGGAACTCCCCCGCAAGGAACTGACTCTGCCAAACCCTTGATTTAGGACTTCTGGCCTCCAGAACTGTGGGAGAATCAATTGCTCTTGTTTTAAGCCCCCTGACATGCTAGTTTGTTATCATGGGCCTAGGAGGCGACTAGAGCATCTTCCCTTCTTTGCCTGGCCTACCGCCAAGGATCTTGATATGAGAGCCCTGCACAGTATGCATCACCCACTTCCCCCAAATCCCTTCCCAGAGTCCTGCTCCCCTCTTCTGGACAGAGGCCCTCCGGCCTGGCCAGGGCCTCCTGCTGCTCTGGGGTGCCAGAGCCTCCAGCCAGGCCTCGGGCCCATGCGGAGGGCTGCGGGGGAGAGAGGGGGGAAGCGCCACATTCCTACTGCCCAGGCTGTTGCAGTCTGCGCCCTGACGCCCACGATGGGCGAGCCCGTCGTTCTGTTTGTAACCTCGAGAGAGAAAGAGGGAAAAGGGGATGTTTTTGGACTCTGGTAAGACCTGCCGCATCAGTCCTTGGATGTGCCCCCAATTCCTGCTCTCCTAATCCCTTCTAGCTTGCTTAGGGTGGCTCTGGTTCCTTCTCAGAAGGCCATGGCTATTTATCTCGAACCGTGGTTCCCCATCCTGGCCAGTTATGTCGGCATAACCCGTGGCATTAAAAGAACCAATGTGCCCAGGCCCTGCCTTGGTGCGGAATCGAGGGAGGGAGTTTCTGTTCCATCGGATTCTGCAGGAGATTCTGCTGCGTCTGGGCTGAGAACTCTGGCCTGGAGGGCAGGGGCTTGGCTTGGGTTCCCTGGAAACAGGCTCTCAGACACGGATGCAAGTGCCCGTAGTTTATTTCGGAGGTGACCCCAGGAGCGTGGACAGATGAATAGGGGATGAGGCAAGGAGGGGAAGAAAGCCAGCTCGGGGTGTGCGATCGAGCCGGCCACCACCACAGACAGCTGGAGCTCGCCCTCCCTGCAGAACTCGGGGAGCTGCTGTGGAATGTGCTGGAGCATCCCACCCGAGGGAGAGGTACCTGTCGGGTCCTCGAGGGCTGCTTCCGGGGCATCAGAGGTGCTTCTGTTTTGCTCTTGCACTTGCGCTCTTGCATATTCCCACAGCCAAAAACAAAGCCTCAGGCAGTGTTGCATGTATCCTCAGTAATCTGCCCTTCGGCCTGCGGAGGCGGATGCCCAGGGCAAGGTGGGGGCACTGACGGTGTCCACACAGGTAGACAGGAACAGGAAGAATCACAATGGCCGCACCGCGAGGGCTCATAGGCACCAGGCAGCGCGCTGCTTACAGGCAGCACCAGCCAGTGCATTTTCAGGTCCCCTGGGAGGCAGACTTTCAAGAGTCTGATGGACGGCCAAGGCAACTGAGGCACGAAGAGAGCATACACGAGGTTGCATGACTAGGGATGCACAAACTTCCTCCTAATGTCTGCGAGAGACAGCATGCTGGACCGTTTACACTGATCTATACTGGAGATGGGAGGCGGGCAGGAGGGGAACAGCCTGAAAGGAGGCGGCTGGGTGGTCTGGCTCGGAGAGTATCTTTTACCGTCTGCCCCACGCCTCCCTGCCCACCACAGAGACCACGTGCTAGAGGGCAAGGCCCAGAGGGGATGGGGAGGACCCATGCCCACCTTCTGAGCCAAACCGGACATGGCTGTGCCTCTCTTCCCCCCTTTGGCCCGAAGTGCCAAAAGCAGGAAGTCCCCCTCCCCCCCGCTCCCCGCCCCTGCCCCGAGCTTACATGAGAGACACACAATTGGAAGGGCCGTTTCATTCCTGAGTGTAGTTATGGGGTTCACTCTGACATTTAGGGTGTAAATTAGCGCCTGGGGGTGCGGCAGGTGTGGGTCGGGCAGAGACCCCTGCCCTCAGCTAGCCCCTGGGCCAGCCTGCCATGAGGCCTGTTTCCCGCCACCGTCCGTCACTCCTCTGCACCGAGGCGCGGTCAGCATGTCCTTGCTCGATGCAAATTTGCTACCTAGCTGGAGTAACACATTAATCCGCCAACACCAATTCATCATCGGTTTTCGCATTAGCAGAGCGCGAGGCAAGATAATGGAACGCGGGACAGGTGAATTTTGATGAAGAGGGAGCAGGAAAAGCAGGAGCTTGAGTCATCGCTGGAGAGAGGTGGCTCGTAAGTAGGGCCGGGAGGTGGGCTAGCAGAGGGGATGGGCGTGAGGGCCCCAGTTGCATGGGACCAGGGCCAGGTAGATGAAAGTGAAGGTTTTCTCCTCGTCAAAACCAGGCTGCAGAACCACCGCTGGGACGGCAAGACCCTCAGGGCCGTCCATGTGCTCTTACATGTGGTCTGAGGCCCTGGGCTCTTCCAAGCCTGTCTGTGCTTGGTCAAGGTCTGGTCAGGCAAAGTGCTGTTTCTGCCTGAGAGCTTTCTCAGATGTGGGTCTGGCTTTGGCAGCTGCCCTGCTCGGTTCTCTGGGAGAAGCCGCTGACCCCTTCTGGCGTCTCCAAGGTCGAGAGGTGGAGGGGGTTGGGGAAGAGGGCATGCAAGTGCTCTATAGAGGTGGAAAGAGCCTTAGCTGACTTCAGGTCACTCTCACTTCATCGTGGAGAAACCAAAGCCCTGGAGTCTCCCTGACTTGCGGGCGTCAGCCACTGGTTAGTGGAAGATCTGAGACTAGAACCCCCGTCTGCCCTGGCTGCTGGGCTTGGTGGAAGAGCCCCAAGAGCGCAAGAGGCAGAGTTTGAACCCAGCTCAGTAAGTAAAGGGGAGCCACAGGCAGTTCGTTCCAGAAAGGGACAGAAGATGGGTGAGGGCTGCGAAGCAACCTCACAGCTGGTGGGACTAGGGCAGAAGCCCCCCCTGGGGGGTGGAAGTAGGGGGTGCAGAAGCCCCGACCAGAGGCGGCGGGGGTCTTCGCCCAGCGCCAACCTTTTCGAAGCGGCCCTGGGCCCTTGGGGTTGGTGGCACACGGGTTGCTCTCGAAAGCTGGGCTGGGGATGTTACACAGCTGGAGGGAGGCTAGGGACCCTCACCACCCACCCATACTCGGGCTGGGAGGGCGCGCTGCGGGACCGCGGCCACGAGGTGGCGCCGGCGCGCCGAGGAAGCGCGGCGGCCGCTTCTGGGCCGCCCCAGCAGCTGCTCGGCCGCCTCCTCCAAGGAAACAATGCGGCGCCTCCCCGCGTAGCGCGGCGCGGGGCCGGACGCCGGACACCCGACACCCGAGCACGGGCCGCCGAGCGAGCGGGTGGGAGAGCGGGCGTGGGGCGCCCTCGCCAAGAGCCATGGGCGCGGCGAGGCGCCGGGCCGGGGTGCGGCGGGGCCCGGAGGCGCGGGGGGCCGGGGCGCGGGCCCGGGGCTGCCTCTAGCCGGCACCGAGGGCGCGGGCCCGGGATGAGGGCGCCCGCGGCGGGGAGCCCGTCTGCGCGCCGCGGCGCCGTCCCGCCCAGCGAGCGAGCCCGAGCAGGCAGACGCGCGGCCGGCGGTCGGGGGGCGCGCCGCCTCCCGGCCCCAAAAATGTGAAGCGGGGAGGGCGGAGACGCAGAGACGGCCCGGCTGGGCGCCCTCGCCGCCCTCCGGCAGCCGCGCCGCTCCCCTTCCCCGCCCGCCGAGACCGCGCCGACCCCGCGGGCAGCGGCCGGAGCAGCGAAGCCGCTGAGCCGCGCGCTCCCCCCCCAACCCCCCAACCCCCCCGCTCCGCCTCGCTCGGACCCGGCTTCGGCCCGCAGCAGGTTCGCGGCCCGGACGCAGCGGGAGCAGGGCCCGGGACAGTGCGTCCGGCCTCGCCCGCGGCTCCTCGCCCAGACAAGTTTGAACAATGATCACAGTCAACCCCGATGGGAAGATAATGGTCAGAAGATGCCTGGTCACCCTGAGACCCTTTCGGTAAAGTTCTCTCCCGGTTGGTGCGGGGAGGTCTTTTTCTCCGAGGTGGCGCCGGGTAGGGGTGGGCGAGGTCGTTCTCTGAGAGGGTGCCAGTCCCTGTGGCAGAGGGGGCGGTTCGTGCTTCAACCTTTGTTATGGCCAGTGGGGCTGTGAAAGGGATGGAGCCGAGGTTCGGGTTCGGGTGGGGAGGGGTGGGCAGTCAGAGACGTGTTTTGAGTTGGTCTAGGTTGGAGAGTACTCGGGATGCGAGGGTGGGAATGGGGGCAGAAAGCACCCAGGTTGTGGTCCTGGGCCTCGGCCCAGGGCGCCCCATTCCTGCCCTCTGGGGCCCTTCCCACTTTGCAGACGACCCCACCCGGCATTGAAGTTAGTGCGCTGTGCAGGGCGGCACCCCCACCCGGCCTGCGCCTGGAGCCCTGGGTTGAGTCCTCCACCGGTGCCACCCCTCTGCCCCCGCCTTCTGCTTGCACTCTCCTTCTCGCCGCGGGGTGCGGGCCTGTCTTCAACGGGAAGGTCCCCGAGATTGGAGCAAGGACCGCTCCGCGGCCCTTCCGCTGGGAATTCGGCCCTGGATCGCCAGAGGTGGAGAGTTGGTGGCAGGGGCGGCGCTGTGGAGCCCCAGGGCAGCCCGGGACCTCTGGAGGCAGAATGGAGGGGAAGACCGATGCCCCCACCCCAGTCTTCGATGGCCAAGGCTAGGCAGGGCTGGGGCCACGCGGGGCTGGCTGGTCTCTGTTGAACTCATCCCAGGGACCCCCAGAGCCTGACAGAGACTGGGCAGCTACCTCCTCTTGCTGGAGCCTGCGGAGCCCGCCTGCTGCCCCGGTCCGGAGGAGATGCTAAGTGATGGTTGCCTAGCGGGATGAGAGAGCCACCTTGCTCAGGGGGGCTGGGCGGCAGAGGGCGCCTAGAGAGGGGGGTCGCACTCCAGACGCAGCCACAGGTGGGGTGTGGGTGCGGTCCACCGTGCAGGGGCGGGAAGCGGGCAGGCAGATTTGGGTTTTGAGCCCCCACCCCTGCCAGGCCCCCGCTGGTCTCCCTCTGAGCCCCTGGCGGGGAGACCATGGCTCAGGTGTCTCTGACCTCCCTAGCCTCTCCTGGGTGGGCCGGCCCTGTTGTTTGGAGCTGAGGAGACCGCTTTTGCAAGGGCAGGGGTCATGATGGACCACCACCGGCTGGAGGATGGGGGAGGGGAGGATTGTAGAGCTGGAGGTGCTGAGGGTAGGGCCTTGGGCAGGAGACAGGGAGGCAGCTGGAGCCCCGACAGAAGGTTCTCATGGGAAGCAGGGTGAAGCAGGGCGAGAAGTGGGCATCTCTGGAAAGGGCCTTACTCCTCCAGGGAAATCCTCGAATACCTGGCTGACGCTGACCACTTAGAGGGTCCTCTTCCCAAGTCTGCCACCCATGTCGACCCCGCCCTCTAAGTCATGGAAGGGCCAGCCAACTGGGTGTCCAGCTTTGGCTGGACATTTTCTGGTGCAATTGGAGGCGGCTGCGGTGGCCAGCACCACGGACAGCGCCCACTCCCCAGAGCTGCTTCCCTCTGGGGTTCTTGGCTCTTTCATGCTCTTATCTGAAGGCAGGATGCAGAGGTGGGATTGCATAGGTTCCCCACCCTTCAGGTTGTGTGTCTTCACCTAGGGTCTTTCTAGGCTGCCCAGAGACCCACAGCCACCAGTGGAGTCTTTGTGTCCCCTTCAGATGGAGGGGCCCGGCCTCCCACCACGTCACCTCTATTGTTAATTTTTAAGGGCAGACGGGAGGTCTTGTTCCCTCTATTTTCCCTCCGGCATGACCCTTATTCGGTAGTTGCTCCTGGAATGTTGCTTTAATAGATACGTGGGTGGATGAAACCATTTTAACTTGAATCTACTGTAAATGGCCCTGGGCTTGAGGTCTGGCAGAGAGAGATGTAGGTGAGCTATACTGGGGACTCCACATTCTGGGCTAAAAGTTTAGGCCCCTTTCTCACAGCAGGGGTTTGAACCCTGCAGCCCAGGTCCCTAGCTCTATATACAGTCCCAGAGCTGCGGAGGGGGTTTGGGGAAGTGAGGGACAATAAACTGGAGGAATCTGTCCTTGTCCTCAGGCTGGGAGGACGAATAGCTGATTCCCCCAGGGTCTTCCCGGGTGTGCGGCCCCCGACCTCCTCTACTGTTTCCCTGCTGCTGTCCTGAGAGCAGCCTGGCTTCATCTTGGAATCCCAGGGCCCCATCCCCAAGCGTGGTGGAATTCAGCCGGGGGGCCCTCAGAGGTGAGGGAGCAATGTCCCTTATGCTCTCTCACCTGTCCTCCCTGCCCTCTCCCGGGGGAGCCCTTGATGCTTTCTCTGCCTTGGGGGTTCTGCACCCTCTCTGATTTAAGCTCTAATAGCTTCATTTAAATATGGGGTGGGAATTTTGTTGTTCTTTTATTTTTTCTGCAGTTGTGTGTTTTCTTTAATGGGCTAAGTTTTAATTAAATAGCGCTCTGCCAGCTTCCAATGATGAAGATTAAAATGCATAAAGCAAGTGTTGCATGGAGGTACAAACGAATGTGGGGTTGAGGGTGACGGGTGGAGGTGAGAGGGCCGGAGGCCTTGAGCGTGATTTGTGGGGGCTCCCTGTCGGGAGCCTGGCTGCACGTGAGATGGGCTTCCTCATCCCGACCAGGGTGGGGGGCTCCCCTTTCAGCTCTGCCAGCTTTGCAAGTCCCTCTGATACATTCAGGGTCCCAGAGCACCTCCACCTCTGGCCTCCCCCGAGCAGTGCTGGTTAGCTCAGTTTTCCTGTCTGGGACCCAGTGTCTGGTATAGAAGCAGCAGCAGACGGGAGTTCCCTGCTGGCCCCCTGGGGCCACCCCAGCGCCCAGCACCTGGGAAGCAACCAGCTGTGTGTTGAAGGAATGAACCATTGTCCAGTTTTGGCCAGCTCTCCTGATCTGTGCCCCAGATGCCTCCCCGCCCCCCCTCCCCGCCACCTGTGCACGGGTGACTGCTCGCCCTGAGCAGTCCAGTGCGCACAACTACTACGTGCCTGCCTGGTAAAGATGTGGGGGGTTCGGGAGAATCTGGGCCCTGCCCTTGTAGATCTTCCCCTCTGGTAGGGGTGGGGGCACACGCCACCCCCCTCGAACAGGATAAGGAGGCGTTCGAGCCAGCTCACAACTGGTGGGTGTGGCAAGACCCGTGTGCATAGTGCAGAGCCGGCCCGGGTGACTGCTGGGGTCCAGGTGGGCTTCGGCTGGACCGATTACTCACCCTCTGGCTGGCATCAGCACCTGCTGTCTCCATCTGTACCCGTGGTTCTCACACTTGAGCGCGGGTCAGGACTGCCCGGAGAGCTTGTTAGAGCACATTGCTTGCACCCCTCACCCCCAGAGTGTCTGCTTTGGTAAGCCCAGGATTGGAGCCCAGATTCTGCATTTTTAACAATCCCAAGGCAATGCCGGTGCTGCTGGTTTGGGGATCACGCATTGAGGACCTGTGCTGATGAGGCAGGCTCTCTCTGGAGGCCCGAACTTGCCCGAACTCTGCCTGTATCATTGTCCCTTGGGGTGAGGTTCTTGGCCAGCTCCCTTCATTCCGAGCTCAGCCCTGGGTCTTCTGTTCCCCCATCCATCCATGGCGTCCTCGCTCCTCACACACTCATTTGTACGGAGCCCTTGCTGGGTAGGGGTGCATCCCACTGATCTGTTTCCGACCTGCCCTCTTGCTCTCTGCAGGCTCTTTGTCCTGGGCATCGGCTTCTTCTCACTCTGCTTCCTGATGACGTCTCTGGGAGGCCAGTTCTCCGCCCGGCGCCCGGGGGACTCCCCCTTCACCATCCGCACAGAAGGTATCTTGGTGGGGAAAGGGGAGTCAGAAGTGGGTGCAGGCATTTGTGGATGGAGGAGAAGGAGGCCTTTGAACCTAGCCACTCAAGGGACTCTCTGGGGCTCTGTCCCACGGATCCAGGCCACCTCATCTATGGACGTGGGAACGGAGACGGGCTTGGCTTAGCCCGTCTGACCCCGCACGCTTCTTTGGCTTTGGTCCCGGCTGTGATCATGGGGCTTCTCCCGACCCAGACTCTCCGGCCAGGGAAGGGCCTTTGAGTCACGGCTTCCCAGGCACCAGAAGAGGCTGCTTGGGTTGCTTCTTTAGTGTGCATGTGGAGGCAGTGTTACTGAATATGACACCTGTCCCTGAATATGAAATGTATACTCTGTGCTTTGACCCAGGCTGTGGCCACAGCCGAGGGGGCAGGGGGCAGAGGCAGAGGACAGGCCTGGCCATGAGCTCACGTGTCTTGTCTCTGAGCTCTTGGGACACAGGCCAGACCTTTGTGGCTCCTTGCCCACGGGATACTTGTGAGGTGGTGGACCAGGGGTTCAGAGCACGGGCTTCGGGGATCAGATGGTGTGTACCCTGGTTCATCATCTCCCAGCTGTGTGCCCTTGGCCAAGTCACTTAACTCACCTACGGGACTGAATGAGCTCACAGCATGGGGGTGCGATGGGCCCCAGACCTGGGGGACCCCCTGAAGATGGGCCCTCCTCCCTTCTCCTTCTGCTCCGTGAAGAATGGCAAACAGTGCTTAGTGGGTCCTGGGGGCTTTTCTGGTCACCGTGGGAAGGAGGAACGCGGGGTGCGGCAGCTGGGGCAAATAGGGTTTCTGGAACTCTTCAGCAGGCTGGCTCTGTGGGCTCGGCCCTGCTGTTCTGGGGACGTCTCTGAAGTCCACTCTCTCACACCCCCAGGGCCCAGCTATGTGGCTGCCGTGTTCCCCCCCGCAGACATACCCTCCGGGGGCATGGGCTGTCATCTCGGGGGGGCGCTCTCAGGGGCACTCGTTGTGCCATCTGGCGGCTCATCATTAGAGTCATTCTTTTGGCTTAACATGTACTTCTTTAAACTTGCAAAGCTCCTGGCAGGAATTTCACATTTATTAGTCATTCAAGCCCGAATGTAAATGAACATGTCCCACGTCTGACTCGCTGAGATGCGTCAGTCTCTCCGAGCCCCAGTTTTCTCCTCCGACAAATGGGGACGGTCTCTGCATGCCCAGGGTTGACACGAGTCATGTCGAGAGCCCATACGAAGGGGCTTGAGCGTCTGGGAAACAGCACAAGTGCCATCAATACTTACTGTGTCCAGTCCGGGATGAGGGACACTGCAGAAAAGGTGTTTAGGAAAAAGGGCGAGGGGATGCTGGGATTTCCGCACGGGAGATGGTGTGAAGGGGGTTGAGGCTGGAGGAGGGGAGAAGCACGGTTGCGAAGGCGCCCTTGAGGGGCAGCTTGGAGAGGGGATACTGGAGGTCACGGGTGGGGGGCGTGGAGTGCGAGGAGACAGAGTGTAGGGAGGGATGCTCAAGCCACTCCCGGAGAGGGGCGTGCCTGCCTGGGTGGCTGCTGTGGGGGGCTTGAGGAGGCTGGACCTCCAGAAAGGTCAGGGATCCGAGAGATGGGGCTGGGGGCTGGGGGAGGAGGGGTGTACGGCTGGGCTCTGGTTTTTCTGCTCGTCTCCTTGGCAGGGGATGGGGCCAGCGGCCCAAAGCACGAGGGGCTCGTGGGAGCCCTGCCGAGCCGAGCACTGTGCAGTTTTGCC
The DNA here is from genome assembly GCA_028533885.1 of Nasua narica. Lineage (NCBI taxonomy): Eukaryota > Metazoa > Chordata > Mammalia > Carnivora > Procyonidae > Nasua > Nasua narica. Next base: position 3,806,189 of record CM052804.1, on the reverse strand, counting down.
TGGTAGAGGAGGCGGGAGGCCAGCTCCACCAGATCTGTGTTTTAGGGGTGGGCACAGCCCTGGAGGGGAGAGTGCTTGCCCAAGGTCACACAATTAGTTTAGAGGCGTGTGTGTGTGTGCACATGCGTGTGCCCGTGTATGTGCTCAGGCTTTCCACTGGAGCGTAACATGCACAAACTGAGCGCATCGTGCAGCCAGCAACCTAGACCAGGAAACAGAACGTGAGCAGCCCCCAGGGGGGCCCTCACGGCCGCTCCCACTCAGTGCTCCCCGACGGATGTCGGGACCCGACTTCTCATAGCACAGAGCTTTGCCTGTTCTTCAGACTTTATGAGAAAAGAATCACATTGTGGCTGTTCTTTTGTGTGTGCTTTTTTTTTTTTTTTTTTTCTCTCTCTCGTTATTCCATTTGAGAGCGTCATCCACGTTGTGCTGTGTGGTTGTGGGCATTTGTCCTCGCTGCCGTTGTGTGAATGCCGTTGTGTGAAGAAACCGCGTGATGTTTACCCACTCAGCTGGTGGTGGACATTTGGTTGTTTCCGGTTTGGGGCCGTGTGGCTGGTGCTGCCGGGAGCATTCTGGTCTCTGTCTTCTGGGGGACACACATGGGCATTTCTGTTGCTTACACAGATGGGTGAAGTTGCCGAGTCTCCTGTCTCTTGTGACGTCAGTTCGCAGAGCAAATTCAGCCAACTCAGAGCCTTTTCTCATTTCCCGGGTCCCTGGGCTGGAGGCTAAGTGCCTAGATTGTGGAACTAAAGGTGGAGAGTGGGAGACAGACGGGGAGGGAGGCCTTCTGGAGAACTGACCCTGGCTTGGTCCCCATCCCGATTCTCTTTGTCCCCCCCTTGGTTTCTTTCATGCCGTTGGATTAAGTCGAATTTTTTGGAGAGACTCAAAGCAGGGACTTGGAAGAGCCCCAAGTTTACATTGTGGGTTTAAAATCCTGATCCTGCAAAACACGCCTCCTCCAAAGACACCCCCCGCACTGTGCCTGGGGCAGCCCCGCAGGAACCTGGGAGGTGCTAGCTTTTCAGCCTAGGAGCCACCAGATCGGAGGACTAGGGCTGGAGGGCGTCTGGTGGAAGGGGTGGGGGGGAGACTGGAGGTCACGGAGGCGGTCGGGTTGTTGCAATACATTGGTTCCCGTGTCTCTGCAGCCCCGGGGCAGATCTGCAGCCCCAGGGCAGAATCGGGAGAGGGAAACACAGGAAGGCACTGCCATTTAGGAAAACAAAACAAAACAAATCCTTGCATTGGTCAACAAAACCATCTGAGCACAAATGGGGGAAACTGTCTGTCTGTCCTGGCCTGTGAAGCTTCTGAGGGAAGTGTCCCCCCCCCCCCCCCCCCCGCCCCGGGGGAGGCTGGGGAAGGGTGGGGAGAAGAAGGTCGCTCTCTGAAAGGAGGAGGGCCCTACCCTAGCCCTCGTGGACCACAGTGGACTGTGGTTTCCCAGCGAAGTCTCCGGATTCCCTTCTAGGCCAGTTTATGTTTTGTGATCAAGTTCTCTAGTTCGGGGATAAAAACGTGACAGACATCTTCTTCTCTATTCTGTACGCTCATCTTAAGATTCAGGAGGGGGGGGGGCCCTGGGTGGCGCAGTTGGTTGAGCGACTGCCTTCGGCTCAGGTCATGATCCCGGAGTCCCGGGATTGAGTCCCACGTCGGGCTCCCAGCTCCATGGGGAGTCCGCTTCTCACTCTGACCTTCTCCCTTCTCATGCTCTCTCTCACTCTCTCTCTCTTTCCAAATAAATAAATAAATAAATAAATAAAATCTTTAAAAA
>CM052804.1:3735922-3797431 GCA_028533885.1 Nasua narica | reverse complement strand
ATCCACACTTCTAGACAATTTGTAGGAAAGCTGTGGCTCAGCCAGTATGTGTGATGGAAAAGCCAAGGCTCCGGGCGTTTCCTGTTTGGAGTTTGGCAGAGTCAAGGTTAAAGTGTTGGCGGCCAGCCCTGGTCATGGTGGGACTCCGGCTATCCTGAGGAAGGGGTGTGAGTGGCAGACCCCTCCCGTGGACAGGGGGTCCTTTGCCCCAGAGCCCGCCTAGGCTGGGCTGTTGGCTGTGGCACCATCTCACACTGGCCCTGCCAATGGAATGTTCTGGAGGCCCAGTCAGGTCACCAGATGTCGGTGTGATTACTTTCATAGTAGGTGGCATTTACCAGAAGCTCACTGAGGGCCCGGCGTCCTCCTTACTGCGTTACCTCAGTGGTGTCGTCGGTCCCAGCCCCGCTTTCCAGGCACTTCCTTCTACGCCACACCGAGGAGGAAACTGAGGCCCAGAGAAGGTCAGGAGCTCACCCAAAGCCACACAGCTGCTAAGGGGCTGGGCCTGGCTCTGGGTCTAGGCCGGCAACTCCAGAGCCCGTGTTTCCAACCACTGAGCTCTTGGTAGCCATTCATGAGATGTGCGGCTATGTGTGGGTTAGTTTTTATTCCTTTGCAAGATGTTTTGGATTAATGAATTCAGAGCCCAGGGGAAAATGCCCTTTGTTAGCTCTTTGCCTTGATGTTTTTTGTTTGGAAAATGTAGGCACTGAAATGACAGTCCGGGGGCCGCGCGATGATAGTGTCGGGAGCCTCTCCCAGTGCATGGCTCCTGAGTGGGCTGTGTGGCCATGTGCTGGGTGGATGCCCTCCCAGCATCCTGGACAAGGATCTGACCGAGCAAACTGAACCGATCTGCTCATGAAATATGTCTTGGACCTACTAAGTACCAGGCTCGGCCAGTGGGGTTGGGGGCCCAGCGATGAACGTTGTCTTCACTCCTGTGGAGGAGACGGGCAGTAACCGAGAGACAGAAATAAGTGAGACAAGGTCAGATACTGATGCCTGCTCTGAAGGGTTAGGGGTGGGTGCCAGGAAAGGAACTAGTCACACAGGGTGGTCTGGGAAGCCCTTTCTGAGCTGATGATACTTACGCTCAATTCCGAATAATGGAAAGGAGCCAGCCACAGGAGGAGCTGGGAGTAGAAAATTTCAGAGTGAGCAGTAAGTGCAAAGGCCCTGGGGTAGGCATAAGCTTGGTATGTTGGAGAAAAAGCCAATGTGAAAGCCAACCTGGCAGAGCGGGGTGAGGGACAGGAGAGGCCCACAGGGCAGCGGGCAGAGGCTTTGTTGGCCATGGCGAGTCCTTGGGACACTATCTGAGAGGTGTGGGAGTTTGCCAGAGGGCTTACCACCAGGGAGTGATAAGATCTGGCTTTTTTTTTTTTTTAAAAGAGAGCTCCAACTACTGTGTGGAAGCCACTCCCTGGGAAGCCAGGGAGTTGGTGGCAGAAATGGGGAAAGGGAGGTAAAAGGATTGGACCCCCCTGGAGCTCCCTCTCGGGCACGAGATCATTTTCTCCTCTCTGTGCAGAGAGTCCCTCTTCTTCTCTGCTGTCTGTGTCCCTCCAATCCAGCCCCTCACCCTCATGGCATCCTTTGCCCTCTCCCGCCTGCCCCCGGCTGTGCTGCCGCCTCTCTGGGCTGCTGGCCCAGCCTCTGTCCACAGGGCCACTCACCAGGCTGAGGGCAGAACACCAGGCCGCTCTCCCTCCACGAGCATCCTGCTGTGGGCGGCAGAGCTGAGGGTCAGGTGGCCTGCCTTTTTGGGCGGGGGAGCTACTGTTAGCTCGTTCAGTGGCCTCTCTGGTTTCTTCCCGTCCTGGCCTCTCCCTCCCTCCCTCCTCCCCCTGCCCTGCCCTTTATCTCCTTCGGAGAGGAGTCCATGCCACCTCCTAGCTCCATCCCGGAAAATAGCAGCAATCCATCAAGACCAGCGGAGCCCATCAAAACCCCATAGGCGAAGCCGTAAATTTCAGGGACATTGTTGCTTCTGGTTTCAGGGAGAGAAATGGTGGGTGTATCCCGGGCATGTGGGGGGCTGCTTGCTTACACCTCGCCCTGCAGGCCCTCCAGCCCCTGCCCTGTCTAAACCCCCCGACTGCCCTATCTGGGCCAGGCGGGCAGGCGTCCTGCAGACGCGTGTGCTGCTACGTTTCCAGCAATCTCTGTTCACCTGCTCTTGGATTCCTCGCTTCAAAACGATTCATGGCCCGAACAACCCCCACGGTCCTCCCCCGCCCTGCTAGAAGCTTCTGGACTGTTGCCTCCTACCCATGGTTGGTATGTCCTCGGGGAAAGCAAATTTGTTTTTTTAGCCCGGGAAAACCTAATTAGGGGTTATTTGCAGATTTGCTGCAAATGGCATCATATTATGTATCCTAAAGCCAAACAGTAATGATCTCTGAATTTCCCATAAGGCTTCTCTGCAGCAAAGATGACCAACATTTCAGGCTGTTTTTATTCGAGTCAAAGATGAGTCCGTATCTGCTGGACGCCTCTGTGTGTGGAGTCCGGGCCGCGGTTTCTGGAGCCCCGTTCTCAGAGGAACCGTGCTGGGCAGGGGCAGCCGGCCCCCGGCCCTGTGCACAGCAAGAGAGTTGGGATAGCAGGGCTGCATTGGCGAGTCCGCAACTCACTGCCATGAGGGGCATACCTGGGTCTGCATCCTGGCTGGGGGGCCGGCAGTGGGTCATGGGGCTTCTCTCAGCCCTCGTCGTCCCTGTCCTCATCGGCCCTCATCTGACACTGAGGAGAGGGGAGACCCTGCCTCCCCCTCCAGCCCCCTGCTCCGCCCCAGCCCTGTGGTTTCTCTCCCTTCCCCGCCGGGCGAGCGGAGAGAGAAGGGGCGAGCTGACCACACTGGGGCGGGCCTAGAATCCCCGGGGGGAGAGGGAATTTGGGGTGAGCCTGCTGGAAGTGGGGGCCGGCATTTCAACAAAGGTGACCCACCCGAGTGCTCCGGACAGAGGCAATGAGCGAAAGCGCCCGTGGGGCGCAGTTGTGGGGGGGAGATGGAGGGCCTGGCGAGTGATGGGAGTGAGCCCCAAACTTGAGGGCTGTGACAACTGTCTGCAGACTCTGGGCTCCCCAGTTTGCGTCTTCGGTCTCATCCCCACATGCCCGCTTCGTGGGTGTCCTGGGGACAACTCAAGCACAGGGTGTTCTGGACACACCCGAGCCCCCCTTCTCCCCAGGCCTCTCTCCTCAGGCCATGCCAGTCCTGTCATTTCCATCGTCCGGACCCCCAACCTTGCAGTGAGCCTCCGCCCTTCTCTCTCTCACTGGTCTCCCATTCATGGGCAAATTGTCCCCACCTTGAGGATGTGCCCAGAGTGCCACCTCTCTCCGCTGCGCACCACCTCTGCCCTCATCCAACCGATTCCCAGCTCAGCAGCCAGGGGGATTATTTTAAAATACCAATTTGGTCAGGAGCCTCCTCTGTTCCCCACCTCCCCCATAGCTCCCCGTCACACCCAGCGGCCCGTGACGCCCATGCGCCCAGCCCTGTTCTCTGTCTGGCCCCTCCCCTGCCATCTTCCCACTTGCTCACTGGGCTTCAGCCCACCAGCCTCGTCGCTCTTCCTGCAGCACAGCGAGCTCCCTGTGGCCACTGGGCCTTTGCACAGGGTGTGCTCTCAGCCTGGAATGCTCTTTCCTCAGATCTGGCCAGGTGAAAGAATCCGTTTTCTTCCTCCCGTGGTTTTCTCCCTCCTCTTCCTCCAGTTTTTGCTCAAATACCACCAATGGCCCTTCCATGAGGACCTGCTTCAAATTGTACCCCCTCTCCCAGATTCCCCACCCCTTTTCATTCGTCGCCACCTCACCCTGCGTATTTTCGCGATTTGCTTGTTCGCTGTCTGTCTCCGGAGCTAGAACGGATGCTCTGTGAGGGCAGAGATTTTTGCCTGTCTCACTTGTGGATCCCGGAGGAAGGAAGGGAGACCGGGAGGAAGGGAAGAGAGGCAGTGTGCGCGCTCTTGGGGGCTCTGGGGGAGTTGTGCCTGTGCCATCGTGCGCGGCGGGACAGCAAGACAGAAGCCAGGGGCGTTCTGGCCACCGCCACCCCGGATGAGCCCCCGTTCTGGAAGCCTCGGCCTGTCTGTGAGGGCCTGGTTACTGCCGTGCGGCCTGGGACGACCTGGTCGTTTCACGCTGGGAATCTGTCTTAGGAAAGACTTTTTTTTTTTTAAAGATTTTATTTATTTATTTGACAGAGAGAGAAAAGGCACAAGCAGGCAGAGAGAGAGGGGGGAAAGCAGACTCCCCGCTGAGCAGAGAGCCCGCTGCTCGATCCCAGGACCCTGAGATCATGACCTGAGCCGAAGGCAGAGGCTTTAACCCACTGAGCCCCCCAGGCGCCCCAAGGAAAGATTCTTAACTTAGAAACAGGTGTATGAACATCTTGGTCACTGACACCTTTTCTATAGCGTCAAAAAGTGTGAGCACCGGGGCGTCTGGCTGACTCGGTCGGTGGAGCGGGCGACGCTTGATCTCAGGGCTGTGAGTTCAAGCCCCATGTTGGGTGTAGAGATGACTTATAATAAAATAAAATCTTTAAAAAACCCCACAAAGTTGGAGCAACATTTAAATGTCCCCCAGCGAGGAAGCAGCACGCAGATCGTGGCGTCTCTGCTGGGAGCTGCTTATGCTGCTGTCGAATAGGATGTTGACGGGGACACGCGGGGATTTTAGTGGTAAGTGACCACGGGCAGAGCGGGTTATGTAATCATGAACGGAGTTGAACTGCGAGTGCGAAGAACTCAGCAAGAGTAGAGTAACAGTAAACAGTGCAGCACGTCAAGGTTCTTGTCCCGGGTTTTTCCAATTTCTTAAAAAAACCTCAAAAAATGCTTCTAGACGTTCTCGGCCACAGGCCTGTGGCCTGAGCGAAGAGCCTCTGGGATCTGCGTGTGAGTGTGGGGGCCGGGGCAGGGGACAGGTAACCCGGGAAGGCAACTTTGGGGGCTGCTTTCCAAGGCTTGCCTCAATGAAGTCACACCCTGCGCGGGGCCCCTCCCTCACAGGACAGCCTCCGGGTGGAGGTCGGGGCGCTGGTCTGGCCCCAGCGCTGGAGAGAGGCCAGACTGGTGGCGAGGGACGGGGGTAGCTGGGCGACAAGCTCTGTCAGTCCTCCAAGGGCCGACACCTAGCCAACAGGAGAAGTGTGAACGGGTTACACGTCCTAACACAAAGATTCTCAACATCCGAGTGTTTGCCGTTCGAGAGACAGGCAGGGTACCCTTGTGCAGTAGACTCTCAGTGTGTCCTAAATAGAACATACGTAGGAGATATTTTAAAAAATCCTCCAGGGGAAAGCCAGGCCCTGGGATGTGGGGGCTGGCGTCCGGCTCCTGTGTCCCCCAGCCCCGCTTCAGCACCCCGGCTCTGTCCCACCCTCGGGGCACTGATCCCTCCCCTAGCGCTGAAACCACACACGTCTGGACTCTGGCTGTGTTCCTGTCAACGGTGGGGAGATTATCCATCCTTCTGTCCGTCTGCCTGTTTATCTAACGTAAGTGCAGACGCATGGAGGTGTGTATGTATTTCCCGGTGCAAGAGAGAGAAGTGCTCTCTGCTCTTGCTCAGGGAGGGGCTGGCAGACCCTCCGCGGCGGTCGGAACCCCCACAGCATCCGGCGCTCCGGACGGGGGCGACGGGGGCCGAGAAGCTGCGGGCAAGGCCAGACACCGGGGCTGGCGTTTCGTGCGTCCCGTGTGGTGTGTGTGAGAGGGAGACAGACAGAGAGAAAGTCACTGAGAGAATACGTCTCCCCGTCCACGATGCTCGCGTCTGTGTCTCCCGGTAAGCGTGTCTGTGGGCACCTGTGTGCAGAGTCTCCGGGTTTTAAAAGCAAAGTGACTCGTTTCATAATAAAATAACAACTCCCAGCAAGCGTGCTGGCCAGCTGCCGGAAATCGATACTCCGTTAATTGAATGCGACCCTCATAAATCATGGGAGGAACATGAAATTAAGCCTTCTTCCCCAGGCATCCAGGAGAGCCTGCTCAAGGGGCCCGGGAGAGAGGGCCAAGTGGGTGATTGCCGGAGGGGCTGGGGCCTCGGGGGCCTCTTGGGGACTTGGCCTGACTCGAGGGGATGACTGGAGCTGGGCCCAAGGGGAAGGAGCCGCTGGGCCCCAGCCCTGGGTGGCGGAGGGAGCAGAGAGCATCCGTGACTGGCTGCCTCTTTGGGGAGCCCTGGGGCAGTGGCCAGAGGCTGGCTGCAGCAGGGGTGGCCGTGGGGGCCAGCTGGCTCCAGGAGGCTGCCTGTGCGCAGACAGGAGGGGCCGGCGGTCTGTCTGTGGGTGCAAGGTGAGGATGCTTGGGCCGGAGAACTTGGAATACCATGGATACTGGAGAACTCTCCGAGGGGCTCCCCGGGGTCTGCACAGCCCTGTGGTCCCGAGAGCCGTGGCAGCCACAGGACCATGTTTGTTGGGGGTGGGGTGTGAAAAGGTCCCAGGATTCTTGGTGGAATATCTGCCCAGCTCGGGGGGATGGTGGGACCCATCTGACCTGATGCCCCAATGGCCCTAAGAGCTTCCTGACAGCGCAGAAGGCTCCCATCTTTTCTGCCCCTTCCTGGCACCCACAGCTTCCAGGCTGAGGCTGAGAACCTCACTCTCCTCTTGCTGGCTGTGCCGCCGGGAGCCACCGGGCGGGCTCAGGAATTACCTGCTGCTCCAGGGTGAAGGGCCAAGGCGCCTCCTTCCGAGGCCTCTCTGAAACCTCCAGCCAGCCCTCCTCCCGCCTTTCCCAGACACGCCCCGGGTCTCCGCTCCTCCCGCTCAGGCCGCCCCCTCACAAGCCCACCCGTTCAGGCTCGTCTGGCTTGCCCACCAAATGCTCGCACCAAAGAGAAAACAGGAGAGGAGTAAAAATAAGCAGCAAGTAGGAAGTAGCAAGGGCCCTCGGTTGCCTGCACCAGCAGGGGCAAGACTGGGTGACCCGCCCCGCCACGCCCCTGGCTAGCCCGCACGATTTCAGGTCCCTGCAGGGTCAGGAGTGCTGTTGACGGGGAGATGCCTTCTGCTAGAGCTCTTCCAGCCTTCACCGCCTGCCGGGGGTACTGCGGACTCCGCCCCCAGATGTCACCCCCTAGCTCAAGGCCTTGTCCTGCCATCCTGCCCCTGTGCCCACCCTTAGGCACAGACCCCTCGCAGGTGAACTGGTGCCTGATTTCTCCACAGAACAGCTGTGTGACCCTGAGCGAGTAACTCAGCCTGGCTGTGCCTTGGTTTCCCCCTCTGCACAATGGGGCCGTGAGAAAGAACCACGATGTTGTCGGGAGAACTGCCTGGGGCCCCATTGGCTGGAGGCCGCCGCGCCCCGACTTCCCAGTTCATTTCCCTTCTTTGCGCTCCCCAGGCTGCGCTCTGCGGCCCTGCTGGGCTCTGTGGTTTCGAGGCATCTGCTTTTGCTGTCCGGTTCATAAAAGAGCATCCCAGGGAGAGAGGACTAGTCACAGATTACTTGAAAATAGGAAGTACTGCCCAAATGCTAAGCCCACTTTAACAACAGGGACGCCAAGTCATTCCATTCTGAACAAGCTGAGCTCGTGAAATCAGGCAGATGCCACCTGCGCTATTTAGAGCCCTCACGGGTGATGCTCCCGGGAAATGCTTATCGGGTGAAAATCCTCCAAAAAGGGAAGTGCTTTGTTCTGCGGCCGGACATTTGAAACTTCTTTTCGAGGAGGGGGTGACTGCTGTAGATAGGGAATGCACGCATCTCGAGCGTTTACTGAGCGTCTACTACATGCTGAGCACGTGCTCTTCAGCCTTATGTCTAATCCTTGGAGTCCCCCTGTGAGCTAGTTGAGATTATTCAGCTGTTACAGGAGCTGACCCCTGAGTTCAGAGAGGTCAGGTAACTTGCTCAAGGTCACACAGCTGTCGGGGGGGAGTCAGGATTTGAAGCCTGGACCTCTGACTCTGAGGCCCTCACTCCTCCCAGTCTCTGAATAATGTGGAGAGTCACCTGCCCGGGACTTGAGAGGTAAAGGACATCTCCAGCTGTTTTTTGTCTCCTGTGAAAGTAGCAGCAGGGGACGCTTGGGCTTCAGCAAACAGACCATGGGTCAGAGAGACGTTTCCGACAGCAGGGGACCAGGAGAACTTGGACTTTCCTTTTGTTTTTGTTTTTTTAAAAGGGTTTTATTTATTTACTTGAGAGAGAGAGAACACAGAGGGAGAGGGAGAAGCAGACCCCCATTGAGCAGGGAGCCTGGCACAGGGCTCGATCCCAGAACCCCGGGACCATGACCTGAGCTGAAGGCAGACACCTCACTGACTGAGTCCCCCCAGGCGCCCCATGGACTCTCCTTTTGTGATGGACTAAAAACCATTTTCCCTCCGTTCTGCAGACCGTGATGCATTCGTTTCCTTGGGCTGCCATAAAAAATGACCGCAAACCTGATGGTTTAAAATAATAAAAATGATTTTCTCTCAGTTCTGGGGCTGAAGTCTGAAATCCAGGTATCAGCAAGGCCTTGTTCCTTCTGAAGCCTCCAGGGGAGGATCCTTCCCTGCCTCTTCCAGTCCCTGGTGGCTCAGGCGTCCCCTGGCCTGTGGCCGTCTTCACACGGCCTTCTCCTAAGGACACCAGGAACTGAACCGAGGCCCAGCCTGATTCAGCATGACCTCATCTCAGCAAATTACATTTGCGAAGACCCTATTTCCAAATAAGGTCACATTTTTTGTGGTTCTGGGTAGATGTGAATCTAGGGGGAGGGGGACACCACTCAGCCCAGCTCAAGGATGGGGCTCCGGGCACACAGCCCATGCTGGGCAGCGCCGGGTTCCATCCAAAAGCACATTCCTGTCCCTGAGGACTCAGGACTCCACTGGGGGTTTCTTTTCTTTCCTTTTTCTTTCCTTTTTCCTTTTTTTTTTCTTAAAGATTTTATTTATTTATTTGACACAGAGAGAGAGATCACAAGTAGGCAGAGAGGCAGGCAGAGAGAGAGGGGGAAGCAGGCTCCCTGCTGAGCAGAGAGCCCGATGCGGGGCTTGATCCCAGGACCCTGAGATCATGACCTGAGCCGAAGGCAAAGGCCCTAACCCACTGAGCCACCCAGGTGCCCCCCTTTTTTTAAAAGATTTTATTTTTGGGGTGCCTGAGTGACTCAGTTAAATGTCTGCCTTCAGCTCGGGTCATGATCCCAGGGTCCTGGGATCAAGCCCCACATCGGACTCCTTGCTGAGCAGGGAGCCTGCTTCTCGTCTCCCTCAGCCCCTGCTCTTGTACTCTCTCTCACTCACTCTCAAATAAATAAAATATATTTTTTTAAAGATTTAAGTCATCTCTACACCCAACGTAGGGCTCACACCTACAACCCCAAGATCAAGAGTGCCGTGCTCCACTGACTGAGCCAGGCGCCCCAGACCTCCACTGGGGGTTTCAAGCTGGCCACTCACGACCGCGTCCTAGCACGTAGGGGGACTCAGAGGAGTGACCTCGCTCCCGAAGGGTGGCTGGAGCGGACCCTCGAGGGACAGGCACCTTCAGGAAGGCTTGAAGCAGGGTCCTTTCCCAAGTCTCCAGGGACCTGGCGGGACCTCCCACTCGTCCCTGACAAGGGTTGTTTGTGCTCTGGGGCCTCTGGTTAGAAGTTGGGAGGGGTACCTGGTCCTTCCCTGCCCAGGAGTCCCCCCTGTGCTCCTCGGCCGCCCGTGCTCACCACCAGCCTTGACCTGGCGGCCCTGAGCTTCGGGCCTTGCACACAGTGGCCGCTGCCTGCGGTCAGTGGAACGTTCCTTCCAGGCCGAGGGGTGGCCGCCCCGTCCCCACAGGTCTGCGGGGAAAGCAGCCCCAGAACGCTCACTTGGAATAGACGGCAGAGCCCGTCAGATGTCGGGGCGCCCTCCGTGGGTACCTGTCACCCAGCAAGGGTGACGTCTGCTGCTTGAGACGGAAGTTGTCTTCGACGTCGCAGCAGCCCGTGGCCCTCCACGGACCACAGTGTGCAGACAGAGCAGGGACACGTCCCGGGTTTTAACTTTTCAGAGAGGAGGGGGTGAGGGGAAGTAGGTCTACAAAGGCTCCTTTGGGGACGATAACGAGGAAAAGCAGAGAAGCAGCGTCGGTCTAGTGGCCTGCCATCGCAGGCCCCCATTTTTAAAGAGGAGGATGCTGAGGCACAGAGAGCCTAAGTGACTTGCCCGGGGTCACACAGCTCCCAAGAGGCAGATCTTCAGCTCTTCTGTTTCACCCTAAACTGAAGAGATGCTGACCACTCTCTTCCCCGCGGCGTTCCTCGGCCATCTGAAGACCAAGGAGAATTATCCCTACTTCCTCCTGTCTGAGCACTTTTTGAGCAAAGGAAGCGTCATCTTGGAGTCCTCTCCTTATTTGTAATCTCCTACAAGGCTGCTGCGGCTGAGCTGTGCCCTCCCAAAAGCTATGTCACCATCTGAATCCCCAGCGCCTATGAACCTGATCTTACCTGGAAGTGGGCCTTGATAGATGGGGTCATTAAAATGCGGTCCCACTGGGTCAGGGGGGCCCTTGTGCACAGGGACGGGGTCCCTGTAGAACGAGGGAATTTGGACACACACAGAAGGCCAAGTGGAGGCAGGGCAGAGGCTAGGGGATGCGCCCCACTCACCACGGCTGGCCCCACCAGAAGCTGAGGAGAGTCTTCCCCCTCCCTCTGTCCCAGAAGGAATCTGTCTGCTGACGTCTTAGGTTTGGACTCCTGGCCTCCAGGACTGCGAGGGAATGAATTTGTGGTCGTGTGTTACCATGGCCGAGGCATGCCGCCTTCCATTAGTTTTTTGTTTTTGAGAGGGTTGATGGGATTGTGTGTGTGTGTGTGTGTGTGTGTGTGTACATGCATGTGTGTGTGTCGTCGAGGGCTCGTCTGCCCCTTCCTGCCACCTCCTTCCTTCTCTTGCCACCGCACCCCGCGTCTGCCTTGCGCCCCACCCCGCCCCTGTCTCCCGCACCCTCTGTGCCCCGCACCCCGCCGTCCTCTACTCTCCTCGCGGGAGGCAGCTATGCAAGGAGAGGGTGGCCCGAGGGGACAGGCAGCTGTCACCATTGTGCCTCCTCTAGAGGACAGGCCACCAGAGAGCTGTTCTCTCCTGTACTTCCCATTTTGTGCAGCAGTAAGCCCTGTCCTTGTAAAGGGATGGATGGGAGCTTAAACAAGGCGCACAGAACCAGAGGGCGAAGTGCGAATCAAAGGAACGGAATTAATGTGTTGGGGAGAGCAGGCAACTTCTGGAGAAAGCCCACGCACCCGGTGGAGTGGGGTCCATCTCGACACAGGCCTTTGCAATGAGATAAATCCTACATATGATGTCTCATAAACTTCTCTGAGAGTTGAGTAGTAATCAACGCCAGGAAATAAATTCTCCAAAAATAAAGGCAATGCGAGTATTGGTGGTGGGCGGAGGGATGTGATGTTTGTGGCAGTAAATGCGTTTAAGATCCTGGGAAGAATTCAGGCTCAGGAGCCCAACAATAATTTACTAGAGGCTTAATAGTTGGCAAGTCCCCAGGCTGCTTTGGGTGGAATTTATTTGGCACAATGGACCCCCTCTGGGAGGAAACGGAGAAGCAGGCTCAGGGCAGCTGGCCATGCCCGGGGAAGGGCCTCCATCGCCTGGGGGTCCCGGGCCCGATCCCGCCCAGGCTCTCCAATAGAATCCCTCTGGCTGCTTTAGCTTCAGTCGCTGCCCCCAGGACGCGGGGCGCATGCATGTGGGGATGAATGTCTGCACATTCTGCGCGTGACACACCTGGGACACGCGCACGTGCATGTGCATTCGGTGGTTAGAGAGCCCCCCAGCCAGGTGGGGGCGAGGGGCACACACCTCTGCCTCCAGGCCCAGCGTCATCCATCGCTGTGTTCGGGTTGGTGGCAGGGCGGCGTCCGGGCGCCAGGAGCGCTCACACTGGCTGCTCTCGCTCATTCCTCCCGGGAAGGCGCCCGCTGCGGGCTGTGCGCGCTCACCCCTGGCTTCTCTCACTAGGTTTCCCCCTGGGGCTGGCCTCATGGAGCGGATCCAGGCCATCGCCCAGAACGTGTCGGACATCGCCGTGAAGGTGGACCAGATCCTGCGTCACAGCCTGCTGCTGCACAGCAAGGGTGGGGCCCAGGGCGCCCCTCCGCCCCCAGGAGGCCAGGGTGCTGGGCGGCCCTGACCGCTCCCCACGGCAGCTCTCCCGGCTCCGGCCTCAGGCTCTGAGCGGGATGACTTGGGGTTTGCCCCACTGGGACCTGGTGTGAGAACAGAGGTCCTGGAGTCTACTTTTCCCGATGTGAGGACCAGCAGGCGGGGGCTCCCTCTAAGAGAGTTTTGCCTATACGGATAGTGGGTCCTAGCCATTCAGGCCAGCTCCTCACTGGTTCCAAAGCCCGTATGGAGGGTGAGAGGCGTGTGGCAGAGGGGGGAAACCCAGGCTTGGGGACCTCCTGGTGGGTGGCCTTTCAGATGAGAAAACCCAGGGGAGGGAGGTCAGTGTGGGAACCCCGCAGACCGGGCCTCTCGCACTTCACGGGCTCCTCCCAGGCCCTCAGCAAGTTGACCTTCTCCCCCTGCAGTGTCTGAAGGCCGGCGAGACCAGTGCGAGGCGCCTAGTGACCCCAAGTTCCCTGACTGCTCAGGGAAGGTGGAGGTGAGGCCAGGGGCTGAGGATGGGGGCGGAGGTGACCAGGGGACCCTGCCCCCAGACTAGCTCCGAGATTCTGCTCCTGGCCGGGGTATCTGCCCAGCCCCCAGCCCCTGACCCTGGTACCCGCTGGCAGAGGCCAGCCTCAGGGAGACGACCTCCCTGCTTGGGCCGTCTGCCAGGCCCACCGACCCACATTCCTTAGCGCGATCATGCTTCCGGGTTTTCAGTACTTTGTTACAGCAAACAAATTGGGAATCACACCTCCAACAGCCTGCATCTCTACTGATTCAGACACAGACTGGATCTCTTGAGTGGGCCTCTCTCCCCATCCCTCCCCATCCTTGCAACCAGCTGGACTGAGAAAGCCCCCCCCCCCCAGCCCCTCCTCTGGGGGCTCACTTCCAGGGGCCCATGGATGCATGACGTCTGTCCATCTGGGAATACAGTCCGTGGCATAAAAGCCAGCTCCTCTCCGGTTCTGAACTCCCTAAGAGGGTGGAGCAGTGGCCGTGGCGCCCCTTCTTCGGCGACACGTGGGGATCACCGTGGGTGGGCCCGACTCTTGCTCCAGCCCTTGTGTCCTTGGAAGCTGCTCCTGACCTTGGCCTCAACCGGCTCCCGCTCCCAGTGGAGACCAGCTAGGCCCTGAGCTGCTGCATCTCCCACTGTTCGCCCCAGAGCTTCCCCGGAGTGTGTGGTGACCTGGCCTTGCTCTGCTGAGGTCGTCCTCTTTCTGGGCTCGGGGACGGTGGTCCTGCCCAGCCTTTCCCGAGGTTCTCAGTCGCCAGGACACAGGGCCAGCTCATGGGGCTCTGGTCTTTCTCTCCTCTCTGCTTCTGGCCCTTGCCACATCTCTAAGCGTGTGCCCCAAAAGCCCTGTCCTGAGGGACCTCGGGTCCCCAAGGACACACTTGCAAAGAGCCTGCCAAGGGTGTGGGTGGGGCTGGTGCCAGCACCCTGACCTAGGCTGGCCCTCTCCACAGTGGATGCGTGCCCGCTGGACCTCTGACCCCTGCTACGCCTTCTTCGGGGTGGACGGCACCGAGTGCTCCTTCCTCATCTACCTCAGTGAGGTTGAGTGGTTCTGCCCCCCGCTGCCCTGGAGGAACCAGACAGCTGCCCAGATGGTCCCCAAGCCTCTCCCCAAAGTCCAGGTAGGCCTGGGAAGCAGGTGGGCCCATGAGGGGCTAGTGGACAGGTCAGCTGGCCTTCGTGGGTGGGGCATCTTTAAGGGACAGCAGGAGGAGCCCTTTGGCCCTGGTAAAATGAGGACGGCCAGCTGTGCCTGGTGGGGGGCGCATCCCAGCCTGCCAGCCTTCTGGGGCTGCTGCAAAGCTTGGCCTACTTGAGGGGTAAGCTGGGGCCCTGGAGGCACCCCTAAACGGACTAGAGTAATGGGAACAATAGCGTCGCTCCTGGAAGGCTTCCAGATGCTTTATTTGTCCTGAAGCCTCCCAGCAGCCCCTCATGCGACCACACTGAACAGATGGCAAGTCTGAGGTCCAGGGAGGGCAGTTGATTTGTTCAGGGCATCCGTTACTCCAGCTCCACTGAAAGGTGGCCCGGCCTCCCTGCTGTCCGAGCACCAGCTCTGACCACCACCCTCGCTGCCTCTGTGTAGCAGCGGAGACGCCTGGGGACTGTCATCACTGGCCACCCCCCAAAGGGCTTGGGACAGAGGATGACCAGAGCTGGGCTGGGACAGACCAGCTTGGCCAGGGGATTAGTGTTGGTGGGTGAGAGCAGGGCTCCTTGACTGTGGGGGCTGGTGGGCCTTTATAAATGGCAGGAGAAGCTAGAGTAGGCCCCAGCCTCCCAGGGAGGGTGCCCGCCTCTGTTCCCAGGGCAGCAGGTGATGGTGGTGGCGAGGCTTTGGGGCTGAGGGCTGGAGAACCCAGGTCTGGACCCCCCCTCCAGGCAGTTTTCCGGAGCAACCTGTCCCACCTCCTGGAGCTGATGGGCAGTGGGAAAGAGTCTCTAATCTTCATGAAGAAACGGACCAAGCGGCTCACGGCCCAGTGGGCACTGGCTGCCCAGCGGCTGGCACGGAAGCTGGGCAGTGTCTGGAGGGACCAGAAGCAGGTACTGCTTCTCTGCATTCAGGGAGCTGCGCTTAGAGAGCTTAGGGAATGAGGTCAGGGCCCCAGGCCTTCAAGTGGGCACCAGGTCCGCCCTTGAAAAGGTCTTATTGAGTTTATTTGAATTTCAGCTGTGGTGAGCGAAGCAGAGTCAGCATAGGTGCATGTGGTGGCCCCTGGCCCTTTCTGGGTTTGGGGCAGAATGACAAACCCTCTCCTCCACTACGAAGGGATTCTACATTCTGTAGACACCTCGTTCTTTTCAGGCAGAAAACTCATGGTATTTGCCTGGAATACTGGGAATAAAAGAGCCTGTTTGGGGAGGTTTTGTAGGTCCATCCATCTATCCATTCATCCATCTACCCATCCATCCATCATCCATCAACCCATCCATCATTCATCTATCTATCCACACATCCATCCACTCACCCACCCACCCATCCATCATTCATCCATCCATCCATCCACCCATCCATCCATCCATCCATCTACCCATCCATCCATCATCCATCAACCCATCCATCATCCATCAACCCATCCATCATTCATCTATCTATCCACACATCCATCCACTCACCCACCCACCCATCCATCCATCATTCGTCCATCTATCCATCCATCCATCTACCAAACCATCCATCATTCATCCATCCATCCATCCATCATCCAGCCATCCACACATCCATCCATCCACCCATCCATCATCCAGCCATCCACACATCCATCCATTCACCCACCCATCCATCTATCCATCTGTGTACCCATCTATCCATCCATTCTATCCATCCAATAAATATTTACCTGACTCTCACATCACCCTGTTTATTTCTTTCAGAGTCCCTATCATTTCATGAAATTATCTCTTGTCTGTGTTTACTGTTGTCTACCTCTTCCATCTGGAATGTAAGCGCCTTGAGCTTGGGATGTGACCATCTTGTTCACTTCGATCCCCAGTGCCCAGTATGGTCACTCTGCCTCTTGGTCCCCCTGCTGGTACCAGAAAGCACCTGCCCAGGCACAGCCTGGAGACAGTGACTGCTGCTGGCCGGGTCCCCCTGGGGGTGGCAGGGCAATGCTGCTGCTCCTCCACGCTGACCCTGTGTCCTCCCCAGATCCTTGTTCACATCGGCTTCCTGACAGAGGAGTCTGGTGACGTGTTCAGCCCAAGGGTGCTAAAAGGCGGGCCTTTGGGGGAGATGGTGCAGTGGGCAGACATCTTGGCTACTCTCTACGTCCTGGGCCATGGCCTGCGGATCACGGTGTCCCTGAAGGAGCTGCAGAGGTGAGTGCCGGGAGAGGGGAGAAGAGGAAGGGGAACCTGTCTTCCAGGAGCCCCTGCTCCACCTGCAGGTCCCTGGGAGGCTTCCTAGTACACTGGGGATAGCGACATTCCTCATTCCCTCCTCTTCCTCTATGTCGATGCCTGGTCATGTTTGGGAGGCACCAAGGAAGCATGTTTGCACAGTGCTGTTCAAAGGTCCTTGTCTCCATGTTGAACCAATAGGTGCCCCGGTGTTTGCACTCGGGGGCTGACAAATACTGGTTTGTGGAGTCGAGCCATGTCATGTATATGGCATCCTCTCTGCCTGTCATCTTGGTGGGTATCATGTAGCCTTGGGGTTTTCCTTCTGGAATTGGGCTCCTTCCTGGACCTATTCTGGGAGCTGATAAGACCTGGGGGGTGGTGAGGTAGGCCGTGATGCCTGTCCCTTTCCTGATGCTTGCCTTTCAGGGATCCCTCTGATGTGCTTGGGGGTGGGAGATGGTGATGAGAGAGGGTAGGATTGCGTGTGTGTGTGTGCGCGCACATGTGGGTGTGCACCTGCAAGCAAATCTGGTTAGGTTGAACTGCATTTGCGGGATATAGAAGTAGAGATTGTTTTCCTTCATTTATTTATTAATGTTTATTATTTGATATTCAATGTGCACAAAAATGTGCAACCTGCTACTAGGAAGTGCAGGAATAGGGTGTTTTCCCATAATTCTGCCATCCAATTGAAAGAAAGAATATTCCCAGTACTATTGTGCCCACCTGGTGCCTCTTCTGTCATCGATCCCTCTGCCTCCCCCTAGAGGAAACTTGTAACTTGGATTTTGTGTTTATCATTTCTTTGCTTTTAATTAAGAAATTAGTGTGTGTGTGTGTGTGTTTTACATACTCAGGTATCCATAAACAATATACGGTTTAGTTCTATTTTGGTTTGCTGTGAGCTTTGTATAAATGGCACCTGCTGTATGTAATGTTTGAGATGTGCTTTCTTCACCCATTCTTATGTTTCAGAGTTTCATTCATATTGTTCAATGTAGCTCTATTTTATTCATTTTCACTGCTGTATGAGATTTCATCATGTGGATGGTCCATCAGTATTTTTCAGTTTTTCCTGACTGTGGACATCTCCCCTCTCCTTTTTGTAAGTTATTTTGAGTGATGCTGTGGTGGACATTCCTGTACCTGGGGTACCTGTGCAGTTTCTCTTGGGTAGAGACTGAGTTGCTACTGGCTCTATAAGCCAGTATAGACTGAGGTGCACAACTGCTAGGACTGATGGTGTGTGAAAATCCAGCTTCATAAGATAATGCTAATTGTTTTCCAAAGTGATGGCACCAATTTAGCCCCACCACTTGGAGGTTCCCAGTGGCCAAGTTGTCACCTACATGTAGGGTTATTACTCTTGTTAATGGAGCGTGTCAAGTGGTGTCAAGATAACTTATGCTCTTAACTTGCATTTCCGTGACAGCTAGTGAGGCCTGAGCATTCTGTCATACCCTTATCCTTTCCTCTTGATGAAATGCCCATTCGTGTCATTTGCCCACCTTTCTGCTGGATTGTTTGTTTTCCTCATTAAGTTGTAGGTATTCTTTATATACAATGGGTATAAATCCCATACAATTTATATCTTTTTAAAAATTCTCTCCTAATTTGTGGCTTGTCTTGGTCATTTCTTTTTTTTCCCCAAGGAACAGGAGAACTGAATTTAATATAATCAAAGTCATTGATCTCTTTCTTTTTCTTTATGGTTAGGGGTTTGTGCTTTGTGGGGTTTTTTCCCTCTTTCTCATAGGGCATGACTAAGGAAGGCCCCAGAGTTGTTGCCTACAAATAGACTTTTCTTCATCAGTCCATTAACTTACTCTGAGGGGGTTTTCAAGTTAAAATGTGATTCTTGTACAGAGCCACCCATCATTTTGATGGTCTGTTAGTTCTAGATGTCTCTCTCTGATCAGCATTTTGGCCTGGCCATGAATGCTGATGCTTTGTAGCACAGGAGTGTTGGAGAGAGGAGGATGCTGATGGGGGCAAAGCCATTGATGGTCTTAGGCCAGCGTGGTCTTGGGCAGCTACTCAGCCTCTGCAGTTTTCTCCTGCAAGTTGGAGTCTGCCAGTAACTCGAGTAGCGCATCTCATGACCTCGATTGGAAAGCAGTACTAGGACCAGCTGTACTGCATAGGGGAGGCCACTAAATGACCTAGTGGTTTGAAGGTTTTTATTCCCATGGTTTGCAATTCACACCACTGGAGTCATTCTTTTAAGCTGATGCTCTTCTCCAGTAGGTCTAGGAAAGTCCAAAAGTGTTTTCAGAGAGGAACAGTATGTATAGAGGATTCACTTTGAAGGGGGAGAAGGTGACAGGGACTCATGAGGGGGCTGCACGATTGTGGCAGTGTTGGGCAGCACACTCCCAGGTTGGGGGCAGCAGGTTCTGGGGCAAGAGGTGACACCTGGGAATAGCAACCGTCCCTGCTCCTGCAAAATCTGGCCCAGTGTCCCCTGAGTGGGAAGGAACTGGGCAGGGAGCTGTCCCCTATGCTGGTGCTGAACCTGTAATGAGCAGCTCCGTGCTGGGAGAGGGAACCTGCAGGTCCCTCAGTCTGGCTCTCACCAGAGCATTTTGTCATCAGACCAAGCTGTTCACGTTGTGCAGGCCACTTCAGAGCTGAGCCCACTCACCACCCACCAGCACACACTGCTGCTCACCTCCAGTTCCCTCTGAACACAGGACACAGATGCACCAACACTGTGGAGCAGAATGCTGCTCATGTTTGCAAATGATGAAAAGAAGCATTTCTGCGTGGCCGTGAAGCTTCCTTCAGGGAAGTCAAATAGGATGCGGGTGAGGAGGAGGAAAGGGAAAAGGGACCCAGTGTCTGGGAAGTCAAGAAGTCTTGGCCAGTTTGTGGATGGCACAGTCAGGGGCGGTGGGTAGCCACGAGCCAGACCTGCCTGGGGCAAAGCAGCAAGCAGGGGCCTAGGGGCGTGTGTCCCCTAGATCACCAGAGCCCCCCAGGATGCAGTGGGAAGGCTCCTGGGGGGTGAGGGCTGTCTGGACTCCTCATCCCAGGCTCTGCCCACACAGAGTCCCCTGTGAGTGCGGAGCATCCTATCAGCATTGCTGACACCTTGACCTGCCTCAAGGTTAATGAATCCATGCTTATCAAACAGCATTCAGCTTGATTCCTCCCTTCTGGCCGTGCATCTTCTGGGGCCAGAGACGTGAGAACTTCCTTCCTTCACTGCTCCCCAGGGAGGGCTTCTCCCGCGCATTTGTGACAGCCCAAGAACCACATTGAGAGAACCATCCCTCTGTGAGAGAGCAGGTATTCGACAAGTCTCCTTAAGAGGTGGGAATTTAACTCAGTTTCCCGGTTTCTCAACCCATGCTGGGGTGTCTCCTGTTTCAGCCTTCACCCCAGGTCCTTCCCTGCCAAGTGCACTTCCTCCTCTGGCCGCTTCTGGGGCGTGGCACCGAGCCTGTGATTATGGAGGCTGTCATTGCTCATAACGGGGCCAGAGCAGTGGGGGTCACTGCACCCACGAGGTCTGAAGGTGGGAAGGACCAAGATCTGAAATACCTCCTGCTGCTTTTCTTTCACTGCACACACGTACCCACGTATACATACATGTGCACATGCATGCATGCCCCAGTGTGCAACCACATATGCACACCCACGCATGTGTGCACGGCTCATGCACACACACACACATGCGCACCCCTGTGCATAGGCCCACACTGCCACACATAGGCCAACACACATATACACACACACATACACACACATACACACACACACTCAGTCTCACACACGGCACAGAGACTCCATATCTTCCCACCAACACGTCACTTCATGCCAGGCTCATGTGGATCTGAAGTGCCCAGAAACAGGGGCTCCAGGGAGAGGTTACCTCATCTCCGACTTGCAGTCTGTTCCATGGACAGGCCCTGGGGCTGTGCCTGGACGGCTCCGTCCTTGGTCCCCAGTGGGGTGTAGGTGCGGGTGAGTGCTCTTGCTCAGAAAGGGCAGGATTGCTGTAAATAGCCCATGCACCTTGGGGAACAGCCTCACGAAGGGGCTTTCTAAATCTGTTATCAGAAACAATTTCAAGACAACTAAAAGAACAAAAACAGAAAAAAGAAAACCACCTTCCCCAGGAGACATAATACAGTTATGTCTACAAAATTAACAGCATCAACTGTGGTCGGAATACATTTCAGGTGGGGATTTTTACCCTTCCCCCCACCCCTCCAGCTGCACAGCAGCCTTAGAAAACATACCAACCAGGGGCCCCACCCTTGCTGTCTCTATTTATTGGTCTGGAGTGGCGGCCCAAATATCCAGTTCTCAAAGCTCCCCAGGTGATCTAATAAGCAGTGAAGGTTGATAAGTGGAAAAGTTGGGGCTGTGGCTTCTCTAAACCTCCCCTGGGATCCCCCACCCCCAGTGTCTGGGCTGCTGTGGTGGGGTTGGGACATTGGCCTTCTTGGCTTGTTCACAAGAGCTGTCGTCTATGTCCCCAGGGCAGGTCCTGAGCGCAGAATTAGGACCTGGGGTTCAGGCTCAGTTCCCTAAAAGACTCGTAGAAAGTGTGTGTGGGTTCCTCCCAAGCCCACATTTGCATACCTGAGAGCCCCCACAATACCCTCGGTTGCAGGGGGTGGGGTGGGGGAGCACTCCGCGGAAGTGGCCCAGATAGTGGGGCCTGTCACGCCTCACCCAGGGCATCAGGTGGGAACGTGCTGACCTAGAATGCACTTTGTTCCAGGCCCTTTCTTGGATGTACTCCTCCCTGTGAAGGTGGAGGCCAGGGCTGTGAGCTCCTCACAGTCTGCCAGGACCGCCCCAACACTACCTAAAGGCGGGCCTTTTCCTTGCAGTAGAGATTTTAACACAGATCTGTATCAGTTAGCTAGGGCTGCTGTAATGAAGCACCGCACACTGGGTCTTACACAGTCTGGTCTCACAATCTGGGGGCCAGAGGTCCAAGGTCATGGTGTCCCCAAGGTTGTCCTCCCAAGACGATGAGGGAGGATCTGTCACAGACTCTCCCCTGGCTTCTGGTGGTTTGCCGGTGACCTTTGGCGTTCCCTGGCTTGTGAAGCGTCATCCCTATCTCTGCCTTCGTCTTCACGGGGCCTTCTCTCTGCGTACATGTGTATCCAGCTCTCCCCCTCTTACAAGCACGCCGGTCATATTGGATTAGGTCATTAGATCTTATTTCAGTTTGATTGCCTCTTTAATGGCCCTGTCTCCGGATATAGCCACATCCTGAGATACTAGGTGTTAGGACTCTAACATGAATTCTGGGGGGTCACCAATGCACTCTACAAAAGAGGGTGACCTTCTGAGCTTGCAAAAGGGTCACGGGCAGAAATCCCGTTGAACACACTCGTAGCTGTGGGGTCTGCAGGAGGAAGCGAATCACCCGGAACCTCACCTCCCAAACTGAGGGAGCCGTTCCCTGCAGGCAGCACCAGTTAACTGGACAGTAGGTCAATGAGACGTGAAGGCGAGCCCAGTTCGGAGTCGCAGCGTGGCCTCTGTGACAAGCGTCTCCCTGGTCTGGCTAAATGACCTGTACAGGGAGGGCAGCGGGACAGAGATGCTGCCGCTCCGACGCGTGCCGTGGTTTGTCTCATGTTCACGGCAGATGTCTCGGGCACTGACTAAGCAATACGGCTGGACGGAGGAGCCGCTTTTCTCTGTTCCTCGTGTTCTGGTGTTTTAATTAACCAGCTCACTGGAGTGATGTTTGGGGCAATGCACAGAGCCCACGTCTGGCTTTGCTGCTGCAGGATGTTTCCGGGGCGAGAACAATGCGCTCTGTGAGGGGACTGCAGGGGCGGGGCTGCAGGAGGGGCGGGACATCCGGGGGCGGGGCTGTAGGGGGGGAAGTCACAGCCCTGTCCCCACCCACCGCGCTCCCTCGTGGGAGGGGGAGGTGGGGCGGGGAGCCCCTATAAGCTGCACCCCTACTCGGTCCTCTGGCCCATCCACAGTAGGCATTTTAAATGAAACCTTTCCTTTTCTGCCTGGTCTGAATCGGCGGTGCTCATTTATTTTATTTGCATAATTTCAAGCATCATTAATAGTACATGGCATGAGGAAAAAATTACTGAGCTCTTCCTCCACCCATGAGTGAAATTGGGTTTAGTAGAAAATTAGTTGACTTAACTGGCAAATGATGAAAGCTTGAGAGGGGAATGTTTAATAAGAGGACGAGGAGAAAAAAAATAAAAATTTAATAGATAGATAGATAGATAGATAGATAGGACGAGGAGGGAAAACTCTTGCCCGTCAGCAAGGAGACCGGTTAGAAATCAGTCTTCTGGCCTTTTGATTTGCTCAATGTTGTTGTTTGTCCGAGGGAAATACTGGGGAGGGTCCCCGGAGAATGAGGGAGGCAGGGATCACCTCCCGGTCCTCCTGTGCAGCCCAACTCTCTGAGAGCCAGGCGGGCGGGCCTCGGTGTGGGACTGGCTCGGACTGGCTCAGACCGGCCTGAAGCAGGCCGAGCTAGCTGGCTCTAAGCAGTCTCCAGTGGGTGCTGGACCTGGGCGCCATTCTCTGAGAGTAACACACAGGGAAGACCTAGAATTTGTGGTGAATTAGCTGGTGAGGGCCCCACTGCTCAGAATGGAGACAGTGCATTGGCAGGTGGCGTCATTAAAGGCAAGTGTGATTAAGTTACCAAGTGATGGGAAGGGCTGAGAGCAAAGCCTTAAGGAAAGGCAACAGCGGAGGCCTCTTGGAGAAAGACGTGCTGGCAGAGGAGACTGGGGAGTGTCTAGGAGGGCTTGGAACCAAGGGCACCAATGGAGAAGATGCTTCTAGAAGGAGGGTGTGGCCAGTGGTGTCAGTTGCTCACCAGAAGTAAGAGGGGGACTGAAAATTGCCCAACGAATTTGGCTGCGTGGAAGTCATTGTTGACCCTAGAAAGACCCATCTTGGTTGAGTTGTGGGGACATGTGCCAGAGATGGGTGGGCTGTGGGCTGAGGGGGAGGCTGGTGAGGTACCAGCAAGGCCCACGAGAGGCCTCGGCCTCTTTGGGGAGCCTGGCGTGGGCTGCGAGGGGAGCAGAGGAGGGGAGCCCGGCGGTGAGGGGAGCAGAGGCCCAGAGGCAGGCGACAGCAGAAGTGCATGGGGAAGTCGGGTGGTTTGTTGTCTCGGGGTTGTGGACCCCAGACGCCTGCTTTGCTGCGCGTGGGCTTGGCTGCTCTGGCGGCTTCGAGGAGAGCCTGCAGGCGCCATGCCTCTCCTAGCTTCTGGCAGCCGCAGGCTGGTAGGTGGCCGCCTTCCCCCCTGTGTGTCTGTGTCTGTGTCCAACTCCCCTCTCGTTGGGACACCCCCATACTGGATTAGGACCCAGCCTAAGTGACCTCACCCTAACCTCCTCATCTGCAAAGACCTTCTTTCCAAGGAAGGTCGCCGTCCCAGGTGTCAGGGTCAGGACTTCTACATCCTTGGGGAACACAGCTCACCCCATAGCGGAAGGTGTGCTTGTTTCCCTTTCAAGCTGGGAGAGTGCAGGCGCGTCTACATGCTTGCCTGAAGGGGCCGGAGAAGGGAGCTGCTGGACCGGGATAGTGTGATGCCTGGCGGCCCCAGAAGACAGACCCAGGGGGACAGGGAAGGGAGCCCTGTGTGGCGTCCTGGGGGTGCCCAGCATCTGCAGGGAGTGAGGTGGAGGGCGGGGACAAGACAGACACATCCCGGGGTCGCACCCGGATTTATAGTGTGCTATCCCTTGGAGGGAGGGGGTGGGAAAGGTTGAACCAGATATGGCAAAATGTTAAGACTTGACAAAGCTGGGAAGTGGGAATGCAGGGTATTCGTTATATCATTACATTGTTTTCTGTAAGTTTCTGGATGCTCACAACGTTTTATAACATATAAAGTACACAGATGAGAAGAAGGGAGGATGAGCCCATCTAGCACGTTTGGCACTTCGCTGACTCTGGAAACAGTGGCTGGTTGTCCCAGCCACACATCCCAGCCACATGTCCCAGCCACACGTCCCTGCCACACGTCCCTGCCACACGTCCCAGCCACACATCCCTGCCACATGTCCCTGTCACACGTCCCAGCCACACATTCCACACGTCCCTGCCGCGCATCCCAGCCACACGTCCCAGCCGCGCGTCCCTGCCACGCGTCCCAGCCGCGCGTCCCAGCCACACGTCCCAGCCACGCGTCCCTGCCACACGTCCCTGCCACGTGTCCCAGCCACACGTCCCAGCCACACATTCCAAGCAGCGGCATGAGAGGTCCTGGACTCCAAGGAGGTGTTTTAATCTCCTGTGTACTGACATCGGGGTCTACGCGGCTGGACGCCATGGAAAGTGGAGGACCTCAGCCGTGGGCCCCACACTGTGCGGGCCCCGCCCATCCTCCCCCCATCAGGGTCCCAGAGAGCCTTTTCCTTGCTAGGGCCCCCCCACCGCGCCCGCCACTCCGTGCCGCGCTGAGCCACAGGGAGGGCGACTCTATTTCCAACAAGTCTGACCGAGGCTTGACTGGCCGACAAACATTGCGGTAGCCGAGTCACGTTCCCAGCTCCTGGCCTGGTCCACACTGGGGCCAGAGGGCTGCAGAGGAAGAGACGTTTAAAGGAGACCCAGGTGGGGTGGGGAGGACTGTGGGGAGTGAGGGATGAAATGAGGCGCAGGCTGCCTTCTGAGGCTCTTGAAGGAAGAGTAAGGAGGCGAGGGGGGATTGTCTCTGGGAAGAAGCGGGAACCTGTCCTCAAGGCCTGGGGACTCCGGGTTCTCACAAAGGGAGGTGGGGCCCAGCGTCTGTCAGTCTCTGCTGACAGGGGGAGGTCTTGTCAGGCCGGGGAACCGGTAGGTGGACGGCGGGATGGGCTTCCAGGAGCCCGAAGCCTCCGCAGAACCGCAAAGCCCCGCTGCTTGGCCCCAGATGGACTGGCCTGGGGCTTATTTATTCCCAGGGAAGCTGGCAGACGCGCAGGGTGGTACGCGTGACCCCCAGGGCTCCTCCTTTCCTTCTCTGAGCTCCTAAAGAGGCTTTGGGGAAAGGGAGGCCTTTTCCTGGGAGCCAGACCTGTCTTTCCTATGCTTTCCCCCAGTGGATCCTGGGCCCCCCCGAAGTACGCGTCCAGCACCCCAGGGCTGTGTCTCTCCTTCAACCCACGTCTCCCGTGGGGTGTGTTCTAGTGGCGTTGAGAGCAGCGCCTTCCTCTTCTTGGGCCCTCAAGGACCCTGCACCGGTGGGTTCTCAAGGAAGTTTTGTGTGGAACTGGATAGAATCATGAGAGCCGTGGGGGCTGAGCATCACCTGAGGACGTGGAAACCAACATCCCCACGCCCAGGCCCCAGCGGAGTGACAAGGCAGCCCCTCCAGGCCGGCCTGGGCATCGGGAGCCATTGGCTCTCTCGATTATAACCTGCTCCGTGGGGCTACCTTTAAGGCAAAGCTTAGAGGAGAAAAGCTTGCTTTGCCCTCGGCCTTTACTGGACATTTGTTATGTAAGTGGGGGCCGGTCTGCAAGGAAGGAGGCAGGGAACCGCCAAAGGGATGTGTTCCTATTTCTCTGACCACATCATCACTCCGCCGGGAGCTGGAGGGAGTCTGTGGTTTCATCTAGCTCTCCCGGGAGCAGCGGCCCTGTTCTTAGCCCTGAGTTTGCTTTGTGGGAAGGAATGCCGGGGAAGAAAGTGTCAGCTTTGGACCCTGGTCCCAGTGCAGGCTGCGCAGACTGGGACGGAGGCTGCTCCCTGCTTTCCCTTTTAGAAACCTCTGGCCCTTGCTCCTTTGTGCCCTTTGACTAAGTTAAGGAGCACGTTCTGGCTGCCAGGCTGCTGGACAGCAAGAGTGCATCGTGGGCAAGAGAAGAAAATACTACAGGACAGTGGAATTCCTTTCTCTTGGTGATCCCTTCCAGAGCATTTCCTTAGATGCTCAGTGGACTCTCTGGGGCCCTTTCTTTCTGCCCCCTTCGCTCTTAGGCAGAGGCAGTGGCCTGCTCCAGAAACGGGCCATGGGAGAGAGACGGGGACAATTTCACAGTGCTCGGGAGACGGGTACTGAATGGGATCAGAGGGCTAACAGGCCCCCGGGGAGGCCACAAAGTCCTGGGCTGCCGCAGCCAGCGTGCTCCCAGCAGTGAGATGGGTCTAGAAAAGCAGAAGTTCTCTGCATGCCCTTACCAGCCCCTGGAGCCAAGGATCTCTGAGCACTTTGTGAGGATTCTTTTTAATTAGGTCCTTCCCACACAGAGAAGAGAGGGAGGGAGCGAGAGAATAATTTGTTCCAGAATTTGAGCGCTACCTGCAGAGGTTATTTCCAGCCACAGACCAAAGGCACAGGGAGAAATGAAACCAGAGAATTTTTAGCCCGGAAGGGACCGCGGAGACCCGTCGGAGCGTCATGTTACGGGAGTGGAGGTGGGCCCAGGACAATCTGCCGTCTGGGCCAGGCCACCCAGCGAGTTCGTGCTGGAGCCGGAGAGTGAGTCTCGTTGCGCCAGAACTCAGCATTTTGATTCCTAGCTGAGGATTGTTTTTCTTTTTTTTTTAGATCTATTTATTGATTTTAGAGAGAGAGAGAGAGCAAGCAGGGGGAGGGGCAAAGGGAGAGGGAGACTCTCCAGCAGACTCCCCACCGAGCACAGCGCCCATTGCCACCATCCCTCTCCAGGCCTTCCTCCTCCTCCCACACTGGAACTCCGTCCCCATTAAACACTAACTCCCCATTGCCCCCCACCCCGGGTGGTTGTTATGGGCGGACCAATTGGGGTTGGGTGTGGGGGCCCCATGATAACCCGGCGAGTCGTAGAAAAGCACCATTTCCTCAGGTCACCCCCTTCCCCCACTCCTTTCGTCCTGTATTCAGGCTCCTGTGCAGGTGGCCTGGGGACATTTAGAGAGACCTTCCAACCACCCAGTTGGGCGATTCCGTGTAGACTCCCTGTCCCCTGTCCAAGCGGGGTGTAGGCTAGCGGGTGGCGCCGGGGGATGCGTGTGAGGCCCCTGCCCAGGGAGCCGCGGCCTCTCCCTGCCACACTCACCCACCCAGTGGCCCCACGGTGTGCTGGGGCTAGGGAGGCCCCGCGATGTCCCCTCTCCCCCCGACCCAGCCCTGGGCGAACAGTCCGCAGGGGAATGAGGAACTTGGCATTGGAGAGAAGAAATGGTCTAGCCTGGGGCCTTTTGAGGCGTCCGCACTGCAGGCGGATGTGTGCGGCCGAGCCTTCCGTGGGCACCCCTGGCTGAAGGCTATTAGGAGCTGGTGTTTCTCAGCTCATGTGGCTGCTCCGAGCAACCACTCAGCGTAAAATTGCCCATAAAAGCGAGCTGAAATTACCAGCGATGAAACCACAGCCCCTCCCCGCCACTGGCCCTCTCCGCCTTCCTCCCGGCAGGCTGTGAGTCTGTGACCAGAGGGGTCAGGCGGCTGCAGATGCTTCTCTCCACCGAAGTCGCTTTAAATGGAAAACTCTTGTTTTCTAGGGCTGGGAACCCCGGGCGGCCCGTCATTAAGTCCCCCTGGGAGGGGTGCCCGCAGTCTTGGGCCAGTTTCTGTCTCCTCCTCTCCTTCCTGTGGAATGGCTTGCAGGGCACTCGGGGCCTCTGGTGTCCCTGTCCCGAGGTGTCCCAAGAGACCGCCCCTCCCACCCCCCCACCAAAGAGCCATGAGCTGAGACACACATCAGCCTTCAGCATCCCGCATCCACCGTCTCTCTCCGGATATGCTTTCCTTGGCCACATCGTCAGCCTTTAAACTAGCCCTTCCTAAGGGGGTTCACCTGATTCTTTGATTTGTTCACTTGTTCCTAAACACAGCAGGTGTTTGTTGGGACAGGTTCCGTCCCAGGCCTGGGCTTTCAGAGATGCCCCAGCCCTGTCCTCATGGGCCCCGGTGGCAAGGAGGTGACTCTGGACGGTGGTGCAGGGCAGGGGTTGAAGCAAGTGGTGGGGAAGTGCAGGGGCTGTGCGTCTCTCTGCCCAGGAGTCCAAGGAAGGCTTCCTGGAGGAGGAGGCAAGGACAAGGAGGTGAGAGGTCATCTGGGAGGGCTTAAAACCAGATTTACATTGTGGAAAGATCTCTCTAGAAGAGAGACAAGACTGGAGGGACACAGGGCAGAGAGGAAGTTATCTCAAGATTCAAGATGAGAAATGACAGGACCTTACATGGGGGGGGGGGTGCACAGGTGGCATGGGGGTAGGGGTCAGGAAAGAAGAGTGGCCAGGGCCAGAAGGTCAGGAGGCAGAACGGATGACGAGAGGAAATGATATTTAGTGGGACTTCCACTCACCTTGCCTCGGTCAGTCCTACCAGGAACCCTGTGCGGGAGTCATTTTTATTGGTCTGCGGCCGAGAGGAAGATCAAACTCCAGGAGGCTTGTCAGTCCTCTGGGGTTAGCAACGGAACTGGGACTGGAGCCCTGTCTCTGCTGGCAGCCGGGGCTCAGGTTCCGGGGATGGCACTGAGGTCCCACCACCCGCCGTCCCTGTCTGTCTGCCGCCTGGCCGGCCTGGGGAGGCAGGAGAGCTTAGTGGGCGGGGAACGTGGGCTTGGGCACCCGAGTGCCTGGCTTCCGATCCCCGCTCCACGGCTTCCTGGCTGTGCAATCCTGGGTAAATTACCAGCCCTCTCTGTTTCCTCATCTGGAAAGAGGAGCAGGATAAGAATGGGTCTGATCTTGTAGGGTGAGTGCTCAGATAAAAGGATTGAATGAATTACTAAACCGAAAGCCTGCAGCATGGTTCCTATGGTCAGCAATTTAGCCCCTGGGGTGACGAAGATGATGGCAGGTGCTTTAGAACATCAGGGCGGACTCTCTCCCAGGGGGGAGTTGCTCATCTGGCCTCTCAGTGGTCCTGGGGTTTGGGGCAGCGGCCAGGGCTGTGGGCAGGAATGGGGCCACAGAAGGAAGCCCGCATGATTTTGTTGGCACCGCACCTGGCCCCAGACAGACACGTTGCCTGAAATGTAACACAGGAAAGTAGACCTATTACCGTGCAGGTGCTTTCGGGATAGGTGGTTAATTTTCCCAGGCCCCAGATCCCTGTGGGAGGGGCGGCCAGCGCCCTCCTGGTTTCTGCAAGGAAGGGACAGCGGAACCATCGTTTGTGCCTCTGCCTGTGGCTCTCCACTGAGTGCGGCGATGTGGGGAAGGGGACGGTGTCTGTCTGTACCTAGAGCTTTCGTAGCCCAGAGTAAAAATGTGGCTTCTTTGCGGGGCATCAGCCTTACCGGAGGAGTTTGTCGGGGCGGGAGAAAAAGCCATGTTCGAACACGGACGTGGGGATGACCTACAGAGTAGAAGGCAAAATCTGCTCCACGCTTAAAAATACCACCAAATATTTCATGAGGTCTCCAGGCTGTGGGAGCTGTTTCCTCTGATGGCTCCGGACCCCTGCGGCCTGTGCTCATTCTCCTTTGCTTTCTGGGTGTTTCCACGGGGGGCAGAAAAAAAGCTCACGAAGCCTGCCCTTCCTTAGAAGTCCTGGTTTTGAGCATCCCGTGTGGTGGTCTGGTTGGAGAGGGGACGCCTGGTAGCTGGACGGGTCGGGGAGAGCGCCCTTGGCCGCTGTTCCCTATATAGATGGGAAATATGAGACCCTGGTTACTGGGTTTTTGCCTTCTCCTCTTGGCCCTTAGCAGCCAAGGTTCTAACCCGGCGGGGGTTGCCGGGTGAGGCTGGGGTGCAGGAACAGGGACAGCACCCTCCCCCCCCCCCCCCCGCCGCACTGCTACCCTTCTCCGCAGGGCACAGCTGACCCCTGATGCCTCAGTCCCCATCACACATCGCACGCAGCCTCCCCTGACGTCTTGGCATCATAGCCTCGTCATCTGGTCACTGTAAACTTCTGGCAGTGTGCCCGGGGGGCAGTGTACGCAGCACCCCCACCCCCAGCTTCTGGTGGTGACGTGCAGACCATGAGCAAACAGAGCGTGAAGACGTCCAGGCTGGTACTTTTCCACGTGGCTTGAACGGGCTCCAGGACCCCGAGATGTGACCCAGGGAGCTCATCCATCATGGCCTTTCGCCGTTGATGAGCCCGTGACCTTGTCAGAGCTCCTCACCTACCCTGCCTGAGTCTGCTCTTCACATGGGTCCTGAAGGGGCTCCTGGACCCGTTCCAGGGCGGACATCTGGACCACAAATCCAAGGGAGATGGGAACTCAGGGGAGGTGGGTGGCTGCTGTGGGGTCCCCGAAGAAAGGTGGGCTTTT
Source organism: Nasua narica (assembly GCA_028533885.1). Taxonomy (NCBI): domain Eukaryota; kingdom Metazoa; phylum Chordata; class Mammalia; order Carnivora; family Procyonidae; genus Nasua; species Nasua narica. The sequence continues at coordinate 3,767,244 of CM052804.1, read as the reverse complement.
CTACTCCTTGCCTGGCTCAGGGGCTCAGACAGACTTACTGAATGGACACTCTAAATGCCTCCTCATCCCCTCAGAAGGGTTGGTTGCAGGCCAAGCCCGGGCTCCTGGATGGGGGGCAGGGGGTCCCAGGCAAAGGAATTGACACTGGCAGCTGTGGCCATGTCCTCTAGGCTCCAGAGAGATGACCCACAGGCTCTGGGACTGGGTCACCAGAGGAAAACTTTTGTGTACGTGGTGTGGCCAGTGGGGTGACTATGTGGGGCAGGGCTGGGCATCTCCGTGGGCCACGAGCCAGTCAGCAGAGCGGAATTTTGTCCTCTGATGCAAGTCTTTCTGCTCCGAACACTGAACCTGCACTGAGGACCATAGCGAGCAATTATGGCAATTTGCGAAAGCTAGATAAAGGTGCTCCCTCTGGGCGTTCTCAGCCCTGCAGGGAGCATGTTTGTGCAAATTAACAAAAGGTGCTCCTTCTACCTGGCAGGTATCCCTGGCCAGAGGCACAGCTTGGCAAGCTAGCCCAGGCTGGATCTCAGTCCTACTTCCTCTTATTGGAGTCTCTTGTGCAGTGAAAAACCTAGGCAACTGGACATGGCCACCCCATTCATTTCCTTTGCAAGTCTGCTGGCACTCATGTGCCAACCTCACGTTCCTTTCCAGTGCCTCCTCCCCCATGTTCATCCTGGGCTATAAGAACTGGGGTGGCTCTAGGTGCCCTAGACGCAGGGCTGGTTGGGAAGGTGGGTTCCTGCAGGGCTCAGATTCTGAAGGGCTCTTCTCTCAGTAACTTAGGGGTGCCGCCAGGCCGGGGGAACTGCCCGCTCACCATGCCCCTACCTTTCGACCTCATCTACACCGACTACCACGGCCTACAGCAGATGAAGCAGCACATGGGACTGTCCTTCAAGAAGTACCGGTAAGAGGGTGTGGGCGGGTGGTGCTCCACCCTTGTCTGTGTCCTCCCCTCACGCCCTGCCAGCTAGCCGCTGGGGTGCGGGAACTGCCTTGTCCAGGGTTCTGCGGTCGGGGGGAAGGCTCGCCCTGCCTCTGTTTCCCCCTCCCCCATTACCGTCCCGCCCCCAGGAGCTGTGCCTCCCGGCTAACTCAGAGTGAGAGTCTCTTCAGTGCCCTCTGCTGCAGGGCGGGCTGGGGCAGGGTTCAGAGGTTACCTGGATGCACAGGGGGTACGAGGGAAAGGCAGGGAAGGGTGGAAGGAATGGGACACTCGACTCAGCTCGTGGGGGCCTGACCTCAGCTCGTGGGGGCTCAGCATGCCTCCTCCTCCCTCCTTCCACCCATCCCCCTGGGTCTGGGGGAAGGCCGAGGCCATCTCTCCCAGTCTCTGCAGCGGGCAGGATACGGGGTTTAATGTAGCACAGAGAGCCCTGCTATTTCTTACATTTGCTCCAGTCCCATCCACTATCTCACATGATTTTATTAGGGAAAAAAAGTGACAGGCTGTGTTATTGCTTTTATTATTAATGCGTGTTCTTCATGCACGCGGTGCCGCCGCCTCCCACCCCCCGCCCCTTCTCGGGGGAATAGTGCTGACCTCAGCAGTCTGTGGACAATTCTGGGTCACCGGGAAGGATGTGAGCCTCCTCGGGAGGGGGGGGGGGGCTCTCTGAGTCTCGGCCGTTTCCTTCGGGTGCCTACGCCTGGGGGGTGAGACGGATGGAGGGGAGGTTTGGGGACGGTGACAGAGCCTCTGCCCAGCTGACAGGTGCATCTCAGGTGGCCGAGCTCACATTGCAGGGGGACACTTCAGAGCTCTGCCTGCCCAGAGATGGGCCTGTGGCAGCGGCTGGTCCCCCAGGGCCCCGCCCTCCTGTGTCGCAGCCCGCGTAGGCCAGGGGCATCCAGAGGGTGCCAGGTCCCTGGGCAGGGGGGCTGTGAACTCTCAGGAAAGTGCAAGGACCCCCGCTCCAGGCAGTGCCCCCTCCTAGGCGCCCTTGGAGCATCCATAATAAATAAGTTTCTGTGGGAGTGGTCCATGGTTCAGGCATCGCCGCCCAACCCCGAGACAGCTGGGCTGTTGTTATCCTCATGTGACAGATGCCGAAGCTGGCCCAGAGAGGTTAAGGCGCTTGCCTGTGATCACACAGCTGGGTAGTCTGGGCCCCGGCTTTGACCCCACACTGCAGTACCGGCCAGCGGCTGGGGGCTGCACCCTCGCGGGGGCAACCCAGCCCAGAGACATGCAAGAGGTTGCTGACCCCGGTTCCTCGTGCACCGCCCACCCCCGGGCGGGGAGCAGGTGCCGAATCCGGGTCATTGACACCTTCGGGACAGAACCTGCCTACAACCACGAGGAGTACGCCACGCTGCATGGCTACCGGACCAACTGGGGCTACTGGAACCTCAACCCCAAGCAGTTCATGACCATGTTCCGTGAGTGTCCTCCTGGCTGCAGGGCACGGGTGGGGTCAGGGGCCGACGGGGCTTCCCCGTGGTTCTCAGCGGCCTGGGAGGAGGCGGGGTCTCCTGGCTTTCCCTCCCGGGCTGGCCCAGGCACCTGCCGGCTCCAGGAAAGCCTGGCTCGCCCTTCGGTGAATGCGTGAGCCAGAGAGGAAGTTCTTGCCATGTCTGGAGAGCAGCTGGGGGTGTTGGGGCTTCCAGCCTGGCTTAGGAGAAACATGGTGACCTTTCCAACATGGATGGATGTGGCCTTTTTCTCCGGCATCACACGGTCTCAGAGAGCTGCCGAGTGCACCTTCCGGAACAAAGAGGATTCGGTGACCTTGTAGCAAGAGAGGCCAGAGGCACACTGGGCTGCAAAGGGGCAGGACGGGCAGGCTCCTCTAAGTGGAGGGAACAGATGAAGACAGATGCAGAAAGAACTGGAAGGTTCTGGAAATGCACGAGCTCCAGTAGGCTCCACCACTGGGGATACTGGAAAGTGAGGCTGGGGGCTGGGGTCCCTGCGGAAACCCTTTGACCAGGGGTGTCAGGCAAGGAAAGCCACTTAGAGCTGAGCTTTAGCTATTTTTTTTAAGGTGGTTTTTGTTTGTTGGTTTTTATAGAGAGGAGCGAAATCACAAGTAGGCAGAGAGGCAGGCAGAGAGAGAGAGGGGGAAGCAGGCTCCCTGCTGAGCAGAGAGCCCGATGTGGGGCTCGATCCCAGGACCCTGAGATCATCACATGAGCCGAAGGCAGAGGCTTTAACCCACTGAGCCACCCAGGCGCCCCTGAGCTTTAGCTATTTTTAATGAGTCTCTAAAATGTACATGCACTGACTCGCCCCCTTACGTGCAGCGAGCTGCAAATAGTTTAATCCTTTCTCGACAACTAAGGGTCAATTCTCGCTCTCTCCGTGGTGCTCGAGCCTGGCCTTTGGGGACGGCAGAGGTGTTTGGAGCTGGGTGCCCTTGCTAAGTGGCCCCTTCTCCTGTCACTGTTTGATGTGGTGCTTTCTCTTCTCGCTGGGAGGCTATCAGCTGTCACATTTAATTGCCGTCAGTATATCTGCCTCCAGCAGCGTCTTGCACATCTAATTTGTGGCTCTTTGAAGGCTCTGGGTCAGAAAGGCAGATAAGCACCTTGTGTTACAGTGTATCTAAATGAAGAGCCAACTGAGCCGGGTCTCGAGGAACTTGCTCAGAAGTGAAGTATCTGGTCTTTATTTAGCCTGTCTAATGCACCTCTCTGGGACACTTAGGGTCCTTTTTTGTCTTACTCTCCAGGTTCTAGGACCTATTAGAGGCAGATGCCATTTCTGGACCCATAAGTAATGGCTTGATTGGATTCCAGAAGGTTGGGGAGGTGGGCAGGTTCTTTGGGGCTCAGGGGAGGCCACTGAGGCCCAGAGGACCGAGGTCACATGGCTCTCTGGGGGGGCCAGACTCTGGAGCTAAGGAGGTGGGGTCGGGGGGGGGGGGACGCTCCAGGCTGTGGAAGCAGCATATGTAACAGCAGAGAGCAGAGGTGGGTACAGAGCTTGCCAGTTAGCTCACTTGCAGGGGACGCATCGAGGTATGAGGCCAGCAAGAGTGACATGGAGGATCCAGGGGCAGAGGGCAGGGTCTACTAGCACCGGTTCCTGAATTTATGCCAAATACCATAATTTGAGAATCACTGTGGATTCTTGAGCCAGGGAACGTCATGGAGGAAAAGTTTTTTTTTGCTGTTATTGTTTGTTTTTAGGATTTTATTTATCTGAGAGGCAGTTGGGGGGGGTGGCGAGAAGCAGAGGGAGAGGGACAAGCAGATTCCATGCTAAGCGTGAAACCCGACACGGGGCTCGATCGCATGACCCTGAGATCACAACCCAAGCCAAAATCAAGAGCTGGATGCACAACTGAGTGAGCCACCCCGGCACCCCAAGAGAAAGGCTTTTGAGGCACATTATGGGAGCTTACAGATGGCCAGAGGGGCAGTGGTAGAAGAGGGGGAAGCAGGAGAGGGGGTAAGAGGCTTCTGTAACAATCTCCACTGAGAAAATGAGCACTTACGTGGGGTAGGGCCCACTGGATGTGGAATTCCAAACCTGGCAAACTCCTATTCATCCTCTAAAACCTCAACCCAAAGATCTTTATTTCTTGTCACTTTCCCTCATCTACTCCTTTACCTCTATTTTTATACCTTTTAAATCCAACTCCATAAAAGCGTATCTTAAAGTTTATTAGAGTTATTTGCTTATACATTTATTTCTCCCTGATAGATTATGAACCACTCGAGAGAGGGGCACTGATTGATTTATCCTGATCTCCCTGGAGCCTATCAAGGTCCTCAGAAAATGTTAATTGATTGAATAAAGAAACCTAGAACAAAAAAGAAAGAGAGAGGCTTGCCAGTTTTAATGCTGTACCGAGTCCAGGAAGGAATTCATGAGCAGACCTGTTTCCCCATCTAGCCAGGCAGTTTCCCCAGTGAGCTAAGTGGGAGGGTGGCTGCCTCTCCCAGCCTCACCTTTGCCCAGACCGCTGGGAGCTCTTTGCTTGATGGTTCCTGTTATTTTAATTGATTGGGTATTTCCCTGTCCCATGCCCACTAGTGTAGTTAACTGGGCAGAGTTGGTAGAATGGGGGCTTCTTTAGCTTGGTGAATAGGGAGGCCTTGGCAAGCAGGAGAGAGTGTGGGTGGCAGCCCCAGCGGGAGCCGGAGGTGGGGGAGAGAAGAGGGGCTGGGCAGGAAAACAGGTGAGGGAGGGTCTGGGCTGCCCTCCTAGGGCCATTCCCCAGCCCGGGCAGAGTCTCCTGAAACAGGAGAGCTGCCCACACCCTGACCATCAGGAGTAACTCCAGGTCTCCGGGCCCTCCTTAGGTTCCTGGAGCTCTAGAAGAAAGAGCATTTTGTTCTGCGGTCAGCAAAGGCCCATCCTCATGGTTGGACCCTGAGACCCAAGAATCCGTGAGCTTTCCGGGGCATTTAGGCAGGAAACCTTCACTTCTCCTCCAATGCTCCAGGCACGGATGATGACTTTTTGTGGGTGGAAATACTACCTTAAATCTCTGCGTTTGATCGAGTTCAGAGATGCTAAAATGTGAAAATGTGCGTCTGAAATAAGGAATTGGGTATTCGGCATCGGGGCCATTCTGGGAAGTCAAGCCTGTGTGGCCTTGGTCAGCCTACTCAGCATAGCCTCCCCGCCCCAGGAGGACAGGGTAGATTTCACCGGGTTCATCAGACATTCGATCCCAGGTCCTGGACACAGAAGGGAGGGACCCTGTGCCTTGCAAACCTACGGTAGGTGTGTCGTAGCAGAAAGAGCCTATGAGCGTGGCCGAGGAGTAGGAGGACGAGCTGAGACACATTCCCTGCTCCCGGTGCGCTGGGTTCTGGGGACAAGTGAGCAGGTCTCGCCAGTTTTAACGATACACCAAGTCCAGGAAGGACTATCTAACTGCCGCCGAGACGGAAGCACGGGGGGCAGAGCCACAGAGGGAGGCCGCCAGACCCCCGTGCAGAGCATTTTCTCATACAAGTAAAGAGGGGAGAGCCCCCCAGGCAGGGGGAGCAGCAGGGGCAAAAACTTGGAAGCAGAAAGGAAGGATGTGTCCACACCCATTCGTGAGCCGGTGCGCCAGGCTCCCCCAGGTGCTGGGGACACAGAAGTGAGCAAATCAGAGGCCCCGTCCTCCTGGGACTTACGTTCCGACACCAGTAAACGGTCAGTTAGGTATGTGATATGGTGTCTGGTCGGTGAGTGCCGAGTGAGGGACAGAGAGTGACCAGGCCCAGGGAGGACCTCTTGGCAGGCCCCTGAAAGCAGAGCTGGTCCACAGCCGGTGTGGAGCCGGCAGGGTCTCGGGAGGGAGGAGGAGAGGCTGTCAAAGGGGGCGCTGGGAGCAGGTCCCGTAGGCTGTTGCAGGGACCTTAGCTTCCGGGGACTCCTGCAGGGTTTTGTGCAGAGGGACCTGGTCTGACCTAAGTCTGAAAGGCTTGCTCAGGAGAAAAGGCAAGGCCAAGAGAATGGCGGAAGTGGGGGCAGGCAGCAGGTCGCGGGGGCCCGGGACACAGAGGGTGGTCCCCGGGCCGAGGCGGCCATGATGGAGAAAGTCCCGCAGGGTGGCAGGCTCTGCTGATGGCTGTCGGCAGTGAGAGAAGAGGGGAGGAGCTGAAGTCGGGCCTGAGCCGGCGGGCGGACTCTGACATGGGCAGGGCCCTGCCTGTGCCTGTCGTGAGCGAGCAGGGGGGCCAGACGACCTCCCCGCTGCCCCTCTGCTTGAGGCTTTGGGACAGTCTCTGGGAGCAGGAGCTACCCAGGCCCGGGACACTGATGGGGACTGTTCCCCCTCCTCCACCAGACCCCGTGCCTCCCAGCCCCCCTTCCCCATCCCTGTCTGACGGGGCCAGTCCAGGTAGACCCGGGGCGCGGCCTTGGCTGTGCAGCAGCCCGTCCCTGACCCCGTGGTCTGGCTGTAGCTCACACGCCGGACAACTCCTTCATGGGTTTCGTGTCCGAGGAGCTCAACGAGACGGAGAAGCAGCTCATCAAAGGCAGCAAGGCCAGCAACATGGCCGTGGTGTACGGCAAGGAAGCGAGTATCTGGAAGGTAAGCACGGCTGCCCGGGAGCCCCCACCTCCAGGATCTGGCTCTGTCCGCCACCCCCGGCTCCGGGGTCTGAGCTGATGCCGACATGGCCTCCACTGATGGGCCAGGAAAGAGAGGTCCCTAACTGCCACAGAAAAGACCCAGCCTGGGGGCTGCCGACCTGCCCCAGCGACACCCTGCTCTGCAACAAGCCCAGGTGTCCTTTAGCAAAAGGACTGTGACCCAACTTGCCACCCTCCCTGGGACTGCATCGATGAACACTGTGAGCCTGGCAGGGGTCTCAGGCTAGAGTCGGGGCCTCTGAGGGCTGGGAGGCAGTGCGGAAGGCTGGAGAGGCTAAGGATTAGAACCCCATCTTCGGAGGGGGGGACTTGGTGGAGAAGCGGTCCCCGTGTGGGAAGTTGTGTGCTCACTGCTCACTGACCTGTTCTCTCTCGTCTTTTCTCTGTGCCCTCCCGGCAACGAGGCAGCTCCAGGTAGGGTGCCTGCCCGCCATGCGCTCCTCCTGCTCCCCTCTGCTCTCCGTACACTGTCCCCGGGGGTGCCCTCGAGTCCCCTGAGCCCGCGGGGAGCAGGGGGAGGGATGAGAGGTCACTCTCCCGTGATGCGAAGGAGCTCAGGGCGCTGGGGAAGGGGGTGGCACAGATTGCATCTGCTTTTACCAGAAAACACTGCTCAGGAACTGCCCCGAGAGAAGGAGGTTACGGAGTCTGGGAAGAGAAAGGCTTTATCTGTAGCTCAGGCGCCTCTGTGATAGCCGCGAGCAACACGGTTCCGCAGGAGACCTCAAAGAAAAATGCTTCCAAAAAAAGATATCTTTGCTCTGGTCTTGGTAACTGGAGGAAGTCAGAGGTGGGTGGATGAAGAGGATGAGGGGAGCATCCTGGGACCGAGGCAGCCCAGAGTTCAGGGGACTAGCTGGCAGAGAAGCAGAGGAGGCAGGATGATGGGGGTCCTCACGGGAGCAGCAGCTGGGATGAGGGCGAGCGTTTGGGTGATTTTTTGCCAAGGAGGCTGTTTATTCCAGGTCCCCAGAAAGCAGGCCTCGAGACTCGGGCCTGGGTGCTATTTTGTGAGTGCATGTGGCCCAGGGAGCAGGAGTTGGGGACCCACCCTTGCTGCTGAAGGAGACAGGCCAGACATCAGAAGGGCCGTCTCGGAGGGGGGACATGGGGAGCTTTTCAGTTGGCGGGTCGAAGCTTGCGGATAAATCATGAGATTAGCTCAGAGCTCTGGGGTGTTTCTCCTCAGCCTTACTGAGGTCGAGTTGAAAGGGGAAAACGGTGTATTAAGCTGTGTGGCATGATGGCCCGAGACACGTATGTAATGTGAAATGAGTACCGTGATTAAGCTGCCTAACACATCATCATGTCACGTAGTCATCCATGTGTGTGCGTGCACATGTGCGCACATGTGTGTGCTGAACCTTGGAGATCTGTTATTCTCAGCAAATTTCACGTATACGATACAGTATCGTTAACCGCAATCACCATGCCGTTCATTAGATCCCCGAACTTATTCTTCCCACAACTGAAAGTTTGCCCCTTTGACCAGCCTCTCCCCACTTCCACACCCCGAGCCCTTGGCGACCACCTTCTGCTCTGTTTCTGTGAGTGCCACTCTTTCGGATTCCACCTATAAGTGGGAGCATGCCGTATTTGTCTTTTTCGAACTTAGGGAGTCTTGGTTAGCCTTTTAAAATGAAGTAAAACACCAGAAGGAATATCAGAAGCCCTCACATGTATTAAGAGTAAATATTGTTTTTAAGATTTTATTTTTCTTAAATAATCCCTACACCCAAAATGGGGCTTGAACTCACGACCCCGAGATCAAGAGTCATGTGCTCCACCGACTGAGCCAGCCGGGCGCCCCAAGAGTAAATATTGTTTTGCGAAGCTTAAAGTTTACATATATGCATGTATACACACACACTTGCCTACATGCATACATACACACACATGCATGCATCCATGCATACCTCCATGTAGGGATATACCTGTGTGGGGGTCAGAAAGGTTGCTGAACAGTATGTATAACATGAACCCACTTGTGCATGTGTTTTAAGGAAAATGTAAATATGCTTTGAATGCATTAAAGTTCTGAGAAGGTATACAAGGGGATAAGGAAGCTGATGTTGATGGGGGTGTGGAGCCATTCTTTCCACACTTTACTCTCTTGGTTTGATTTTTCTTCTGTGAGCCAATTTAGTTTTACACTATGTAGTCCTTTTACATTTAGTGTGATTTCTGATATATTTGGCTTAGAATCTACCATTTCCATTTCACTAGCTGATCTCTATATCTTGCTCTTGCCTTGTTTTCTCTCTCAGGCCTTCTTATATACTGATCTGTATTTTGAAATTCACCCCCCTTTTAGCTGACTCATTATACTCCCTCCTAGTCTTGTGGTTGCTTCAATAAAGATGACAACATGCATCCTTGACTTACCAAAGTCTCTTATAAATCATACCTTTCCCTTTTATTGGATAATAAAGAAAACTTAAAATGCTTTAATTAGGGCACCTGGGTGGCTCAGTGGGTTAAAGCCTCTGCCTTTGGCTCAGGTCATGATTTCAGGGTCCTGGGATCGAGCCCCAAATCGGGCTCTCTGCTCAGCAGGGAGCCTGCTTTCCTCTCTCTCTCTGCCTCTCTGCCTACTTGTGATCTCTCTCTCTCTCTGTCAAATAAATAAATAAAATCTTAAAAAAAAAATGCTTTAATTACATCCCCCCAGCTTGTGTATGCTCATTTTATTTTGACTTCCTGAGAATGTCCTTACTTCACCCTTATTCTTAGAGGATACATTTGCTGTGTACAGAATTCTAGCTTGGTGGTTACTTTGTTTCAGCGTTATGAAAATACTCTATTGTCTTTTGGCTTCTGTGAGCCTTGTTATTTCTTTAACGTAATTTTTCTTCTTTCTCTGCTCACTTTTAGGACCTCTGTGTGTTTGGGTTTCAGCAGACTTACAGTGGTGTGCCTCCATGTGGTTTTATCACACTGGACTTATCCTACGTGCCGTTTGTAGATCTTTTTGAATCTGTGGTTTGATCTGTCATGAGTCTTAGAAAATTTTCAGGTAGTATCTAAGTGTTGCTTCTGCTCCAGTCTCTCTCCTGTGCTTCTGGGACTCTATTTCTGCTTACATTAGACTCCCAACATATGCCCTCGTCTCTTACACTCTTTTTTTGTGATTTCCACCCTTCCTCTGTGCTTCATTCTGGATGTTTTCTTTTGTTCTTTCACTAAATGAATTCTGTCTTCAGCGGAGTCCAATCTGCTGTGAAATCTGTCCATTCAGTTTTCTTTCAGCCATTAGATTTAAGCCATTAGATTTATTACTTCTAGCACTTCCATTTGGTTTCAAACCTTATTTTCTATTTCCTTGACTACATTCAGCAGATTTATCTTGAAATCTGTATCTGGTAACTCCAGCTTCTAGATCTCCTACAAGTCTGTTTTTATTGTCTGTGTCTCTTGGGTTTTTTGTTTTTGTTTTTAAGATTTATTTATTCATTTGAGAAAGAGAATGTGAACTGGGTAAAGAGCAGAGGGAGAGGAAGAGAGAATCCACAAACGTGGAGCCTGATGGCAGGGCTCGATATCCCGACTCTGAGATCACGACCTGAGCAAAAACCAAGAGTCGGTTGCTCAACCAGCTGAGCCATCCAGGTGCCCCTTTGTCTCTTGGGTTGTAATCACAGTGTCATGTACTTGATTTTTCTAAAAATCAAGGTGTTTAAATTTTTTCTTTAAAAATCTATATTTTTAGCAGGCTTTGCTGAGCTGCAGTATATAACTGACATGCAGTATACTATACATGATTCAAATATTTAATTTATAAGTTCTGACATACGTGTATACTTATGAAACCATCGCCCCAGTCGGGATGGTACATCCATGGCTCCCAGGTTCCTTCTTTCCACCTCTCCCCTCCTCCCTGCCAGATAGCCCATGGTCTGCTTTCTGTTAACACAGATTAGTCTCCATTTTCTGTAATTTTATATAAATGGACTCATATGGTATGTACTCATTTTTTGATCTGAATTTCCTCAGAGTATAATTACTTCAAGCTTCATCCAAATCGTTGCACGTATCAGTTGCGGATTCCTTGTTATGGCTGAATAGTTATTCCATTGCACGGAATTCCATTGTATTCCAGCAAACCTTCTTTATCTGTTCGCCTGTTTGTGGACATCGGGGTTGTTTCCAGTATTTGGCCATCATAAATAAAGCTGTTATGAACACTCATGTACAAACGGTTTTACAGACATATGCTTTCATTTCTCGTGGGTAAATACCTAGGCACAGAATGGCTGGAGCATATGGTAGAACTGGGTTTAACATTTTAGGAAAAGTGGTCATACTATTTTACGATTCTACCAGCAATGTAAGAGTTTCAGTTCCTTTACAGAGTCATCAATACTTGGTCCATCTTTTCAATTTGAGCCATCCTGCAGATGTGCAATGGTGTCTTAGGGTTTCAACTTGTAATTTCCTATGACTAATGATGATGAAGATATTTTTATGTACTTTTATATCTTTTTTTGGGTAAAGCATCTTTTCAAAATGTTTGCCCATTTAAAGAATTGGGGTTGTTTGTTTTCTTATTATTGAGTTGTTAGAGTTTTGTACATATTCTGAATATCAGTCTTTTATCAAATATATGCTTGGCAAATATTTTCTGTCTGTGGCTTGTCTTCCTCTTAATAGTGTCGTTCAAAGAGCAAAGTTCTTCATTTTAATGAAGCCCAGTGCTTTATGGATTATGCTTCTGATGTCGCATCTAAGAAATCTTTGCCTAACTCAAGGTCACTAAGGATTTTTCTCCTTTGCTTTCTTCTGTAGGTTTTATAGTTTTACACTTCACATTTAAGTCTATGATCCATTTTGAATTAATTTTTATATATGATATGATATGAAGTAGAGATTGAAGTTCTAACTTTTTTCCCTTTTTTGCACGTGGATATGCAATGTTCCGTGACTGTCAGTTGAAAAAACTATCCTTTCTCCACCGAAATGTCTTTGCACCTTCGTCAGAAATCAATTGACCATGCGTGTGTGGGTCTATTTCTGGACTCTGTTCTATTGCATTGATCTATCTGTCTGTCTTGATGCCAGTAGCACACCGGCTTGATTCCTGTTTTAAAATAAGTCTTGAAATCAGGTAATATGTATCTGTCTGCTTTCTTCTTTTTCAAAGTTGTTTCTTCTAAGCCTGCTGGGGTTTTGATTGGGATTTCATTGTTTTTTGTTTTGTTTTGGAGTTCTGGAAAATTAATATACAAAATTGTAAAAATAGTCCGAGGATGATGCCCTCCTTCCAGAGAGGATTTTACTTTTACTCTTAGCTTGTGGTTGGGGCTCCAGCAATCTTGGATCACCTTATCAATGATAGGGATTGAGACTATTTAAAACCAATTTAGCCCCTGGGGCGACTGGATTGCTCCACCAGTCAAGCCTCTGTCCCTTGGTTTCAGCTCAGGTGCTGTTCTCAGGGTCCTGGGATCCAACCCTGCATCAGGCTCTGGGCTCAGTGCAGAGTCTGCTTGAGATTCTCTCTCCCTCTGCCCCTCCTGCTTGTGCTCTTGCTCACTCTCTAAAATAAATAGATAAAACTTAAAAAAAAAAAAAGACACCCCCCGCAAAAAAAAAAAAAAACAGATTCAGCCTCTGCAGGGTCTTCTCTAGGTCTGGCCCACCCTTTTTCTTCCAGTGTGTAATTCCTCAGAGTTCCAACCCACAGTGTGGAGTTTCCATCAGGTTCCCCCCTCAGCAGACCCTGAACTCTTAGTTGTCCTCCAGTTCTACAAGGCGATCAGAAGCTCTGCTCAGTCTCCTTGATGCTGATCCTGGAATCAGCAGGTGCCCCCTGGGGGGAACGCTGACCCCAGCACGAGCCTCCATGATCTCCTTCCCTGCTTCCCCCAGATCTTGGCCTTGTGATTCTTCATGCTTTGTTCGATTTTCACTACCTTCACAGAAACTTTTCAATTTCTCCATCTCTCCTGGTTGTTCTCGGAGGCAGGACTGTCTGCATTATTCACTACACCATTACCCAAAGAGGAAGGCCTCCTTGTGAAAAACGTATATGGTTGGAATTTCAAAATGTGAATTGTTCCTTATTTTCACGTCCATTGATAACATTTTTCAAAAGCTGTGGTTTACAGACCGAACCTGGGCTGAAGCTCCTTGTTTTCTGACCTCATGGCTAGCCAACAGGATGAGGAGAACCTGGCTTTTTTTCTGACCTTTTGGTCTGCTGGAGACTAGCCCTGAGAAAACCACTCCCCACCCCAGCCTCCTCTGTGATCTTGAAGTTCCTTTCTTGTCAGGGTATCCCTTCCTCTCTTCTAAGTCTCAAAAGCCCCCAAGAAATAGAACCCAGTGGTAGACCCCATGCTTACTCCTAGTGAAGTTGTACACTGCCCACAGCCCCTGGCTCAGGGCTCTGACCATGGGGTCAGATGGGTGCCCAGAGGCAGAGCTGTTATCTACTGTCTATGCTCTGCCTCCCACTGTCCCCTTCCCCTGAGGCCGGGCCTGTTGCCAGCCCCCTTGGGCTGGGCAGAAAGCAGAGTCTGGATGTGGGACTAGAGTCTGGAGGGCTGAGCCTTCTCTAGCTTGGAGAGTTTTTACTCACGGGTGTCCTCCCTAAAGACAAGGACTCCGTCTTGTCCCAGCTGTGCTCCCAGCAGTGAGCTCAGTGCCAACACATGGCAAGTGCTTAATAAAAATGTGCTACATGGATGGAGGGAGAGGGGAGAGAGAGAGAAAGAGAGAGAGAGAGAGGAGGGATGTGTGGATAGATGAAAGGAGGGGATGAACAGACAGGTGGGTGGATGGAGGGATGAACGCATGCATGGATGGAGGGATGGAGGGATGGACGCATGCATGTATGGAGGGACAGAGGGATGGAGGGATGGATGAGATGATCTCAGCCCCATAGCTCCTCAGGTGGCGTTGGAGCTTGGAGATCACCAGCGGTTCAGGGAGGCCGAGCAGCTTCATTTGGATGCATTTAAGTGTGGGTCCCCCTAGGGTTTCTTTGCAAAGAAAACAGTTTCATGGCTAAAATAGTCTAGTCCAACCCCTGCAACTCACAGATGAAGAAAATGAGGACTAGAGAGGGGAGGGGCCTTGCCCAGCGTCACCCGGCTGGCTGAAGGCCAACCTCAGACTGGCCCCACATTTTCTGACTTCCAGACCAGGGGTGTTTCTGCAAACGGCTCTGCCTTCCGCGGTTGGGGCGAGGCTCCCACTGCACCCCCACCTCTTGCAGGGGAAGGAGAAGTTCCTGGGCATCCTGAACAAGTACATGGAGATCCACGGCACCGTGTACTATGAGAGCCAGAGGCCCCCTGAAGTCCCGGCCTTCGTGAAGAACCACGGCCTCTTACCACAGCCCGAGTTCCAGCAGCTGCTGCGCAAGGCCAAAGTGAGCCCCACGCCCTCACTGTCCTCATGCCAGCCTGGCCCCAGATGCCGAGGAGGTCACCCTCCGTGCCCCACCTCCTCCCATGCCTGCTACTGTGGCTCGTGGCCCCTTCCACGTGCAGACTTGCCCCAGCATGCTCTCCTACCCTGAGGCTCACATCCAGGCCTCCTGGGGCCTGGGCAAAGCTGGGGGCAGAGCCGGGGGTGCTCACCCAGATGGGACCTGGGCAGGGCCAGCAGAGCCGAGGCTCAGCAGTGGGGAAGAGGAAGCGGGCTGTCCAGCGTACTCCTGGGCCAGGCCTAGCTTTCAGAACCACTGAAGGGATGGCAGGACCAGCTGAGGGCGTGTCCCGCCTAGAGTTCCATGGGACTGCTAGTTCTGACTGACTGCTTCTGGAAGTCCTACACTGTATTCCTGGAGCAGCAGCTCCAGGCACGGTGGGTGTCACTCTGCTGCAGGGCCCTGAGGGGTCAGCTGAGGCCGGAGGGCCTCCAGCCGGCGTTCAGGTCCTCTCCTGATCTAGCCAGAGCTCTTCCTTCAGCTTTTCTGAATATCTGTGTATGTGTGTTGGGGCAGGGGAAGAGGCTTTGTGCAGTGAGCATCCTGAACAACCTTACACAGCAGCCCTGGGTTCAGAATCATTACTTGAATGCCTTCCAGGGGCCAGCCCTGTGCTCACTTCTGGCACGAGTTAGGTGCTGAATAATTGTGTTTAGGCTGAGTAAAGTCCTCTAAGTTCAGCTGTAGGTGTGGGTCTGAAGCCTTCTTATCTTGAGATCCTCAGTCTTCTCTTTTCCCCTCCAGAATCATAGCCACTAGAGCAGGAAGAGGCCTCTGATAATACCTAATCAGACCTCCTCATTTCACAAATGGGGAAACTGAGGCCCAGAGAGGAGAGGTGCATGCCAGTCTGGGCAGGCTTTCCTGCCCTGGCCGCCTCCCGTGAATGCCCCAGCCCTGGCTTACCTGACCGTCATGCCATCTTGCTTCCTCAGCTCTTCATAGGCTTTGGCTTCCCTTACGAGGGCCCTGCACCCCTGGAGGCCATCGCCAACGGCTGTGTCTTCCTCCAGTCCCGGTTCAGCCCCCCCCACAGCTCCCTCAACCACGAGTTCTTCAGAGGCAAGCCCACCTCCAGAGAGGTGAGTGGGGAGGGGGAGCCCTGCAGTCCTTGGAAGACGGAGACAGGCAGGGGGTGAAGAGATGGATGGGACAAGCTGGGTGGGGGTGCCTCCCCTGAGTGCGGGCCGGCCTGGCAGGCACCAGGAGAAGCTGCTGCTCTCTCCGCCCGGCCAGGTTTTCTCCCAGCATCCCTACGCAGAGAATTTCATTGGCAAGCCCCACGTGTGGACCGTCGACTACAACAACTCAGAGGAATTTGAAGCAGCCATCAAGGCCATCATGAGAACCCAGGTGAGGTTCAGATCCTGTCAGGACTGCCATTACCCATTCCTGGGGGTCTTAGCTATAATTAGAAAAAGAGGCCCTCTTGGTGAATTCAGACTCTCAGGCCTGGGTTGGCATACTTGACGGGGTGGGGTCCCCACTTACCAGCTTGCCTTTGGGGGTGGGGGGAGGGAGATACAGGGAAATGCCTTTGTGCTATAAGCAACCTGCACAACCTTACATGGCTGCCCTGGATCCAGAATCATTTATTAAGCACCTTTGGAGGCTAAGCCCCGTGGGCACTCCAAGCGCAAGTTAGATGCTGAGTAAATGTTTCCAGGATTAGTGCATGGAGGTTCTTGGAACTCTGCTGGTGGTTTGGGTCTGTGGGGTTTTGACTGTGTATCTCAAACCGTATGTGTGCATACAGGTCATCTAGTGATCTTGTTAAAATTCAGGTTCGGAATTCAGCGGGGCTGGGATGGGGCTGAAATCCTGCGTTTCTTGTGAGCTCTGGGGTGGTGCCAGGCCTAGGCCCACCCTTTGAGTAGCAAGGGGGAAGAACTTTCTGGGTTTCCTTAAGCAGATACGGGAGCCTTGGTGTGTGCAGGTGCATGTGTGTGGGTGGGGAGAGGGTGAGGAGGGACTCGTGCAGCTTATCTCCTCAGCAGGCCCCTCTGTGGCTTCTGATGGCCCCTCTTGCTCTTCTGGCTTCTTCATTTGGGAAAGGGGTCAGGCCATGCCGACGGCACTCTGCTCGCCACGATCCCTCTGGACCCGCCTCCTGCTGTAGCTCGGACGTGAGGCTGAACAAAACGCGCCCTGTGGGCGTCCCCTTCCTTGCCCAACCCCATGTTCAGGGAGTTTGTCCTCCCGGGGAGCAGCGCACGCACTGCTCAGAGTGAACTTCTGGGCCTGCGGCAGACCTGGAGAGCCTTGGTCTTGGCGGAGCCGCCCCAAGTGAGTGACCTGATGGACAGGCTCCTTCTGCGTCAGACTCCTTAAGCGTCAGCTTGAGCAACTCTGTCCTGTGAGTTCCTCCAGGTCACCGGCTTAGACTGGGTTTCTCCCGGAGGTGACCCCGAGGCACAAGCCGTTTATTTGGGAAGAGATCCCAGGAAGGAGGGTTCTGGACCCTCCAGAAAGTGAGATGCTGTGTCATGGAGTAGGTCACCCTGGCCGGCAGCACCTGGAGCTCAGTGCTGGCAGGGCCCCCTGACGGATGGGATAGGTCACATCCCAGATTGTCCTACCCAAGGATCAAGTAAACTAGGGTGTTTGTTCCCGGCTCCGTCCATCGCTGGCTGAGGGCTGTACTTGGGGGCCCTCGCTGGGCTGAACAAGACAGTCCTCGGGCGAGGGGCTCTCCGGGTGGCCTCGGTCCAGAAGAAAGAACCCGCCACCACGGCTGACCAACCCCAGCCCCAAGCGCGCAGCTCTCGCCATCCCAGGGGATGCTGCATCGGAAGGCCCCCCAACAAGGCAGACGGCTACCTTGGAGTGGGGCCCCCCACCCCACATGCTCCTCCCGCTCCTTCTGCCTCCCCTTGAAGAGTAAGCCCCCTAGGCTCCTGTCCCAGGGGACAAGGACGGGGTGGGCGGGGCGGGGGTGGGAGGGGGACCAGCAAGGCTTTTGCCCAACGCCAGGGCCCAGGTCTGGCCGCACAGATCTCAGCCAGATCTGTTGCTGAGCTAAAGGAGCAAGATACCCAGTCCCGTGGGGAGCACATTCCAGCCGCAGAACACAACAGGGCTGCAGAGGGGCCTACAAGGGAGCACGCCCGTGCATTCGCGCGTTCTTTCTGGTCGGGCACAGGAGAAGTTGCTGACGGTGTCTGCCGTGGGGACGGGCCTGGTGTCTGGGGTGGGAGGAAACTTACTTTTCATCACTTTTCCTTTTGATTTTTTTTTACATGAACATCTGTTTAATTTTGTTAATTAGTTAATTAAAAAATGACGATAACAGAAGGGTCGAGGAACCAAGGCTTTGCAAGTCTGCCAGGCTGAGACTTGCAGGTGGGCCCCAAACCTGACCACCCCGCTGCCTTCAGCCCCTTCAGGGCTCCCATCCCTCCTCCTGGGAAGTTCACCCCTTACCCAAGAATCACCTGGGAGGTGATTAAAATACAAGCCTGGGCCCGTCTTCTGATTTTAAAGATTTTTTTCTGAGAGAGAGAGAGCACGAGGAAGGGGAAGGGGAGAAGCAGACTCCCCGCTGAGCAAGGAGCCCGATGCGGGGCTCGATCCCAGGGATCCCTGGGATCATGACCTGAGCCGAAGGCAGACGTTAAACCCGCTGAGCCCCCCAGGCGCCGCCCCTTCCTGTCTTCTGATTTCAAAGGACGGGTGTGGCCTTGGCATCTGCATTTTCAACAAGCAGCCTAGACCACTCTCATAATCCTATTTTAGAGAACTGATCGAGGGAGGGCCCCGGTCAGGGAGCACGGATCGTTCTGCAAGCCCTGGGGCCTTTCACGGGGAGAGGGAGGAAGAAGGACGAGGCACAGAGAATTGCTGGGAGAGACCCACAGTCCCCCCTCTCGGGTGGGTGGCTTCGTCACTGGCACCTCTCTGCGGGGGGCGGGGGGGTGAGGCCAGGCCAGCACCTGCCCCCCCCCACCCCCCCTCCCCGCTCATGACAGCGCAGGGCCCGCACCTGGCAGCCCGTCGAGGCTGATTACTGTGCGCACCTGTAACTGGGCCTAATGAGGCTGATTTCCGGGCAGGCTGGCTCCTCCGGCGGAGACTCACGGCAGGTGGGACAGCCCTGGGAGAGTCACTGGGGCGGGGCGGGGGCCGTGAAGCAGGCAGAATGACACTTGGAGGGGAACTCTCTCCTCTGGGGGGTTATCCATAACCAGGGCTGGAAGTCATGTGCCCCAGGGGTGTCCAAGGGCCGAGGGCACCGAGGGCACCAAGGTCAGGACTCAGCGGTGCCCAGCGCAGCGCAGGGCTGGAAAGGCCGCCCCGTGGCCGGACGCAGGACCTGGGGTTCATGGGATGAGGAATCGCCCTTGGATTAAGAATGGCCACTCACAGTGGGAGCTGGGGACGAGGCCACATGGCTGGGCTCTTGTCCTGAGAAGCTTCTGGTGACCTGAACCCATTTCAAGGGAAGCCACTCTCCAGCCTGAGGGTCAGGGATGCCCCTAGGCAGAGGGTCTAGGATGGGCCTCCAGCCCTTCCAAGTGGGGTCTGCAGGAAGCAGGACCGCCCGGCACACCAGGTGGGCCTCTGATGCTGCCGGGGTCTGGGGAGGGGGAGGGAGGCCACGGCCAGCTGGGCACAAGTGCTAGATTGTGCTAGATTTCCTGCCGGCAGGAAAGGGGCATAAATCTGAATCGGGCTGGGCCAGGTGGGGCCCATCCCGACACATACGTCACACACACACAGATACGTACACAGCATACACACACAAACACATATACATGCAAACGTCATATATGCCCACGCAACACACATAAGCACACATACACGTTCTGGGGAGAGCAGAGGGCGAGGGCCCAGTCTGAGTCTGGGGTGGGTCACCCCCATGTCCCTGTCCAGCGAGGGGTCTCCTCCACGATGGCTGTGTGCCAGGCGGGGTAAACGGGGAGGGGCTGGTCAGGTAAGAGTGCGGAGGAAGTGGGGTAACCGCTCACAGGAGGTACACGCCCCCTTTCACGCTTCTCCCTATTCCCCTTGCTCCTCAGTCCCCAGCTCCGCCACTGCCTGCTCCCAGCCACCCCCAGTGCCAGCTGCCGTGGGACCGTTAGCTGGTTAGACGGGGGGGGCGGGGGGTCTGTGGCCTCCGCTGGGGCGCGTGTCTTAGGTCCCCCCAGGTGCCTGGCCTGGGCCGGAAGCCTTACAGACTCATCTCATTCCGTCTGCGGGGAGATGCCATCGTGTTCCTGCTCGTGAACATTCTACGTCCTGGGCAGCATATGGGCAGGGCTGGAGATGCTGTTTTCTGAGCACCTACTGTATACCAGGCACTAGGCCTGGCAGCGGGCTCAGTGGCAGAGGAGCCAAAGTCCAGTTCTCAAGGGGCCTGTAACCCGGGAGACACGAGGGATAAACCAGAAATGATGACACAGGTGCTGGAGGAATTCTCAGGTGCCACGAAGGAAAGTGGTCCAGTAACAGCAGTGGGGCTGGGGCTCAGGGACTGCTTCCTGGAGGAGGTGTCACCTAGGAAGGGGGCGGTGAATCCATCTGGTTGGCTGTGGGAAGAGCAGGCATCATAGCCTAGGAGGGGATGGGGGCTGAGCTTTAGGAGAAGGAGAGGGTGGCTAGGAAGGGGGAGGGAGGGAGTGGGATGGCCCCCAGGACCACTGGAGGGTGTACCAGGGCCCGAGTGGTTGGGCCGGGCAGATGGGGAGACGGACTCCCTGGGCACACCAGAATTCCGCCCCCAGTGCTGAGCAGGGCGGGCCCCCACCAGGCAGGTCGAGCGGGGCCCGGGGCACCTCCTGCCCCATGTGTCTGCCCGTCTCTCCCACAGGTAGACCCCTACCTGCCCTACGAGTACACCTGTGAGGGAATGCTGGAGCGAATCCACGCCTACATCCAGCACCAAGTAGGTGGGCCCTCCGCTCTCTGCTCCAGGGATGGGGGGGTACCCCCAACCCCATCAGACCAGAGGAGGGCGCCTAGCCATCTCCACTGTCCGAGGAAGGTCTCTCCCCCAGGGCTCCGTGCCCTTAAACTCCTGCTCCCCTCCACCTGTTTCCCTTCTGCTGGAGGTGCCCGGGGGTGGGGGTGGAGACGGAGGGCAGTCCTGCTCTGCTCCTGCTCGGAGACCAGGCCTGTGGGGCTGCCGGGTCTCCCAATCTAGAACCCAACCCCATTCGGCAACGCGGAAACGCCAAGACTGTTATTTTGATAAAGAAGTTTCTTAAAAGTTTGATACCTGATTGCGTGACTGGTAGGTACGGAAGGCCCCACGGCCTCCACTCCGGGGATGGGCAGGTGAGAACTGGGGTGGGGTGACGACTCTGTGCCGGAAACCCAGGGGATCGGGCCGCTGGAGAAGTCCACCTCCCCCTCCCCGCCAGGAGGTCTGAGCCTTCTGAGCGCCCACACGGGGCTCTTCCAGGGCTGGGGCTTCCAGGGCTGAAGGCTGGGAGTGGCAGGGCCCCCTGGGCCACGGGGCTCGGTGTCGGTTGCTTTCTAACTACTTGATACTCAGACAGGTGGCCTGTGTCTGTACCTTGTCCCCCGACATCAAGGGCTGGAGCGTGGTTCTAGACCATTGCTTTACGGACGGCAATACCGAGGGAATACTGGCAGGGAGGGCTGGGTGGGATCAGAGCCAGAACCCGGGATCTCAGGCCCCCGCCAGCCGCAGGGACGCCATCGTGAAGCCCACGGAAACACTTCCGGGCTCCACGGGCGCTTCCTGGAGCTGACCTCCACAAGGAGAGCCCCTCCGGTCAGCCCCGGCGCCCCTCTGCAGCTAGGGCACGTGGGCCTCAGCGTAGAAACCCTGCGCCTAACCGCCTTGGGACCCGCAGCGAGGCCGTGCAGGCCGGGTGGCTCTCGGGCTGGCCTGAGTTCCAGTCGTGCCTCTGCCCTCCAGCTGTGAGGCCCTGCGCAGGTGACCTCTCTGAGCCCCCGCCACCCCCCGTGAGGGAGCTGGAGAAGCTCTAGTACGCTCCTGGTGGGGCTGCGTCACTGCTCCCAGCGTGGCGTGACTGCTGTCGCAGCGAGGCTGTGCCCGCCCCCCCCCCCCCCCGCCCCGGTGTTAGCCGGTGGCACCTGCGCCCCTTTCCCGGCTGACGCGGCTTTCCTCCTGCCAGGACTTCTGTGCAGCCCCAGGCCCTGCCCCAGCAGGGGCCCAAGCCCCACCGAGCCCCTTCGTCCTGGCCCCCAACGCCACCCATCTGGAGTGGGCCCAGAATGCCAGCTCGGCCCCCGGGGCCTGGCCCCCAGCACACTCCCTCCGGGCCTGGCTGGCCTCCGCTGGGAGGGCGTGCACGGACACGTGCCTGGACCACGGGCTGATCTGCGAGCCCTCCTTCTTCCCCTTCCTCAACAGCCAGGACGCCTTCCGGAAGTAAGTGAGCCCCTCGCCCCCGCCCGCCTTCCTGGGCCGGCCCAGCCTCACCCACCTGCAGCTCCTCTCCCCGTCACTGCCCTGCCTGCCGCCCTGCCGGCGGCGGCGGGGGCTTCATGCTCCCTGGTGAGCTAGGAGGAACCCAGAAGGGACCTTCCAGATCGGTGTCCGTGTCACGGCGGCCACCCTCTTGGGGAAGCCTCAGCCCCTGCTGGTCCCTCCCTGAGCCTCTGCCCTCTGCCTAGCCTGCCTAGCCTCTGCCCTCTGCCTAGCATCTTCTAGGCCCGGGGTTCCTCCCGGTGGGCCAGCCTGCAGCCCAGCCCAGACCCCCGCCCGTCCTCCTCCCTCACAGCTGGGAGAAGGAGCCGTGGCCCTGGGTTTGTCCCGGTGCCCCCTAGGAGCGTCTTCCTGCTTGGGGAGGGGGTGGGCCAGGGAGGGCAGGGGGCAGCCCCAGGCTGCAGCCGTGACCGTGACCGCAGCGCCTGTGCAGGCTGCAGGTGCCCTGTGACAGCACCGAGTCGGAGACGAACCACCTGTACCCGGCCTTCGCCCGGCCGGGCCGGGAGTGCTTCCTGCAGAAGGAGCCCCTGCTCTTCAGCTGTGCGGGCTCCAGCACCAAGTACCACCGGCTCTGTCCCTGCCGGGACTTCCGCAAGGGCCAGGTGGCCTTGTGCCAGGACTGTCTGTGAGGGCGCCCGGCGCGGGAGGAAGCACCAGCAGATTCCGAGCTCCAGCGACCCGCCCTCCCCGCGACGCCCCTGCGCTGGGGCTTCCTTCCTCGGCCGGGAAGCGGGCAGAGCGGACTCATGCAGGGGCTTTGGGGGCGGCCCGGGTGCCCACCCCAGGCAGGCTCCTCGACATCGTCCCGCGGCTCATGGCAGCGTCGTGGCCAAGCAGCTGTGGGACTGGCCCAAGGGCCCCACCGGCAGGAGCGCGTGATCGGAGGCCCCTTGCTTGGTGCAGGGTCAATTCCAGAGCAGACGGAGGGCCCTGGGGTTGGGGCCTCGGAATGTGTGAGGGGGGAGCAGGGGCAAGCTGCCCGATGGCCCGCTGAAGGGTCCGGGGCAGGGGAGTGATGTGTGAGGGTCAGTCTTGTCCCTCTGCCACTGTCTGGGGTATGGACAAAAGGGACAAGGGACTGGGGGTCCCTGCTCATGCCTTCTCTCAGCCCCACGCCTCCTGCCTTCGCCATCTCCCCCTCCCTTCTAGACTTGGGGGGCCGCAGCGGGAGTGGGGGGCCACTCAGCTCCTGGGTTGAACTGTTTCCCTCTCCTGCTTGCTCCAGTTCTCTCCACTTTGGGCTTCTCCTGAAACTCATCTTGGCATGACTGCGATTCCAGGCCGCGGATTTGTCCCCAGAGCCTCAGTCCCCGCCCCAGCGGGTTCTGGAACCCCCGCCCCCGCTCCCGCCCCGCCGGCTTCACGTGTAGGCAAAGGCTTGGGAAGGAGCTCCGGCCCCAGGGCCCGCCCAGCCCCCAGGTAGCCCCCACCCCCTCGATGCTGCCTGTCCCCACCTCCAGCTTCCTCCAGCCTCAACCCGTCATCTCTGTGTGGCATGCCTGCCCCGGCCCCAGGATGCCCCCTTCCCCGCCTCCCCGTGCCCAGAGCCCTGCCTGATTCAGCGGGTTGGGACTTCAGAGACACTGCCACCCCACCCCGTTTTATAATCGTACCCCCCTCACCGGGCAACCACCTCCCCAAGGCCTGCCCCTCCGCCCTGCCAGGGAGGCAGCCCAGGCCCTGAGAGCTGGGAGAGGGGAGCCAGCCCTCGCGGGGCTGAGGCAGGGGTCCTCCCATCTGAAACCCCTCTCCGGGCCTGGGTGGCCCCTGCGGCCGCAGAAACTCAGTGGTCACCAAGGACCTGACCTGTCGGGGGAAAGCAATAGAGACACTCTTTTCTCTCTCTCTTTTTTTAAAGATTTATTTCTTGAAATAATAAATATTTTATTGGGATGTGAGGTGCAGAGGACGCGTGTGCTGTTTTCCATCTTTTCCTGGGCCGCCCCAGGTAGGGTGGGGGGCGGCTATCTTGGGGACCCCGGCCCCTGGTGCATATTATCACTCAGCGCGCACAGGGTGCCGGAGTCAGACTGCCCAAGGGCTGTCCGGCCCCCCCACCCCGCGCCGGGTTCCCGGGACCCTGCTTCATAAGCTGGGCTGTCCCCGATTCTGTTCCCCTCCAGCTGGCCTCGGTGAGGTCAGAGAGCACAAATGTATTTTGATAAAAGCCTGAGTCAGCTCGAGATAAATCCTCGCTAATGCTTCCTGGGTCTGGACAAAAGGGACATGACTGACTGTCCTTCAGATGCCGGGCTCTCCGGGACACACAATGTGTCATTTTATGCGTTCAGCCGTCCCATCAGGTAGGTCTGTTATATTCCCCTCTATGGTTGAGAAAAGGGAGGCACAGAGCGGTTAAGTAACTTGCCCGAGGGCACACAGCTTATAAGCAGTGAGGAAGGGGGAGATCATTTCACAGTTGCTGTGAAGATCAAATGACCCAGCAGGGTGACAGCCCAGCCTGGGGCCCCGCCTGCAGCCGTGCTCGAGGTTCCCTGTGATCCTCGGGCTTCCGGGCTTCCGGCTAGTCTGGGGTCCTGCGCGGCGATGCTCCTTCTGCAGCCCAGGGTCTGTGCCACACGGGTACCCTTCGGTGTTCCATCTATTTTTAATCGATTTTTCATTTGCAGTTCCCTGATGGCGTCGGACGCAGAGCATCTTTTCACAGGCTTACCTGCCATCTGCAAGACACCTGTGAGGTGTCTGGTCTTCCATGCAGTTCTTAATCAGTTGTTTGTTTCTTGTTGTTGGGTTTTAAGAGTTCTTTGCGTAGGAGCCTACTTCCGAATCCCGGCAGACTTTGAACTCAGGTCGGGTGGGGGCAGAGGGTGTGGCGTGCCGGCTGGTAGGAAGGGAAGGAGAAGCAGACCCCAGATGCTTGGGGGAGGCCCTGGGTTCTCGGTCCTCCCCCCCATGGAACGGTGACGGGCCCCCCCCTCTTCAGCGCGCTGCCCCCCACCCACCACTGAACAGCAGAGGAAGGGACAGGCCCAGGCCAGCCTCTCCACCACTTTGCAAGGTGATGTCATTCTCCCCACCCCTCCCGGCTTACAGGTGTTACCAGTGACGTACCAGGTCTGATGAAGTCCCTCACCAGCCTCTGAAATCACCTGGGGAGCGTCAGCCACCCCCACATCCAGGCTGCCCCAGTCCCATGAAACCAACAGCTACAAGCAGGGCCAGGCGGCTGAAGTTTTATAAAACTCTCCTGCAGGTGTTTCTACTGAGCATCCGATGTGAACGAGGGCTGGCGTCCGGACGGGGTAGCTCCTCTCTGTTCCCCCACCTCCCAGCTCAGCTCTCAGAGGGTCTGATTAGGTTGAAGACCCCCTCACGTAGCCTTTGAAACTCTGCCCCTCCCTCCCCTCTTGATGGCCCAGGGACCGTAGGGCTGCAGCCGGTGAGCCCAGGAATGAGAAGGGAGGAGGCCGGGTACAGCCGGGGGCAAAGAAGGCACAGAGGCCTCAGCTGACTCCAAGACAGTCCCAAGTTCAAGGGCAGGAGAGTGCGCAGGGAGGTCGTTGACCAGCACCTTTCCCCACAACCAGGGAGGCTGGAGGGCAGCAGAGGGGGCAGGTGTTGGGAGCGAGCCGGACGGTTAGGGAGTCAGGGCCAGGGTCCCCAACAAGGAGATACGAAGTCAGGATCACTAAGATGAAGCAACACCGACGTCCCGCTTTGCGGCTTAGACGGGACGGCACTGACGTTCTTTGCAGCCTTTGTAGAAATGACTTCTGCAAAATGTCCTAAAATAAGACTATTAAGCACAAAAGCATTTGTCAATATCACGGGCAAGGGGCAGGTAAGACCTAAGCCCCCAGGTGTCAGCGAAAAAAAGACCATCAGCACGTAGACATGAACCTAATAGGTAGACAGACCCGTGGCCAGAGCCCTGAGTGGCAAGACTCAGCCAATTGCTTAAGAAAGTTCTGCAAAAGAGCTTATGAAAACCCCCAAACTTAGCAGTTCCAGGGCAACCCCCTCGGGCCCCCCTCCCTCTCCGGGAGCTTTGTTTCCTCACTCAGTAACCGTTGCTTCGCTGCCCACCCCCTTCGTCCAGTGTACCTCGAAGCAGCGTGGCCAAGAACCGCGAGCACTCAGGGGCAGAAATCCTTGTAACCCAAGGTCCCCTCTGGTCTCTGCAGAGGCCTGGGAGGCATTGCCAATTCGGTTTCTTATCTCGGTCACCACGGTACCCTCTTAGCTGGGGCTGCGCCGGGCGGGGCTGGAGGCAGAGGCCCGAACCCTTCCCCGTGTTCTGGCACCGCGCTGCCTCCCTTCCCTTTGGCTAACTCCAAAGGCCCCTCGAAGCCCCAGCCTGTGCTGCGGGACCCCACCTGCCTGCACTCCCAGTTCCTCCTGCGTGAAATGAGGGCAATGGTCCTAGGACACTGTGGGGCTGAGGAGGAAACCAGGCCGGGCAGGAGCAGGTCGGGGAGCAAGGAGGGAGACGAAGCAGGTGTCAGTGGCTGGGGTGGCTGGGCTGCGAGGCTCGGGACCCCCTCCAGGGGCCCCGGGTTCGAGGAGCTCCTCACCCCTTCCCGGCAGGTGAGAACCATCAGGCTCCCGACCCGGTGCTGCCCAGACCCGCCGCCAGATATTCTGACCCCCAGGCCTGGAACCAACACAGAAGGGGTCAGATTTCTGCTGTCTTTAAGGATCATCACAGAAGAGGGAGGTAACCACTAGCCCAGAGGCCTGAGCTGCGCGTCCCCAGGGTCATGAGCCGAATGGACCCCCTGGCCGGGCCGTTGGCCGCCGGGGGAGCGGCCTGGAGCCCGACTTCCCAGGTGGATTCTGGGACTGTCACGCTCTGGCTGATTCAGCCTTAGATCATCTCCCTCTGACTCTGCTAAAAATAGCCCGGCCCCGACTTCTGCACATATCTGAATATTGGGCCCGAGAGACTCGTGATGCTGGAGAAAGCGCGGCTGGTTCTGCCCACGTTGAGGGTGAAGTGAGCAGAAGAGAGGCCACGGGCTTTCCGGGTCAACTCTCTGCTGCCCGTGCCAGCCCCGGCCTCCCAGGCCGGGTCCCCAGCCTCCTCCTCCTCCAAGACTCTCTGTCGGGGTCCCCGGCGCTGGCGTGGGCTTAAGCATTTGGCTTTTGGAGTTTCAGGCTGGGGCAAGGCGGCGAGGGCTCCCCAGGAGTACATGGGATGCTCCCGGATACTCCCTACCCTTGCCAGAGGTCCCCCTCGGTCCCTTAGAATCCTTCGCCTGTGCCCACCCCAGTCTGGGGTCCTCAGAAAGTAGGAGCAGAAGGGCGGGTAGAGGTTGTGACTTCCCAGCCTCATCTACAGCCGGATCTGGGTCTCATATCCCATCTTGTTCCCTCTCCCCATCATTCATTCATTCAACAAACATTCCCCCAGCACAAGGGTCTGCTGTGATGCTTGGCCCAGGGGCTGCAAAGTCTCCTATCCACAGCCTCTGTCTTGGGCACCAGTGTCCAGCCTGGGCCTGCTGGGGTTCACTGGGCTTCCTGAGTCTGAGGACGCTTCCGGTTCCATCAATTCTGGAAACACTTCGGCCTGCACGTCTCCCTGTTTCGCCTCCTCGCCTCGCTGTTCGGGAACTCAGTATGTCTTCTGCTTTCCCCTTCCACCAGGCTGTAGTCCACAAGGGTCTTGGTTCTCCGTCCCCATCTCAAGGCCACACCCCTCGTCCCCATGGAGGAATCAACACCCAAACCTCTGATCCCAGGGCCTGCACAGCTGCGGTCACACGCTCACCATCTAGCTTTCAAATATCTGGCTTCGTTCGGGCCTCTGGGGGTGCCCCTTCTTCCTGCAAGCCCAGCTCTGCCTTCACCTGGACACTTCCGTTTGTGGTGTTTCTTTTATTTTCTGGTGTTTTATAAAGAACTTTCCATGGGGTGCCTGGCTGGCTCGGTTGGTAGAGTATGCGACTCTCGATCTCAGGGTTGGGAGTTCGAGCCCCATGTTGGGTGTAGGGATTACTTAAAAATAAGATATTTTTGAAAAAGAAAAAAAAATATAAAGCTTTCCAGTTACCTAGGCTGATAGGGGATTAAGTTGTCGACTTTCCACGGGGGGGGGATGGGGGGCACTTACATTTAAAAACTGGTTTCTCTCGTGGAAAAAACTCATGTGCCTGCACACACACACACTAACTTGGGCCTTGGGATTAGCCAGCCCTGGGGTCAAACCTTGTCTTTGGCACTGATCACTAGCTGCAACCCTGAGCAGTCAACCTGTCTGGGTTCTAGCCCCTCAGGTAGGTAAGTGCAGATAATACATAGGAGTATTACTTTCCTATTGTTGTAGTAACAAATGGACATAAGCTCAGTAGCATAAAACAACACGAATCTATTATTTTATTATGATTATATATTATTTTTCAGTCCAAGTCCAAAATGAGTCTCAGGGCTAAAACAAGGTATCAGTAGGGACCCTTCTGGAAACTTTGGGGGAGAGTCCGTGTCCCTGCCTTTTCCACCTGCTAGCCTCCCTTGGCTTGTGGCCCTTTCCTCCATCTTCAAAGCCGGCAGTGGCCAGTGGACTCTTTCTCACATCTCAGCAGTCTGACGCTGACCCTCCTGCCTCCTTGTTCTGCATATAAGACCCCTGTGATTACATCATACCCTCCCAACAATCCCAGATATCTACCTATTTTCAGGTCAGCTGATGAACAATTTAAATTCTACAACCTTAATTTTTTCCTACCATGCATATCAGTCTGGGTTCTCCAGAGAGACAGGTGTGTAGACATATATAGATGTCTATGTATACGTAGAAAGAGAAAGAAACTTATTTTAAGAATTTAGCTCACGTGATTACAGAGAATGTACAAAAATCTACAGCTGGAGACCCAGGGAGGAGCTGATGCTGTAGTTCAAGTCTGAAGGCCATCCGCTGGCAGAAATTTTTGTCTCAGGGGAGATCAGTCTTTTGTTCTACTCAAGCCTTCAACTGATTGGATGAGGCCCACCCACATCCTGGAGAGCAATCAGCTTTAGTCAAAGTTTACCTATTGAAATGTTAATCTCACCCAAAAACAGCCTCATAGGAACATCCAGAATAATGTTTGACTGCCTGTCTGTGTACTGTGGCCCAGTAAAATTGACACACAAAATAAACCATTGCATAATCTAACATAACATATTCACAGGTTCCAGGGATTAGGATATGGACACCTTTGGGGGGGAATTATTCTGATGACCTTAACTCCTAACTATTTCTGTATTAGGGTTCTCTAGAGAAACAGAATACACACACACATATATATATTACATTACATTTTATATACATTACATATATATATGTAACTTATTGTAATATATGTAATTTATTGTCAGGAATTGGCTCCTGTGACTGAGTAGACTGCCAGGAGGGCCAACGGTATAGTGCCTGCCCAAGTCCAAAGGTCTGACAGCCACGTGAGTGTAAATTTCAATCCAAAACCCAGCAGGCTCAAGACCCAAGATGAGGCAATGTTTTGGTTCAAGTCTGAAGGCAGAAAAAGACCAGTCTCCCAGCTCAAGGCAGTCAGTCAGGAGAAGTTCCCCACTCACTCACAGAAGGCTCAGCCTTTCTGTTCTTTTCGGGTCCTCAACTAATTAGATGAGGCCCACCTTCATTGGGGGAGGGCCATTTGCTTTACTCTGTTTACCAATTCAAATGTCAAATGTCTCCTCCACAAACACTTTCAGGGGCACACCCAGAATAATTGGCCAAAAATCTGGGCACCCGGTGGCCCAGGCAAATTGATGCATGCAATTAACCAGCATACCTCCTTGCGTGGAAGGTTTGAATCCCGTCACACACCGGGGTCCTGAGGATAGCTCCCATCAGCTCGCAGAGGTGCCTGTTAGATTTTCAGGACTTTTACAAGCCAGTTGCTAAATCTTTGGAATCTTGAAACCGGCCACGGTGAGAGTGTTTCTATTGTGGATATTGACATGTGCTACACATTAGAGCTTTTATGTCTTATTTGCATTTTGATTTCCCGAGAATGGGTTTGTCCCACACTGTTCTTCTCTTTCTCCCTTTGGCCGAAGCCAGAAACGCTCACTTCCCCAGGGAAGCAGCTCTCTGCATGCGGGCGGAGCCTTGCCCTGGGTTAGGCGGTGGTTTGGCCAGCCCGGGCCTCCCCACTCTCTCTCGGCCTTCCTTCCCCCCGTGATCTGGAGGTCCCAGGAGCACCCAGCCCTGCTCTCTCTCCCGCCACAGGCCCGGCGAGCCTGGTCAGAGCTGACGCGGGCAGGCCCTCGGAGCCCCACTCAGCCGAGGGGTCGACGGGCAGCACGCTGCTGCAGGCCAAGCAGGCCCCTGCCTCCCTCCGGCCACGCTCAAGCAAGTAATTAAGAATAATTAATGAATAACTGTGGTTATTGAGAGCCATTCCCCACACAAAGCCTCAGGGTACATGGTACTCAAACATAATTAAAAGTGGCATCTTTTAAACATAGATTTGAAACCAAAAAAGTTGGTTCTGTTGCCCAGTGCGGGTGCCTCCACATCTCCCTCTGATCCCAACTTTGCAGAAGGGCCTGGAAGGGTCCTCGTCATGATGGTAAAGGTGTAGCCGGAAAGAGTGGGAAGGGTCCTGGGGAGCGGGGCTCCAGCGATCAGAGTGGGTCTTCAGGTGTGAGAGGGCTGGTGGTGGTGTGGCCACCAGCAGGGGATGGAAGCAGATGTCCTAGAAGCAGGTGGTCACCCTCCACGAAAGGGCAGGACAAAGCCCCTGGTGCCAGCTTCAGACACGCGGCCCCTGTGTGCGCGCTGAGGGCAAAGGGATATTTTCCTGTCTTAGACCCAATGCCCTGTGCTCCTTTTCTAGCCAGTGATGGTGACTCCTTCACTCATTGGACAAGTGTTTATTGAGAACCTTCTAGGTGTCAAGCACTGTTCTGGGAATACGGCTGTGCACAGAAGAAGGTGCCTGATGTCACGGAACTTCTATTGCATCAGGTAGAACACAGACAATAGACTAATAGTTAAGACCTGCTATAGGGCAAATCTCTAGCAAGGAGGAGAGGGGAATGCGTATAGGTTTAGAAGAAGACCTCCCACTGGGACGACATTTGGGCAGGAAGCTCGAGGAAGTGAGCCAAAAGAAAGAGCATCAGGTAGAAGGAACAGCCTGTGCAAAGGCCCTGAGGCAGTTCGTTGCAAGGTGGCAGAAAGAGACAAGTGTGGGTGTTCTCCCTCCCAGAGAGAGGGAGAACAGTGATCAGACTCCACTGTCTCTACAGACCACCCGAAACCCCAGCCCCGTGCCGGCCCTGGACTAGACCCTTGAGGTACAGCGTTGGATGCCCACGTGGAGAGGCATTTGAACGGCAGGGAGAAATGCTGTGATAGAACCCTCGCCAAGGCTTCTGATGATCGGTCAGTTGGGGGACCGCATCCTATGATCCTGTGCATACCAGGCTTGAACAAG
>CM052804.1:3711809-3735422 GCA_028533885.1 Nasua narica | reverse complement strand
CCCTCAGGGATGAGTGCAGGGATGAGTGGCTTTCCCATCCCGCCGTAAGAGCTACAGCCCTGGTGTGAGGACAGCACGGAGCAGGGGTATGTCCAGAAGACTGGATGTTGAGGGGAAGAGGGGAGAGCAGCTACCGTGGGAGGTGGCTTCCCCAGGAAGGAAGAGGATCAGAGCTTTGGGGCGGATGATTCTGCGGGTGGAGAAACCTGGGTGTCAGACAGGTGACAGGCTCCCAGAAGGGACGGCACACAGATGTGAGGATGGGTCCCCAGAACCCTGGCCTCGGGAGGTCTGGCCAAGGAGTACCCACACCCGAGCTTAGCTCCAGGCGCACCACTGCCTATCTCTGAATGCACCATGAGGATCTTGGATGATGAGCAGCTCTATGGGAACCACGTGGGGATGGAGATAGGGGCTTCCCCATCCTTGTGTGACCTCTGAGAAGGTGGGGTGCACAAAAAAGTGACCAAGTCCAAACCTCATGCTCAGAAGCAGGGTCTGGAGTAAAGTTTAACTTGATGTACCAAAATGCTGTCTATATTGAAGAGTATGAGAAGACAAGTCATAGACTGGAAGAAAATATTTGCAAAAGGCACATGTGATAAAAGACTGTGATCCAAAATATGCAAAGAATTCTTAAAATTCAACAATAAGACTATGAACAACTCTACTAACTCTACTAACTGGCTCCCAACACCTTCCTCTATGTCCTCTGCTCTCTGCTGTGACTATAAGTAGCAGTTCCTTGCTTACAGGCCATTGCATTTCAAGATTTCCTTCTCAAGGTTGTTGTTTTGTTTTGTTTTGTTTTGTTTTAAATCAGGGTTTTTAGTTGCCAATAACAGATGCCGCGCTCTGGAATCACTACCACTGCTGCCCATCATTGGTCCTGCTTCTTCCCGAGAAAGGGATCTCCTCTCTGATTGGTGGAGCCTCAGGGGACTCTCCTCTCTGATTGGTGGAACCTCAAGGGAGTCTCCTCTCTGATTGGTGGAACTGCAGGGGAGTCTCCTCTCTGATTGGTGGAACGGCATCAGGCGCCTGAGTTCCAGCTACAAGGATGGCTGGGAAATCGACCAGGACATTGCCCACTTCTGCCAACGGTGGGATGTTCCCAGACTAAGGAGGGGGTCAGATGCTGGGCAGCCAAAAACAATGACGAATGTCTACCACACTTCACATGGAGACTTTGGAAATCTAGACCAGTACAAACAAGTAAAAACCACCTACATTCCCACTACTGTTAATTTTAGCATATTTCCTCCCAAATAGTCTGTGCGGACATGGCTATGTTTGCATAGCTGATAACACGTCATCTCTGTGCTTTTGTTTCTAGTCCTCCTCCCCGACGGGTAGCAGAGTATCCCATTCCAAAATATGCCACTTTGGCATAAGGATTATTTTGAGCTGAAGGCGAATGAGAAGCAGCAGACCCAAGAAAACTCTCTGCTCTCTCCCTATTTGCCTAAAAAGCAGGACATGAATATGTAAAGGTGTCCCCCTCTCCCCAAGAAAGGACAGACCTTAATCACTGGAGACACTCTAGACCCTTACCAGCCCAGAGAGGCATGAGGGGTGTCTAGCTAACCTCGCTGAAGCCAGTCCTCTGTCTTTCATTGGTTCCCCCTGCTACTTGCTTTCCCATAATTTTCTGCCCTTAGAAGCCTAGAGTCCTTGGCCTTGTCACTTCTCTTCGGATTCATTGTTTTGTTAAAATGCTGCATAAGCCCGAATTCAGACCCTTTTGAGCTACTCCTCACTGGGCACTTCCGTAAGTTAATAAACTCTGGTTTGTTCTTGTGAATCCGCCTCCCGTCGGCCTAACATACATACCCCAGCGGGAGACTGGAGGAGGGTTTTCTTCCCTACGTTCCTTAATAGCCTATCACAAGCATTTTATTTTGTCCTTAGAAAGTCTTGGTTGATAGTTATTTTCTTTTGTAAAGATTTTATTTATTTGAGAGAGAAAGAGAGCGCGAGTGGGAGTGGAGGGTGGGAGGGGCGGGGGAGAGGGACAAGCAGACTCCTTACTGAGCAGGGAGCCCAACATGGGGCTGGATCCCAGATCCCATGACCTGAGTCGAACTCAGACGCTTCACTGACTGAGCCACCCCGGCGCCCCAGTGGTTGATAGTATTTTCAATAGCCATATAACGTCCCATTCTCCAGGGAAGTCAGTTATGATAAAATTCCAAATATGGAACCTAGGCTGCAATCCCAGGAAGGGTTCTCGAGCCCCAGCTTGTGGCAGGAGGCTTGGCTCGGCTCGAGAGCCATCCCTTCAGTTCCCCATTCTCACCGCCTCTGGGGGGTTTACAGGGAGGTGACCTCCAAGAGCTCTGCTGCCTCGGAGGGGCCACGCACAGGGCAGTGAGGGACGTGGATGGGCCGAAGGGCGCTGAGGCAGAGACCGGGGTCCAGAGGCAGGAGAGGGCTCTGTGAGCTGTGCTGGGCAGGGCAGTTGGGATCTGCGCTGTACCCCGGGCGGGTGGTCGCCAGGTTCCCCGCACGCTGAGGCTCAGTGCCGTGGGAGGAAGAAGCAGGGCTCTGAAGAAGGGCAGACCTGAGCCGGACTCCTACCTTCCATGCGCCTCCATGCCCTGGCCAGAAATGTGGGCATTTCCACGTCGCCCATGTCCTGGGGTTGCTGAGCGGGCCAGGGTCTTCCCGCTGGCCTGGTGTCCAAGCTTTGTTTTTGTGGGAACAGCATCCCTGTTTTCTTTGGGAAGACACCTCTCTTCGTTGCTGGGCCTTCCTGGCGGCCCGTGACCCAAAGATCAGAAGTTCCTGCCCTGCCCCTCTCAGGCCCCCGTCAGCGTCCCTAATTTTCATGCCCTCTTCCAACTTAGGAAACCAGAGAACGCCACATACGCACCTCTAACCGGGCTCATAGGAAGCGCCTGGTTTGCCCTCCGCTAGCCTCTGCCAGGTGCACCTGACACCTTCCTTCCGTCCCCAGGAAGCTCTCCACTCCCCTGCCTGCCTTCAAGTTTCTGCCAAGGCGAAAGCGATGGGGCTCCAGCGAACTGAATCCATAGTATCTGCCTGCTCTCGTGTGGTTGGTCTCCATCTATTTCCACACTACTTTCTACAGGAGCTTAGATAGCATTTACCGGATACCCAGTCCCTCTCCGTGGACTAACTCCTTCATGCAGAGAAAGGTCCTGGAAGGAGCAACGAAGGCAACCACCCCAACCCCCCCGCCCCAGAACTGGTGTCCTGTCCAGGACGGCTGTGGGGTCATCTGGGCTTTCGTCCTCTTTGAGCTATTTCACAACTCTGTCTATTGGAGGAAACAGATAAGAATGCAAATCATCTTC
Source organism: Nasua narica (assembly GCA_028533885.1). Taxonomy (NCBI): domain Eukaryota; kingdom Metazoa; phylum Chordata; class Mammalia; order Carnivora; family Procyonidae; genus Nasua; species Nasua narica. The sequence goes on along the minus strand of CM052804.1, from coordinate 3,732,102 downwards.
GTGCAGTAAAAATGCACATGACTGAGCTCGGTGGCCCGAAGCGGATGGTTGCCCCGTGGGCGGTTTTGCTGCATTGCTACGTCGGGTGCAGTATTCCTGACCGTCCGCGTACCTACGCTCTTTGAATTCTCCTCTGAACCGGTGGTAACATCTTGGTTCCCTCGTGAATGAATGAGCTCAAGAAAACCTTGGACACACGTTCATTTTCTAATTGATGGAGCTGCGATTTTGCTTTTCTAAAGCAAAATGCTTTGGCCATGGCTCCCAGTTTTGGAGGTGGGTACTATTATAATCCTTTGGGTTATAGGGGAACCGCCTGAGGCACAGAGAGGTTAGGTGGTTTGCAGAAGGCCACACAGCTGGGGCCAGGATTTAGCTGTACGAATCCGGCTTTAGAATCTATATGCCGGGGCACCTCGGTGACTCAGTAGGTTAAGCCTGTGCCTTTGGCTCAGGTCATGATCTCAGGGTCCTGGGATCGAGCCCTGCATTGGGCTCTCTGCTCAGCAGGGAGCCTGCTTCCCCCTCTCTCTCTCTCTCTCTCTGCCAGCTTCTCTGCCTACTTGTGATCTCTCTGTCAAATAAATAAATAAAACCTTAAAAAAAATCTACGTGCCTCTAAGAACACTGGAGGTCTGTTCTTTATTAGCCGACCCCACAAAATGGGTAAAATATTTACAGATGAGAGCGGGGAAGAACAGAGTGAAGAAACAGGCCCCAAGGGTGCTGGGGTGAGGGTCCTGGGGGAAGCACTGGCTAATATTTTGGGGGTGCTTTCTAAGTGCCAGGTCCTGAACCAAGAGCTGTACCCAGATGGTGTCATTTACCCCTCGCAATGGCCCTACGAGGGCTGTTTAAAATTTTAAAATATTTTTTAAAAATATTTTAATTTAATTTTAAAAGTAATCTCTATACTCAATGTGGGGTTGAACCCACGACCCCAAGATCAAGAGTCGCAAAGGCAGATGATTATATTATCCCATTTTACAGATCAGGAGACTTGGAGGGAGTACATTAGGTCTCTCTTCATCTCTGGGTTTATTTGGGGCCAAGCTTTGCAGGCTGAGATGCCTCCCCCAGGGCCCCACTGGGGTCTGCCTTCAGACCTGGTGTGTGTGTCTCTGGGCTCCCCGATGCCCCCCACTCCAGCCCCAGCCTCCCCAACTCCACCACAAAGACTCAGTCCCTTGACTCCTCAAAGGCTGGAGACCTATCCCAGCCTGACCTCCCCGGCTGATCTCCCCAGCTGGACTGGGCTTTGGGGGCCCCTCCAGCCTTGAAAATCTGCTAATTATCCCGAGGGAGCAGGAGTCCAGTCTCCCGGGCCTCCCGAGAGGGGAGGCACAAGGTCAGGAATCTGAGGGGCCTCAGGCTTCCTCTGTTTACCGGGGACTCTCTCAAGCTAATTGAAAGGAGCCGAGTGGCTGCAGGGGTGGGGGTGGGGGGCCGGGGCGGGCAGAGCGGCCAGGCTCCCGGAGGCTACTGTGTTATGAGGTGTTAACGAGGAAAAAACACTGCAGCAGCTTCGTTTGCAAGGGAGATGACTTGACAGGGGTCCTTCATTTGCAATCTTTGGGCTCGGAGGTTTTGATTAGCGGTGGAGGAAAAGGTGCCTCCTGTTTTATGCATGAGGAGCTGTGCTGGGGCGCCAGGGGACCCCATGGGCCCCAGGCCCACTCCCACCCGGTTCTTCTCTCTCTCCCAGTAGGGGGTAAGAAGCAGAGGGGTCAGGGCGGGAGGCTTCCGAGAGGAGCCTCCCCTTGGTGGTGAGGATGGAAATTTCCCAGAGCAAGTCTTCCCCCTGCTTGTCTGTGAAGTGGGAACTACAAGATCTCCATGCTGAGGCTTCACGGGCATTTAATGAGCTCAGCGTGGAGGTGCCTGGCTTGGAGCAGGAAACAGTTTCTGGTGCCAGCTACCTGCCCATGACTCTGTGAAACCCCAACCTCCCCCCAGACCTGCTGGCCCTTCCACTTCCCCCAGCCCCTCCTTGTGCTACCTCGGACCCAGACCCTCGGGGCACTGGGGACACACCTCTGCTGGGAAAGCGGGGGAGGTGGGGGCACCGAGCTAGGTGCTTGTCAAAAGTGATCTCCTGGGGCGCCTGGGTGGCTCAGTCATTGAGCGTCTGCCTTCAGCTCAGGCCATGATCCCGGGGTCCTGGGATCAAGCCCCACATCGGGCTCCCTGCTCCGCAGGAAGCCTGCTTCTCCCTCTCCCACTCCCCCTGCTTGTTTTCCCTCTCTTACTCTCTCTGTCAAATAAATAAATAAAATCTTAAAAAAAAAAATGGTTTCTCTGACCACTTGGAGGGACAATGCCCCTTTAAAAGTTGGATGTTACTTTTTTTGGTCCTTTTCTTTCACATGCCTTCCTCCCTTCCTCGGGGTTTTTTTCCCACCTTCTGTAAGGCTGCACTTGACCCCCTGCTCTGCAAATGTGATAAAATGCTGCATTAAGCTCGGGCTGGAGGCTGCTCGCCTGGCTGGGGCAGTGGCCCAGGGTGAGGCAGCCAGCCGGCCCGGAGGGGGAGGGAGGACTGATCCAGGATCTTGGCCAACAGCGACGACACACGGCTGTGTCCCGGGACAATGGGTGTGGGCGTGGTGTGGGGGGGTGTGCCCAGGATTCAGCCTCCGAAATTCCTGAGGATCACAACCTTGACCTTGGGATTGCCCAGGCTGGGGGTCTCGTGAGCTCAGCCTCTGGGGCTCGGCTGCCCCTCAGGGGTGAGCCAGGCTTTCGGAGGTGGGAGTCCCCTCTCTGTGTGCAGAGCAGCCTGCCGCGCACCCCTCACACCTGGAGGAAAGTCCAGCTCTGTCACTCACCAGCTGCTGGTCTTGGACAAGTTCCCTAACCTCCGAGACTCAGTTTTCTCACCAGAAGATTGGGGATGGGAGTGCCTGGGTGGCTCAGTTGGTGAAGCATCTGCCTTGGACTCAGGTCATGATCACAGGGCCCTGGGATGGAGCCCGGCATTGGGCTCCCTGCTCAGTGGGGAGTCTGCTTCTCTCCCTCTCCCTCTGCCTGCCCTGCCCCCTGCTCACATTCTGTCTCTGTCTCTCTCAAATACATTTTTAAAAATCTTAAAAAAAAAAAAAGATTGGGGACGATCAGCCCTACCTGAAAGGGTTATTGGGAAAGTAGCGATGACATAGCTAGTGCACGTGACTACCGTGGGTCTTCAGGACACAGTAGTTACACCCTGCCGCCCAGCAGATGGCGTTTCGTACGGACTCCGGGAGGAATGGTGTGTGTGTGGTGGGGCAGCCCTGCCTTAGGCTCAGGATCCCTATGCTGCCAGGCACCCACCCCTGCGGAAGATCTCATCTCCTTCTTCTACAGCCCTAAGTGAGGCTCTACTTGCGGTGTATTCACGACTGGGGAAGAGAGGAAGGAGCGGGGTGCAGCCCCGCGGTTGTCCCAGGATTGGTCAGATTGCTCCCCGGGAGCCCCTCTGCGAGGGCATTTGCACCCCTGCAGCAAACCCGGTATTTACAATTTCCCTGGGACACAAATGTGGGCGGGGATTGAGGACTCAGAGCCTGGTGTGGACGTTGCTGGTTTCCGAAGGCCGGGCCGTGTTGCCCAATGATGCGGGTCTTGCGTGGGGCCCCCCAGGAAGGCTGCAGAGCTGTTAGCATCTGAACCCTCGAATCGAAAGGGCAGGAAGTTGGAATTCTGATTCCACCTTTCCCAAGCCCTATGAATGGGAGCAAGTTAATTTTTCTGTCTCAGTTTTAAGCTATAAGGCGGGGATACGAGAAATAACAAAAAATAAATGAAATATGGCATATGAATAACAGTGCCTGGGGAGTTGGAAGCATCAGTAGAGATTCCGTTTCATTTGTGTTAGGAGAGCCTCTATTTCCTGCCAAGCCCCCGTTCAATCTTGGGGTGAGGTTTCCATTTTGACGACTGGGCACATGAGCATCTTGTAAGTCCTTACTGAAAGGCAAATGTATGAGCATAAAGGAATACATCCCCAACAGCAAAGAGTCTTGGGGCCTGGAGGTCATGGGTCCCTGGCAGAGACGACGTAGTTGGACTACACTGGTGGAAGGCACCACGGCCCTGACTATGCAGTATTGGATCTACAGAGTGGGGGGGGGGGAGAAGCTGGCCACAGACGGACCCCCCAGAGACTCTGGGCTCAGGCAGACAGATGTTGTAAAACACAAGAGAACTCGGTTGCTGAGGACAGGGGAGCCGCAGAAGGTCTGTTTAAGAGATTCTGCACCAGCGGTAGCTGACCTCTCACCTCTACCCTTCACCCAACCCGAACCTAGAAGTCTCCTTGATGAAGTTGAAACAACTGTTGGAGAGGATAAGGCCACTGAGCTGCAAGGCCACCAATGGATAGTGGCATCCAGGAGAATATTGTAAAGTTTTCCCATCCAGTGCTGGGAGATGGTGGTGGGGCTTTAATAAATAAAGCCTGTCCATACTCTAGTCTATACAGAATTCTCACTCCAGAGGGGATAGGGAGGCCCAGTGACCAAACGGCCGAAGAAGCACAATTAGCCACCCAGGGCACTTCTGTTATACATGATGAACCACAGAGGGTCATCAAGCCATTTGAGGAAGGCCACTAGCTTGAAGGAAGCCTCAGAAAAACAACAGAGACACTGGCCAGAGGAAGCAGAGATGATTCACGGGAGGGCAGATAGCATTCGAAACCTCTACTGAATATATTCAGAGGGATTAGAGATGACGTTCTATTTATATAACAAGGACTCAATTTGGTTAGGGAGGAAAAGACCAGAGAACGACTAAAGAGCTCTTGAGATTAAAATATATACATATGCTTGCTAAAATTTAAAGTCTAACAGAAGCACTAGAAAATAAATCATCTCAAAATGTGGAACTAGCAGAACCTGGTGGGGAACATAAAAGCAAAGAGAAACAGGCTCAAGAAAGAAAGGTGAGTTAGACTAGCACTTTACTACTTATCCGTGAAGCCAAATGCTTGGAGAAAATGGAGTATTGCTTCCAAGTTATAAGGGAAAATTGTCCCCAACCTAGAATTCTATACCTAGCTAAACTGTCTGTCAATCAACCTTCTAGCAGAATAAAGACATTTCATACACGAATGGACACGGTCGATCTTCAACATACACTTCCTTCAAAAGTTGCTGTTTGATAGAATTCAGAGAAATCAGGAAATAAATAAAGAGGAACATACAGGATCCAGAAGACTGGATCCAATCGAGAAGAGGAGTCAAGGGAAGTTTCAAGGTTAGAGTGACCAGCTCGTTCCAGGTAGCTTTCTTGTTTTTAGCACTAAAAGGCTTATGACCTTAAAGCCCGGAAACCAGGATGGTTGGTCACCCTAGGCCCAGAGACAGTTAGTCAAGATTGCTGTTCAAGAACAAAGATTCTGAGATCAAGGTTTCCTGGGGGAAAGAGTGTTCTGTAGAATTTATAGTATGATACGGACATGATTAATGTCAAACTATGGATAAAGCAGATAACGCTCGGTTGGGGTTCAGAGACAGATTATAGACGTTAAGATCCTTGTAAAAATTAAAATGTGGTTGTCAGGAGTGGGAAAGATTATGGGGAGAAAGGCAGTGGTGTGCACAGAGCCTTATGACAAAGTAGGGTTGGGAGATACCATTGACCGTGATGCAACACGAAACAAATCCACATGTTAGATTTAGAAGGTGCTCAATGGAACCAAAATAATAGCGACGATGATAGCAATACAACAACAACAATCACCTTCAGACTCTGAGAGGCAGAGGGCGACGAGATGGAGGTGAGCCGAATCCCTCATGTTCATTGCGGAAAGCCAATGAAGTCTTCAAAGAAGTCATGAAACAGAAAATCTCCGTGCAGCTCATTTCTGATAAAGAACTTGTATCTAGGATATATACAAAGAGCTCTCGTAACTCATAATAATAAGAAAGCAGTGAACTGGACAATTAAAAATGGCAAAAGTTTTGAGCAGACACTTCACCAAAGAAGAGGGGCAGATGGCCAACAAGCACATGGAGACACTCATCACAGAAATTCGGGTCCAGACGACAAGGAGGTGCACTTAGACACCTATTAGAGTGGCTGAAGTTAACAGTAATGACAAGACTGGGTTTCGGTGAGGACACAGCAACGGGAACTCTGATGCGCCGCTGGCGGGAGGGTGAAAAGGTACCACTGCTCTGAAACCATCATCTGAACATTTCTTAGGAGCTAAGCACGTGTTTAGCAAAAACCCGGCATCCCACATCTAGATGTCTATTCAAGAAAAATGAAAATCGATGTTGGCCTAGATACTTGTACGAGAATGTTTATAAGCACATTTTGTTCCTAATCACCAAAAACGGGAAACAATGCCAAAGCCCATCAAGTGGAGAACGACGCAACAAAGGATGGTAGAGTCCCGCGATGGAGTCCTACACAGCGAGGGAAAGGCAGGAACGCCTGTCTGCACAATAATGCGGGTGAGCCCCAGACACACACTGTTCTATGTCTCAGTGGTGGTGGCGGCTACGTGACTGCATATCCTTGTCAGAACCCATAGACTAGGACACGGAAACAGAGTGAATTTTACTGTATTTCGTTACACTCCAAGAATCTGTCTTAGGAAAAAAGCCATTATTGACTTGGTCCCACATCTAGAGAAATACCGTCCTCAGGGGCTCTGGGCTCCGGCCCTTTGCGCTATCCTAGTACATGTAGACTGTTGTGTTCTCTTCTGGGCCTCCTTTTCCCTAGTTTTCCATGTAAAGGATTATTAATTTGTTGGATTAAATAATACATGCAAACGATATAAAATTCAACAGGTATGAAGGTTGTGCAGTAAAAAGTATGTCTTCCTGCTCTCCTTCTCCATAATCCATGCTCTCTGGAGGGATGTTAAGAAATAACAGCATTATTCCTTTTTACCAGCATTGTACGTAGCTTACGGAGGTGCACTTAGAAGAGTGTGTGTGTGTGTGTGTGTGTGTGTGTGTGTGTGTAGATACAGAAATAGGATATAGAGGGGCACCTGGGTGACTCAGGGGGTTAAAGCCTCTGCCTTCAGCTCAGGTCATGATCTCAGGGTCCTGGGATCAAGCCCCGCATCGGGCTCTCTGCTCGGCCAGGAGCCTGCTTCCCCCTTTCTCTCTCTGCCTGCCTCTCTGCCTACTTGTGATCTCTCTCTGTCAAATAAATAAAATCTTAAAAAAAAAAAGAAATAGGATATAGAGAGGGATGTCTATCTCTGAATAGATATCCATATCTTTCTCTTCCTCCCTCCTCTTCTTTCTTTCTTTCACCTAAATGAGCTCATATCATACTTGTCCTGTAACCTTGCTATTTTTTAAAAAAGATTTTATTTATTTATTTACTCGAGAGAAAGAGAGAGAGAGAGAACACAAGCGGTGGAGAGAGAGAAGCAGACTCCCTGCTGAGCGGGGAGCCCAACTCGAGGCTCGATCCCAGGACCCCAGGATCACGTCCTGAGCTGAAAGCACATGCTTAACCAACTGAGCCACCCAGGTGCCTCGAAGTTTAATTTTTGAAAAGTGAAAAACATGATACTTATATCAATAAAAAGTGATTATGTGTTGGGGAGCCTAGTGGCCTCCTGCTCCCTGGGGAGTCTGCTTCTCCCTCTGCCCCTCACTCCACTTGTGCTCTCTCTCTCTCCCTCTCAAATAAATAAATAAAATCTTTTTTAAAAAGTGATTATGTATCTAAGACTTATTGAACTCATTAACAAAGGAACCAGCCAGCTAGTATAGTTGGTTCAAAGAGCCTGGATATACATAGGCATGGAGAGAAATCTGGAATAAGACAGCTGTTAGGTACAAAGCTGGTTAACATCCTCCGGGGTAATGAAACGGTAACCTTTGGGATTAGTGTTTCTACGGGACAGAAATCATTTGCATCTCGCCTAGACAAAATTCATTTGAATTGTTATTAGACAAGAATCATTTGCATAGCTGACAGTTTTCTACAAGTTGACATCTGCCCTCCAGAGTTGCAAAATGCCCTAATCAGTAGTAAAAAGTAGGTCAAACCAAGGTGCAAACGTTCTTCTTAATTAGACGGTTCCCTTGCAGTGTGGGTGTGGCACACAGCGTCCCCGCAGGAACTGAAAGGACATTTCCCAGTGCCGGATTATTTTCTTAATGTAGGACAGCCGTGGGACACACTGGCAATGGCCTCGCTAGCGGCCAGGGTGCGTGTGTTTATAATTTCCAAAGATACAGTCTGGAGCTTGTACCAGACAGGCTGTCCCTGCGGTCTTGAGGCTTCCCTGGGATAATCGCATCCAGCGGGATGCTGGGGGCTCAGGGCTGCCACATGGCTGCTGTTGTTCTGGGGGGAGTGGGGATGGGGAGCGGAGGAGGGGTCTTCTCCCCCACGCCACTGCTGCCAGCTCCCCCCGTGGGGCAGTGGCATTCCCACCACCAGCCCTGGCTCACTGAGAAGTCACCATCGTGCTTTCTGGTGACACTGGGGTCCTCTTACCCGCACCTTCCTCCCGCTCTGGGAAACCGTGCGTCTTCTGGGCCCTGATGTGGATCACTCTCCCCTGGAGGGCTTCTGTCCCCACAGGGTGTTATCTCCTCGGACATGCCTGCGTCTCTGGCCTTTAGACCCCTCCTTCCCTTGTCTGCATGGAATTCCGGCATTTCTAGCTCGCTTGGGGTGAGCATTGCCTTCCTGTGTCTCCAGGGCTGTCCCAGCAGTGTTCGCCTCTCTTGGGCTCTTCGCTGTGGGGCTGATTCCCGAGTCCTGGAAGAGGGCTCCCTCCCCAGCTGTGTGTCCCCCTCAATCAGACACCTGCGGCACCCCGTCCCCTGTGCTCCTGTCCGGCTCTGTAGGGACAGACACCCTGCCCCCCTTCCTCTGGGGTGGGGTCCTTTTCTTCTGTGTCCTCAGCTGGGCGGCAGCGCAACCTGACCCCGCCTGTTGGTGGCCAGGAGGGGCAGTGGGGGCAGCTTCTAGAAGCGATGCGTGTTGTTTTGCCAGGGAGAGGCCTCTCTGTGGTCTTCGAGTCCAGGGCTGGAGGTGGATGGCAGTATCGGCCCTTAGCAGCGAGGTGTGGACCTCTCTGCAGCCTCACAGTTGGGGGGAAATCTTGGACTCAAGATTCGGGGGAGCATCAATCCCAGAGGCCCCTTTCCGGTGTATCGGTGTCCCCATTCTTCCCAACCAGAGCCTTGAGCTTGGCATGGTAGATCTTTCTGGGTTGAGAGTTTAACCTTCTATAGAGTTCTGCTACTCTTAGGTTAAGTCTTGGGTTTTCTGAGGTCTTAATCCAAGAGATGAGAGTCTCTTAGGGTTTCCCCAAGATGACCTTTGATTTTCTCTGTTTTTTCCCCCAAAGCATCACCATCCGTGTTTGACAAGCGGTCTCCTCCATCTTTATCAAATGGCAGATCTAGGACACCAGTGGGCGCCTTCTCTCCCCGCTGCCCGCTGTGCGTTTACCATGGGTAAAATTTTAACAAGTTTTGTTACCTGTGCCAAGATCTGTCGGTGCTCCACCCACTACCACTGTTGGGGGTCCACGTTGTCAACCAGATGGTAGGTGACCAAGCTCCAAAATCCAAGCGAGCACGGGCGTTTCGGGACCGCTCCTGGCGCCTGCTGTCACAGGTTGGGTTCCCCAGGGGGCAGAGCTCGAGTCAGAGATTAGCCTCGCATGGGTAATCTGGGGTGCCCGTGGCACCTCGCCCGAAGTGATGGTATTTGGAGGCGGGGTCCTTGGGAAATCATTAGGTCATGAAGGTGGGGCCTTGTGCGTGGGATTAGCAGCCTTGTAAGAGGAGAACCAAAGAGCTCTCTTTCTTTCTGCATTGTGAGGACACAAGAAACAGGCCTTTTGCCATCTGCAAAAGGGTCCTCGCCAGAACCCAGCCCATCTGGCGCCCTGCTCTCTGACCTCCAGCCTCCGGAGCCCTGAGAATAAATTCTGTGGCTAAGCCATCCAGTCTATGGAAATTTGTTATAGCAGCTGGAACAGGGTCGGCCCAGAGGGATCAGCATGGGGCCCCTCTCAGAACGGAGGACGGCGCAAGGAAATCAGGCTCGGGGAGGAGGAGTTGGCCTTGATCGGTGGCAAGAATCCCAGCTGACGACACATTGGGGGCTGTCTGACGGCACACAGCGGGCGGGGGTTTCCTGCAAACAGTCTGTCCCAGTCCCCAGAGCACTCGTCACACAATGTACCCTGGCGCATGTGCTCACGGCGGGGCCTGCCTGAGCAGGGAGAGCGTGCACCCTGTGTCCCTGCATACAGGCTGGGCGGGGTGCAAGGGTGGGAGGCCAACCCCCACCCCCATCCGCTCGGGTCACCCCAGCGCAAGCTCAGGGAGAAATCACGGCTCTGCCCTCATCACTTCAGGCCCCGAGGGTGGGTTGGAAGCCCGGACGCCCTTCAGAGAGTGATTCTCAGACCCGGGTGGCAGAGAAAATGCCCCTCGCGTGTGCTAAACTTTGACATGTACTCACGACTGAGTGGTCAGAAAAGGTATTTTCTGAAGCACCAGGCAGGCTTTTGCAAGCAGCCTTCCTGAGAAGGCAGGAAAAGAGGCCCCTTGGCCACCTCGCTATGCAGGGACATGGGGCACCGCAGTGACCAGGTCACTAAGGGACACTCAGCCCTCAGGGACAATAGCAGCTCGGATCCCAGATGTGTGGGACCGATTTGATCCCAGCTGTAAAGAGAAGTCAAGACAAGTCCATCCTGAGGAAGGCAGAGAACAGGCAGGAAAAACATACCCCCAAATCCCTATACTTTCTGAACCAAAAATTACAATCCTGGATTCCGGCCCCCTCCCCTTTTATTTGAAAATGCATTTAAATGAAAAAGATAAAAGGAGTCTGGATTCCAGGGCCTGGCCCCTGCCAGCTGTCCCCAGCCTGGGGGTTCCACTCTTCCTTGGGCCCTCAGCCGCCGGGTCCCTCTACTAGCCCCGCCCCCTGCCCCGTGACTTGCAGCAACCACAGCGCATCTCTGGAGCATCGCCAAGACAGCTATAAACGTCAAGTAACATTCTGTTATGCATTTAACAACCCTCCTTTATTGAAAAGAATAAAAGCTCATGAGCAGAAATAGAAAATGCTGCAAAAATATATATCCATTAATATAATAGTTGAAATTGCAAGGGTTTCAAAAACCTAGGCAGACTGATGTCATCTTGGGGACTCTGCGTCAGGGCTGCTGTCCGATGGGTGAGACACAAACAGCTTCCCCCTCCACCCCCACTCCCCCCAAATCATTTCGAGTCCAGGTTGACTCCACCAGTGCAGAAGGGGGGTGTCCCTGAAACCCAGGAGTGAGTCAGGATTTTGTGAATTTAATTCAATTTCCGGTGCCCCAGGGGTGCTTGCCGTTGAACACGGAAAACTTAGGCATGGTAGAAAGAAATTATTATAATGCAAATAAGCCCTCTCCAGTCTTTTTTTTTTTTTTTTTAGATCTGATTTTTGCTTTTCTGTGTGTTGAGAGCCGGGAAGTGTCCCTGAGGGAAGGCTGAACGCTCCAGGTACCGAGCCGCACCCGCTACGCACTTCCGAGGGGGGGGGGGGGATACTGCCCGTGGGGTTTTGAGATCTGGAAGCCCTCAGGTCAAGGGAACCGACTGGCTGCTCCGAGGACGGGGCCTTTGCCCCATGACCCCCGAGGGATGGTTTAGCAGAGCCTCGGTGCTTCCCTCAGCGTCCCTCCTGTCTCCTCTGACTGTCCTTGTCCAGAGTCCTCCTGGTCTCGGGGACCAGCCTGCCCCCTCCCAGTCCCACCCATGCACTGTCCCACCGGGCATCACCCCAACACGCCATCCCTTGCATCCCACCACACTTAGACCAGGCAAGAGGGACCCCTTCCCTGGGCCCCCATTTTAGCAGGCCCCACTCTGATCCTCCTCCGGGGAAACCCTCCCCTAGGGCAGGGCGTCTACCAGAATCGTGCCAAATCTTACAGGGTAGGGGTCCGTCCTCCGCAAGACCCCCTCACTCAGACCAGCGGCAGCTTGGGGTTCACCAGGCCATCCACACTCACTCCCTTTTTTTTTTTTTAAGATTGTATTTATTTGGGGAAAAGGGGCAGAGGGAGAGGGAGAAGCAGACTCCCCACTGAGCAGGGAGCCCCATGCGGGGCTCGATCCCAGGACCCCAGGATCGTGATCTGAGCCAAAGACAGACACTTAACGACTGAGCCACCCAGACACATTACCTTTTTTTTTCCCTCCAAGATTTATTTAAGAGCGTGCCTGTGAGGGTGCCGGGGGCAGACGGGCAGGGAGAGTCTCCAGCAGATTCTGCACTGAGTGCGGAGCCCGACACGGGGCTCGATCTCAGACCCTGAGATCACGATCTGAGCCGAAACCGAGAGTCAGCGCTCAACCAACGGAGTCCCCCCACCGCCACCCCATGCCACCTTCACTTCTAATTATCTGGCCGTCCGCTCAGGGGCCCCAATACCCCCTCGTGTTTAATAACTCACTAGAACAGCTTACGGAACTCAGGAAAGTGCTGAACTTCTGTTTATCGTCTAATTACAGTGCAAGGATGCCGATCGGAACCAGCCACAGGGAGAGACACTTAGGGCGAAGTCTGTGAGGTCCCAATTGTGAAGCTTCTGCTGCCCTCCCCACACAGGGACCCAGCACAGCTGTCTGCGGAACACTGCCAGCAGGGGAAGCTCCCTTGGGCCTTGGGGTCCAAAATTCTGATTACGATTCCATTATGGAGGGAGAGCTCCGTCTGCGGCCCCCCCTCCCCCCAGAAGCTGGGCTCCAGGCTTGTGGCCTCAGTGACGGGACCAGCCTCCACCCTGAGCCATCCCGTTGGCACAGACGACCCGGGGTGGCTGGAGGGACCAGCCACGAGCCACAGAGACACTTCTATCACTCGGAAAAGTCCAGGGCTTTATAGGTGACCTCCCAAGAACCAGGGACGAAGACCGGACAGTTCTCGATTACACAGAGTCCACGGGACCAAGAGGACAGGCCGCTGCCCCCCATCTAGACCACACTCTGGAACTCGGGGCTCCAGAAGGTCCGCCCACCCCCAGGTCTGTCGTCATGCAGCTGGGCGGGCGTACCCAGCCCTTGTGGCAAGGGGCACGGCCCAAGCTGTGGGTGGGAAGGAAAGGGGGAAGGCCCAGCCGCCTCTCCTGGTGCCGCTGTGTTCCAGCACAGCCGTCTGAGAACCCTGAACTTGAATCTGGCCTTTGAGGTGTTCTAAAGGCCTATCCTCAAGGTAGGAAAATAGAAAGACTGGAGCCTATTTTATTGAAAGGTTTGTGGGCTTGGCTTAGAAATTGTAGATGCTTACACCTGACATGTGGTATGTTCGCCTCCCTCTACGCCCTGGTCCTGGGGCCCCCCAAAGCTAGAGCTGGGCCTGGCAAACCCTTCGGTGGCTCCCTTTGCCGCAGGATTGAGTGTAAGCTCTGTGGGGCGCCCTGAGCTCCAGTGTTTCTTCCCTGTGTCTCGTCTCTTGCCTCCTCTGCCACCCCTAGCTCCTGCCCTCGGGTCCGGCCTCACCCCTTGTCTGGCAGCTTCCCCAAAGTGCCAAGAATCCAAGGTGCCCCCGTTTGCTCACGCCACCCCCCCGACCAGGAGGTGCCCCGGCCGCACGCAGATGCAGCTGGGCGCTCAGGCAGCCCCCACAGGACTCTGGCCACCTTTCATTGTCTCACCAGCTCACAGACCGGCTATCCCCGGGGACAGGAGTCGCCTCCTTCCCCTGTGCGTGCCGCACCCCCCCCCCCCCGGGCTACGGGGTGCTGTCAGGAGGTGCTCCGGGCCATTGGCTTCATGAGGAGCAGGAGGGAGAAGCTGCTAGAAATTGCCGTGGACATCTCTGCGGGCCATTATTCTACGGACGCCCCCCTGCGCCTGGCTTTCGGGCCAGGATGTGGGCTCGGGTTGGAGGGCCCCGGGCCACGCGCCCCAGTCGGGCTGGAAGACTGAACCTCCAGCCTCAGGTCCTGAGATGGGGGTGCCGGAGACCGCCAAGTGGGAGGGGAAGGCCCTTTTGGGGTCTTGCTTCCTCCTGCCTTTCCTCTGCAGCTCTGCTAAGATCAAAGGAAAATCACCATCCGTTTTGCATAACTGTGAAGACTCCGCAGTTGCCAGAAAATCCCTCTGAGGCCTCCTATCCCCCCCTCCTCCCAGCCTCAGGGAGCTGCCCCCCCCACACACACCGCCCTGTTTGTTCTTCGGAGTTGGTGGATGTTTATTTGTTTAAATGCACAGCCCACACATGTGCGCAGCCTCCCAGGAGAGCTGGAAACGGGGTGCCTCATGCAAACACGTCTGGAGAGAACTGGGAGCAGGGAACCCCAGGGTCCTGGGCAATTTTCTGCACCGTCTGCGCGCGCCCATCTCCCCCTCACCCGGAAACGGTGGGAGGAGAACGGGAGAGACCATGGTCATTTCAACCTGAGACTTCCTGCCAAGGGTCAGCAATGTCCACCGTCCTTCCCTAAAATTAATAGTGCGGCCCCATCCCTGTCACCGTAGCAACCACCCCCCCCCAGGGTTTTTGTGATCTCGAAATGGAATTTATGGATGTACCATTCAGTGAAGTATTCTCCAGACAAATAGATCTTGGAAAGAAACTACTAGAAGCCCAGCCCCTCCAAACCGAGTCTTTGTTTCCAGGAGAACATTTCAATTGGCTGATGAGGGACCCGGAAGTTGGATTGGATGGATAAGATCAAATTCCCTTACCGGGGTCCTGTCCTTGGGAGGGACCCCATGTGCAGAGCAAATGTAGCTCAAAACGAGGAAAGGCAGGAGCCCCAAACCGGAGGCTCCTGACGGGTCTGCAGAGGCCCCTCCAAGCAGGGAGGATAGTAAAGAAGCTTCGCCCGATCCGTCACAGCACTCCAGGATCTGGCCGCAGAGACAACCTCCCGATTCCGTGTGCATACTTTTTTACACAATTTGAAAAAGAAAAGGTATTTTTTCCAAGTATGTAATTCAGATCCCCAGTAGAAAAATGGCAAAATAAGAGAAAAATGCACGGAATAAGGCAAAGCCAATTATCAGACCTACCCCCACCCGAATAACCATCATTAGTGCTTCGGAGCATCTCCCCGGTCCTGCTCCTGGACGTAAGGTCCTTGTCGGTGCCTCCCTCCGCCCCTCAGCCATCGTCTCTGCCCCCGGGGATGAAAACGCTGGCAAACGCAATGGCTCCTTGGCAACCTCTCTCAGGGGACAGCTCCGCGGCCACTTCTGGTCACCGACACAGCCCACCATGCTAGTCGCGTCCCCCAACTGACCTTGGCTGTCTCTCCCCTCCCCCAGCTCAGACTGCTCTGGGCCAGAGGCCTGCCGTGGGGTGGGGGTGGAGGGGGTGGCCCACACAGTGGAAGGTTCCAGGGACCTCTCTGGAGTCCCATTCACGGGGGCTCCAGCCTCACGACCGACTGAGCCCTCAGGGGCCCCACCTTCAAACGCCATCACCTTGGGATGGGGGTGTCGAGGGATGAGTGTGGAGGGACACAAGCGTTCCGCTTATAGCGGCTCCTACGCAGCAAAAAATGGGGACGCCATGGGGGCTGCGTTTACTGAGTGCTCCCTGTGGGCCGAGCACCGTGACAAACATGAGGGGTTAGCTCCCGCCTCCTCACAACCCAGGAATTTGTGTAGAGAAGGGGGTGTGCCTCTGCCCCCAGCTCCTGAGAGGTGACCTCTGGGCTCCTCCAATGTCCTGCCTCGTGGGCCTGCTTTTCCAAAAAATGGCCCTAGCAATATACTCGGTACCGTGTGCTCTTCCAGAACCTTGCCACCCCACATCAGGAGGCGAGATCTGTTCCCCTCCCCTTGAACCTGGGCAGGCCTGTGAGCAGAATGAGTCCAAAATGATGCTGTGCGGCTCCCGAGACTTGGTCGTGCGATGCCGTGTGGCACCCACTTGGCTTGGCGCTCTGTCAGTCGTGGTAGCCGCCATGAAAACCTGAAATGGGGCTCGTGTGACTCACCGACGGAGCTTTATTTATTTATTTTTAAAAGATTTTTTAAAGATTTTATTTATTTGTTTGAAAGAGAGAGCACCAGCAGGGGGGCGAGCAGAGGCAAGAGGGTGAAGCAGGCTCCCCACTGAGCAAGAAGCCGGAGGCGGGGCTGGATCCCAGGACCCCGGGATCACGACCTGAGGTGATGTAGACGCTTGGCCAACTGAGCCACTCAGGCACCCCAGCAACTGAATTTTAAATTTTATTTCATTTTAATTGAATTTCACTGAAATAGCCACAGATGGTGCTTTCTAGAACTCTCTCTCCATTGGCCTACGGAGCCCTGAGCTGCCAAGTAAGAGGTGCCATGCTGTGGAAACCATGTGGTGGGGGGGGGTACCTGGGGGGCTCAGTTGGTTATGCATCTGCCCTTGGCTCAGGTCATGATCCTGGGGTCCTGGGATCGAGCCCCACTCAGGGCTCCCTGCTCAGCGGGGAGCCAGCGTCTCCCCAGCCTGCTTCTCCCCCTGCTTGTGTTCTCTCTCTCTGTCAAGTAAATAAATAAAATGTGGAAGGAAGGAAGGAAGGAAGGAAGGAAGGAACGAACGAACGAACGAACCATGTGGAGAGACACAAAAATATAAGGACACTCGGGAGCCCCAGCTGCCAGCTGCTAGTCTAGACATGCGAACACAAGTGAGCTTCCCGATGCTTGCAACTCCGGCCACTGACCGAAAGCTACTATATGAAGGATCCCAGGAAGAGCCCCCAATGGAGCCCAGTCAATCCCCAGGACTGCGAGAGACAATGCTAAGTAGAGTTCTGAGCCACTAAGTTTTGGGGTGATTTGCTATGGAGCAATAGATAACCAGAAGAGGAGATAAAAAGCACAAGAGATTGTATGATAGACCGTCCCACTACCCAGCAATATCCCCTGCCCCTTTCTTCAGCAGAATATGGCCCGCTGTCTGGTTTTATAAATAAAGTTTTATTGGAGCGCACATTCACTTACATTGATCTGTGCCTGCTCTCTCGCTAAGACGGCAGAGTTGAGCGGCTGTAAGAGAGACCACGCAGCCTACGGTATAAAATGGTTCCCACGCAGCCCTATACAGAAGTCTGCCAAATTCTGAGGTCGGGGATTACATTTCTTTTCCTTTTGAAGCCACAGGCAGCCAGGCGACCTGCTCCAGCCAATGAAATGTGGGCAGAATGACTGGGGCCCCTTTGTGTGGAAGCTTTGAGAACCAGCTCATACTTTGTGCCTTGTTTTCTTTTCCTTTGATGAACCCCTGCCCTCACCACCACGGTCTGGGTAGAGGCTGCCCCATCAGCCCGAGTCCTGGAGCAAATGTCAATCTGTATTCTTTTCCTGCGGCTGTCACGACAAAATACCAACGACTGAAACAACAGAATATATTGTCTCATAGTTCCGGAGGCTCGAAGCCAGCAAACAGGGTGTCCCAGGGCTGTGCCCCGCTCCAAAGGCTCCAGGGAAGCCCCCACCCCCACTTCCTCGCCCCTTCCAACTTCCGGGGCGCTCAGCACGAGCTGGGAACACACCCGGCTCACAGCGAGCCACCGAGAGTGTCGAGTGTCGGGGGTGGTTTCCACCATAACACAACACAGCCTTGCGGAGGGACGCTAAGCGTGAAGTGACACCAACAAGACACCAGCTGTGTGTCCCCAAGCACATAGGCGCTGGGTGTGGCCAGAGACCAGGTGACAAGAGACCACGGCACACCGCTGAGGAGCCCTGGCTGTGGGAAGCTTTGCTTTTGCAATATCTGATTTTCTTCCACCATGGTTCTTTCATGTTTTTTTTTTTTCAAGTGTCAATTACAATTTTAAGAATCAAAAAGTGAGCTGTAAGTTGGGGCTCTCCGGGACAGAGACTACATGACATGGCTTTGGGAATAAACCTTGACCTCCCTCCCCCGCTCCTTCCCACCCAAACAGAAACCCCTTGTCCTGACAGTTCCCCGCTCTGAACCACAGTCTGCCGCCAGTTTTGTCTTACCTGAGCTCAGGACCTGGCTGGAGACCGAACTCGAGGTACCGAAGACTGCAGATCTGCCTGCATTTACATATAGATTTCCCAGGGCAGGTAGGTGCCCACCGTTTTCCTGATGAGGCAAGTTTGTTCTTGATTTCCTGATTATCCACAGGTCAGGATGATTGTGCAGGTTTTTGCCGAGAGGCTTTCTGGGTTCGGGGGTGGGGGAGGGTGACACGAGGTGGGAATTTAACGATGCAAGTCGGTGATTTTGGGGGCGTGCTGGTCAGATGCACTGACTGGGCGGTTCCTTTTAGGCACCTGTGCTGCGGAGTCAGAAAGTTCTTTAAGGATAGGGAAGAAGATGAACTTCCCATTGCTTCCCTTCCATGGTCCAGAATCACCCCCCGGGGAAGTCAAGCTTCTTCTACCCCACCTCCCTCCAGTGTCTTCTTACCTCTTCCTGCCTCTGCCTAATTTCGCCTCCCTCTTCGGAGGCTGGGCCGGTCAGCTTAATGAATCTCACAGATCTGCCACCAGATGAAAGCTATACCGTGAGCTGTCCATCGAACTAGCATATTTCTTGTCCTGATGAGGGCTCAATAGTTCTCCCATGAAATATTGCTTCAAGAGCCCCCATCCCGGACTTGAAGTACCAACAATGACTCAATAATGATTCTGCAGATGTGGCAGCTTGGCGACAGCTGCCTCTGCTGTCTCCTCTGCTTGATTGGAGATCGGGAGCGGACAGCTTTCTGTTTTATGAGAGATTGATGCCTTCTCCCTAGTGCTTTTCCCGCTCTCTGTGACACTCTCCCTCTGGTGACCTCTTTCCGGCTGGAATTCTAGAACCATGGGTTGCAGTGTGCTCCCTGGAGGCCAGGACGGTCTGGAGGCTAGATCTCCGCCCAAGGGGAGGTGGCTCGCCTGGCCAGACGCAGTGCCGACCTAAGGTGACCACAGCTCTGACTCCCATGAGGTCGTGCTACAGTTGGAGATGACACACAGGGCGTCTTGGAAGGGTCTCTCGAATCGCTCTACTTGAGTTGCCTATGTAAGTAGGCCCTTCTCTGACCCCAAACTGGGCCTCCCCAAATACACCCTTAGAGAGATTGCCCCTGTTGCCATCAACCCATGGATCCCTCCCTCATTATCTACCCTCCTCCCTGCTGGCGGGTCATCGGCCCGCCCGCCAACCTCCTCCGTCTAAGGGCTCTTTGAAACACGTGTGTCTATGTTGAAACAGGTGGAGGGCAGGTGAATGCAGGAGAGAAGGGCTGCCAGCCACATGGCGACCAAGGCGACGGGGCAAGCAGATCGAAATACACCACCACGACCAAATGGTTTTCATAAAGACTATTCGCACTCGAAAGAACGAGTGGAAGGTCCCGAGGATGGGAAATTGAGAATTAAAGGTTGGAGCAGGAAAGCAGAAGCCAGCACTCTGACACTCCTCGGGTCTGGCGATGGGGGCTGAGGTTCGAACACGGGGACCCCAGGGGACATGTGGAGCTCACTCCAGGTGAAGTGGCTGGAATGGAGCCCCCAGCTTAAAGCCGGGAGTCTTCACGAGCTGCTGGCACAAAGGGGCTTAGCAAAACTCCACCTGCTGGGCCAGGGATTCAGGGATTTGGATAGAAAATACCTGGCCTGTTAGAAATCAAAACCCCCGGCCTGTCCCCAAAACAGGAACAAGGTTCGTGATGTTACGCCGAGAGGTGGATAAAGCCCAAGTCACAAGAGCAACATAAAAACTGTTCCCGAACCATTTAAACACCTGAGCCCCGGCAGGAGCAGATCTGAAATGGCTCCACAGGGACCATTTTGCGACCTAACGCGTACCAGACTCCCACGGGGCTGGGGCAAACACTCTCTTATGAAACCACGAAGGAAAAATTACAGAATGCATATATAAACCACCACAAAAAGGAGACATTAGAAGCAACAAAACGAGAATTAGCTCTCCAGTAGCTGGAATCCATAGAAAAATCTTATAAACCTTAAAACATAAAACTGCCTGTCATTTTATCAGCAGAGATGGGTTTATTCTGAAGCAGCAGGGAATTGCATTCCCGGGTGTGGAAGCCAGGGCAGAAGCGCCCGCAGGTCCACAGAACAAAGAGAAGAAGGAGGCTCCTCTGTAGAGGAGAGAGGATGCTGGGAGGGCTGTCGTAGACAGGAAGTCCACTAGAGTACCCTGGGAATTGGGGGAATGGGGGCTTCTCATTGGCTGGGCTGTGATGGTCTCTCATTGGCTGGGCTGTGACTACCCCCTCATTGGTTGAGCTATGACAGTCTCTGATTGGCTGGGCTGTGACTGTCTCTCATTGGCTGGGCTATTGCTAGGGTGGAGAAAAACTTCTTGCTGGGATCTCAAGGTGGTC
>CM052804.1:3571068-3711309 GCA_028533885.1 Nasua narica | reverse complement strand
CCCCCCCCCAGGTCCTTTTGTAAGGGTAGCAGAATTTTGATGCCCCAAAACAGGCAGAAACAGTACCTACAAGGAAATTAGGAACACGGATGCACAAATCCTATATCAAAATTAGCAAACCAAATCCAGTAATCTATATATAAATGCTTTATCGTGAGCGCACAGTCTTTACTCAGGAATATAAGATAGTCTAACACCAAAATATCTGCTAAAGTAACTCACCACATTAAAAGATTAAAGGAGAAAGTCCATATATATAATCACCTTATTCGATACAGAGAAGGCCTTTGATAAACTGCAATATCCACTCATGATTTTTTTAAAGAACTGAGAATAGACAGCAATTTTCTTAAACTGATAAGAAACACCTACCAAGAAGCATCATACTTAATGATAAACCATTAGAGTTATCTTCCTTAAAGCCAAGAACGAGATGAGGATTCCTGTCCTGTGGTTTTCATTCCATGTTTTACCAGGATCTGCAGCTAAGTTAATGTATAAGAAAAAAAAAATTACTTTGGATAATCATTTGGTGGCATTTAATTGGTATCAATGCAAATTGATGGTGACTTCAATCAAACGGAGGTTTCTTCCTCATGTGACCTTCTGCAGGTGCTCCAGGGCCAACCCTGATGAACCACGAGGTTGTCTCAAGACCCAGGTCCCGTTGATCTTGGAGTTTCACCGTCCAAGAGCAGGGAGTGCCGTAACCCACCCCCACCCCTGTGCTCCATGTCTACAGGTGAAGGTTCAGGAACTACCAACACTATTTTGAAAAAGATCGATGAGACACTTGCCCTTCCAGAAGTACATACTTGCTGTAAAGGGATCTGTGGCAATAAAGCAGTGCGGTCTAGATCCAAGACAGACAGACCCACGGGGTGGAATGGAAGCCAGGAGCAGTTTGATCAGTGTGTGGGAAAGGGGCAAAGGGTAGTAGGCGTGGGGCGGGGTGAGAGTGAGCCGTACCTACAATAAGGGGTGTGGGCAGACGTAAAATGAGGACTTACCTTATGCGACACATGAAAATAAGAGCCAGATTAATTAAAGACCTAAATGTGAAGAAAAAAAAAAGCTAAACTTTAAGGTTTTTTGGAGAAAATACAAAACAATCTTTATGACACCAAGATAGAGAAGGACTTCCGATCCCCAAAGCAAAAATTACACAGAATCAAGAGAAATGCATTTGACTACGTGGAAATTTAAGGACATTGGAACGGAGTAAAAGGACAAGCTTCACTCTGGGAGATGTTTTTCAAGCACCGTATTGCTCAGTAAATTTTGGATGAATGCATGCACGGATGGACCGTGGAAAGGAGGCATTTGTTTACTTCTCCCGCCTGTCCACGCAATGGGCGAGGAGCCTGAGTGTTTGTTACTGTTTTAAAACTGGGTGTATTGATAGAGAATTTGAGTTATGGTAAGGAAACTGTTCAGATGACTGCCATGGAAAAGATAGTTTGTTACTCACAGTTCCTGGGAGAGGAGGGGCATAGCCAGGGCAGGCGAGTCACAGGGGGTAGGAGGCACAGGGAGAGGAGGGAACTGAGAGCAAGTACCTTTGTAGTGGTTACCACGAAAGGAATGAGTGAGGCGGGGTAAGCGTGTTTGGGATTGGTTACTTTGATCTCCGCAGGCTCGAGGGCATAGGAGCTTTCTGGAGTTGTCTGATACCTGGCCCTGGAGTGATTAGGGCAGGTGCATAGTGGCCTGGAGCACGAGCCTGATAGAGAAGGGGGGGCGCTTGAGTGGCTCAGTCGGTTAAGCGGTTAAGCTTCTGAGCCTTCAGCCCAGGTCATGATCCTAGGGTCCCAGGATGAAGCCCTGTGTCAGGCTCCCTGCTCAGCCGGCAGTCTGCTTCTCCCTTCTACTTCTCCCTCTGCCCCCGCTCCCCTGCTTGTGCACCTGCTCTCTCTCTCTCTCTAAAAAAAATAAATAAAATCTTAAAAAGAGAGAGAGAGAGGAGGAGCTTTGGGGGAGGGGCTCTGGATGGATTGATGTGTATTGGAAAAGCATGTCCCTGGGGAGCACGACTCCTCTCTGACCAGGGGGTGAAGCGGAAGAAGGGAGGCAGAAGCTGGCAAGGGAGCCGGAGGCCAAGGCGAGGGGCCCAGGTGGTCCAGAAGGAGGCGTGCCCGGCATGTGCGCACAGTGCCCATGTTCTGAGCATCGAGCCTCCAGAAACTGGAAATGCGGCGGGTGCTGTTAGACACTGGTCACTGCTCCCCTCTTCCAACCTTTTTTATTACCTTGCTCTGGATTTCCTTTCCTGGTAAACAGCTGCTCAGTCTGGAGCTTCGGGAGAAAAGGATGACATTAAAGTGTCAGAACCAAACATTTATTCTTCTTTGTGCCTTATTTTTGGCTCCTGGCACACAGGGCCTGGCAGACGTGCCAAAGCGCCGGTTTCTTACCTTCACCTGCTCTGTCTGATGGCAAGACAAGGCCTCCCCCCATCTGCCGGAGGAGGGACACACGGCCGGCCCTTCTGGGACAGGCCCCGCTGTCTGGATCGGCTCGCTCTCTTCCCGCACACCTCACGCACTCAGCCCACTTTGTTCCCCAAACGCTCTCCTGCGGGGCTCAGACATGAGCAAAGCAATGTTTCCTTCGCATGAGTAAAAATCGACCCTAGATTAATTTCATAGTATCGACTTCAGGATATTTAAATGTGAACCCAGCTGTCCAACTCTCCCCCAGGGGTGGAGCTCAGAAGGGGATGCTCAGTCTAGCTGCCCACGAAACTGGGCCCAGAGGGGCTGCCAGGTGGAGCCGTCCCCTCCCCCACCGGCACCCTCCACTCCCGCCCGCAGTCACTGGGAGGGGCGCTGACCAGAACCAGGAGAAGGGCTCCCCTCAGGCCTGTTCTGGGTGGGAGGGCGCCCCTGGCTTTGAATCTGCTGGAGACCCGACCCATCTTTGCTGCTTGGAAAGCTCATCCATTCGGCCACACTTACTGGTTCCCATAATAGACTAGTTACATCCTGGGGGCCCGGGTGTAGATAAAACAGGGACTTGAGGGTCATGTGTCTGCAGGAGAGACAGCCAAGAAAGCCGAAAATTCTGACATGGAAGGAGCAGGACCAGCTCCGCAATTCTCGCCCCCCCACCCCCCTCCCGGGTGCCAAATACAAACGTGGGGCCCCTTGTTCAAACAGTATTAAGGATTTCAGGTGGCACCAGTGGGGCATCAAAGACACAGGGGCCTCCCAGGAAGCCGCCCCGGGGGAAGGAGCCTGCGGTCTTGCCCCCGGAAGGGAAGAAGAGTGTTTATCCCTGGAGATGGGGATGGCCAAGACGAGTCCATACAAACCAAACCTCGAATAAAATTTGCCCTTTCTTCCATTAACGTGCCTCTGTCAGCCCTGCTCCCAGGCCCTGCTCCAGGAACCTGAGGGTAGAGGGAAGCTTCTGCGCCCCTGAGACCCTCACAGGTGGGACCTGTGATGGGATGATGGGAAGGAAGGCTCAGAGCGACACCGGTCGCTGGCTTTGAAGGTGGAGGAAGGGGTCATGAGCTGGGAACGCGGAGGCCTCCCGCAGATGCGAACAAGCCTCCGTTCGCGGCCAGCAAGGAGAGAGGGACCTCAGTCCTACACCACAAGGGACAGAGGCAAGAATGAGCAAGGGCAGGGGTCCTCCCCACAGCCTCCAGAATGGAATCCACACTGATCTGAGCCCAGTGAGACCTGTATGTATCTGCCTTACGACCTGCAGAACTCTCAGGTGACGCACTTGGTTGTTTAAGCCACTGAGTTCGTGGTCACCAGTCACAGCAGTAACAGGAGAGGAACGTTCGAGGCACGCTGTCTAACAAGGAAGTGTCTCCGCTGGTTTGGCGCCCAGAGGATAGAGACTGGGAGCTGGGGGGTGGGATGATGGAGAAGGGAGGGCACAAGGTCAAAAGACACATGGGAATGAGAATGGGACTCTGACCCTGCCCAGAGGGCCACCATCTCTCAGGCGTGGCCGTCAACGCTCACGGGCATTGGCCTCACCCTGGAAAGTGAGCATTGAGTGCAGATTGCCGAGAGAGGCGGGTCTGGGAGGACCCTGCCAATCTGCACAGAGAAACGGCCGGGCAGATCCTGATGGATGTTTAGACCAAGGGGTTCATGGCATCGGATTCACCAGCCCTGGGTCTTTCCTAGCAGCTGGGTTCTAGGCTGCAGAGAAGCAACTCCCCCAAACCTTTCCTGACTTTCACTGGCTTCCCCCCTCACCCCAGGCTTCCTCCCAGAGACCACTCGAACCATCCAGAGTCGCATTTGGGTACTTTACCAAGTCGGTCCCCCATCTAGCCAGTGACCTTGAAGGGGGGGGTACCCTCTGAGGCTTCAATGGCAGAGCCCCCAAGCCAGCTGCTCAGTCCCCTGGGGGCCACGACCGCCCACCACTGACTGTGGTGTGCAAGTACCTGGGGGCCAGATGAGCGGCTGGGTGGGCTAAGTCCAGGCAAGCGGAAATGCCGGACAGTATGGGAGTAACTGGAAAGCGCTCGCGAATAAACCCACAGAGCGCTTGGCGACTATGAAGCCGTCGCTGGCCGCTGTGTGGGAAGCCCAGGCTGCCGTTTCCCCTCGGGACTGCTCTCCGGGCACGAACTGGTTAAGGCCGTCCCAGGCCAGTCTCAGCCGGTAGTGCTTCCTGCCGCACTGTCATTGTGCATATTCCTCCAGAATTCACGGTCTAGGCCTTGACCTCAGACGGGCCTTCCAAACGTGGGCTGCAGCTGAGCGAATTCCGGGGTGTTCGCTGGGTGGAAGGGGGTGCGGAGGTCAAACATCAAAACCCGCACGCAGGAATGTGTAGGGAAATAATACACACTCCACATTCGTTGACACACCAGCCGAGCGCGTCGGCTCGTCTCGCATATTTCCGAAGTGGATAAACGCACACCAATCAAATTTGCGAGAATTTGGAGTCATTTAAGTCATGTAGGAATCCATGCTGATTGAGTTCTTCTATTTGTTCAGGGATTAATGGGAGTAAGTACCAAATCTGCAGAAAGATGTACCCAGAGGTCGGGGCGGGGGGCGGGCCAGGACAGATAGGAGACCCCTCCCATCTTTGCAGGATCTCAAAACAGGCATCCTTGTCCCAGGACTAGGGGAGGAAAGAATCCTATGTTCACCTGCACGGTGGCAGTTCTGACCTCGAGCCTCCTCCAGAATCAGCCACCTCGTCCCCAACAGCCCCCAGATCTGGTACCTGTGCTGAGCACCATGACATCTGGAGGGCACAGGCTCGGGCCAGGGCCAGCGAGAACCAGCCAGATTCTCCGGAAGCACCCAGAAGGTTGCCTCCTGCTTCCACCCCACCCCCACCAGGCCCTACTACGCTCGGGGCTGCAGGCCCGTCTATCCCTGATAGGCTCATTTCTCAGAGCAGGGTGCCCACAGGACACACGGGTCCCTCTCCGGCCAACAGCGCTGGCCTCCCCAGCACAGCTTCCCGCTGGGAGGGCAGCAGGAGCAAGGAGCCGAGCTCCCGGGGCTGCCTACAGAGCAGCCGCAGACCGGGGGCTTAACACTGCACTGATCTCTTTCCTCACACTTCTAGAAATCAAAGCGTCAGCGGAGTTGGTCCTGTTGGAGGCCAGAGGGGAGAGTCCCAGGCCTCTCTCCCAGCGCCGGGGGGCTGCCTGGGAGCCTCGGCATCGCTCCGGTCTCTGTTGTTATGTGGCGTTCACCTCTGTTTGTCCATATGTCCTCCCCTCTTCTTATAAGGACATCAGTCACGTTGGATTATGGCTCACTTGAATCTGGGATGGCCTCATCGGGAACTTCATTCTGTCCGCAAAGATCCTATTTCCAAACGAGGCGGCTGAATCCGTCCATCTCTGCTGAGTGGTTTAGACAAAGGGCATCTCCTTTCCTGTGGTTCTAGGGGACAGGAGTCCGAGACCAGGGCCAGCACGGTTGGTTTCTGGTGAGACACCTTTCTCTGACTTGCAGGTGGCTGTCCTCTAGCCATGTCCCCATGTGGCTTTCCCATTGGGCGTGGAGCGAGAGCCCGGGTGTCCTTCCTCAGAAATCGGGGCCCACCCCTGACGTCACTTAATCTGAATTACTTCCCTAAGGCCCATCTCCAAACACGGGCACCGTGGGGTCGGGGTCGGGGCGACACTATTGGATCCTCTGGAGGAGAGAAGGGGACCGAGGATGCTGTCTCCCTGCCACGCCACCCCCCGCGGTCCCCCAGCTGGTGCGCTGCCTGCTGTCACCAGCTCTGTCAGCCCAGGACCCAGGCTCGCGACACGGGCGGGACCAGGCCCGCACCGCACCCCTCTGGCTTTCCTCTGCTCGCAGGTGTGAACCCTGTCCTCCCTAAACCCCCCCCTCAAAACAGCACGTTCTTCCAGTTCTGCCTTCCTCAATCTGCCATCCTTCAGGCCGGCTCCAGTGCTGCCCCTTCTCTGAGCTTCTCTAGCCTCTCTCTTCCCTACCCCATTAATCTCTTAAATAGTATCTTACCCTCGTCCCTGCAAACGTAACGCTTGTCCCGAGCTTAACACAGGAGCCAGTGTGCGGGGGGCAGGGAGCACGCCCTGTGCCCTGTTCTGAGCCCCTGCACGGCCCAGCACACGGGAGGGGTGAGGGGGACAGGGCACGGTTCCAACCCTGCCCCTGCGCCTTGCCAGCTGTGTCACCATGGGGTGGTTATTTACCTTTCCAAGCTTGATTTCCCTGTTCGCAAAATGGGGCCATAAGATTGTCTGCCTCGGGACGCCTGGGTGGCTCAGTTGGTTAAGCAGCTGCCTTCGGCTCAGGTCATGATCCCAGCATCCTGGGATCGAGTCCCGCATCGGGCTCCTTGCTCGGCAGGGAGCCTGCTCCTCTCTCTGCCTCTGCCTGCCTCTTTGCCTGCTTGTGTTCTCTCTCTGTTAAAATAAATAAATAAAATCTTTAAAAAAAAAAAAAAAAAGATCGTCTGCCTCCTCGGGTAGGTATGGAGAGCGGTAAGGCAGCGCTCGAAGCCAGGATGCTCCCTCCGTGTGACCGGGGCTGGTGTTCCCCAGGGCTGAGTCTCCCCCCGAGGCAGCCAGGACTCAGAGCCCCCCAGCTGAGAACAGTCCAGGGCCAGCAGGCTGGGGAACCAGCTCCCTGTCCCCGGAGTCTGCAGCCTTGACCCCTCCACCCTCCCACTGCAGGGCCCCGGGGCCTGGGGCTCTCCCCTCCACCACCGCCCCCTGCCCGCCGTCACACCTGCCTCCCAGGCGGGGCTGGAGCACACTCCCCACCCACACAACTCAGAGATAGAAGCCTTGCGTCCCAGCAGCATCCGTATCCGACCAGGACAAGAGTCTTTGGGAAACCGGGGACTCGGGCCAGTTTGGTTGAGGGAGGGATTCGGGGACCCGGGATCCCCCATGAGGACTGCCCACTGACTGCAGATTTGGAGGATTCTGAGAGTTGTTGGCTCCCCTGCTCGGCACCAAAGGGAAGATTGTGCAAAACAGTTACAGTGTCGAGTCCCAAAGCGAGGGTGGCTAATCTTCCTGCTGCCCCCAGGTTTCTACCGCTGATGCTC
Organism: Nasua narica; assembly: GCA_028533885.1. Classification (NCBI taxonomy): domain Eukaryota; kingdom Metazoa; phylum Chordata; class Mammalia; order Carnivora; family Procyonidae; genus Nasua; species Nasua narica. The sequence goes on along the minus strand of CM052804.1, from coordinate 3,703,776 downwards.
AGCACGGCTGCTCCAGAAAGTGCGCCCGCGCATGGCTTCCCCAGCTGCAGTTCTGGAACCAGAAGCTGGGCCAGTCTAGCCTCCCTGTAACCACTCTCCTTCCAGGGCTTCCGGGGGTCCCCCGGGCAGCCCCATAGGTGGGGGGACAGCGCAGGGGCCCAGCTGAGCGCCAGCGGCCACCACCTGCATGTGATAGAACATGTCAGTTTCACTCGGACGCCAACAGCTGGCCGGTGGGGGGCTCTAAGAGCCTGGGGGGCTAACAAGATAAACTGCCCTGAGGATCAGACCCTTCTCTGCCTCCTGCCAGCTGTGAAATCAAGGCCTGACTCTTCACCCTGACAAGGCCGAGTGTTCTTAAGCGTGAAAACGTGCAGTGATGCTTCGTGCAAGGTGTGTGGGTCATGGGGTGCTTAATCAAGTCCCCAGGGCAGGAGCCTATTACCAAGGTCATTACTGAGTGCCTGGGTTTCAGCCGACACTCAGCGCCCGTGGGATAAACGACGACTCATAACTGAGTGAGCAATAAGAGAAAAAGTAACAATAAGGAAAGAATGGGGCCGTGATAAATAAATAATGCGTGGATGACCAAATATAATTTAGCAAACATTCAGGTTAGAGCTTCCTCGGGGCCAGGCATTATTCTAAGAACTTCACAATTATTCCCTCATCAAATGCTTATAACCACCTTGCAAAGCGGGTGCCAATATGATGTCCATTTGATAGATAGGGAAACTGAGGCACGGAGGCTGAGGGACTTGTTCAAGGCCCTGCAGCTGAAAAGGGGCAGAGCCCTGGACCAAAGCAGCCTGGTCAGCACTCTTACCACCGGGCCCCACTGTCCAGAGCGGCTTGGGTTGCTGCAGCTTCCCACCCCTGGGAGCAGGCGGAGGGAATGTGGCTCGAGGCAGTGGGCGAGGAGGGGCTGGGGAAAGAAGCCGGCACACTGAGGACTGAGGCCAGTCCCAGACCCCCGACGCGGGGGCAGGGTCCAAACCATCCCATGTTTGTGCCCTTGGAATCATGGCTCACCAAGATTCATCAAAGGAACAAAGGCAAATAATTGAGGTTGAAGGGTAGGCATTTGTCGGACGAAAACAGTCTTTTCATGGAATCCCAGCCTCTACACCTGGAGAGGAGTCGGCGTCACCCCTCAAGTTCCCAGATAATCTGGGAGGAGGTGACCGGGACAGCAGGTGGTCCCTCCGTAGCTGTCAGCTTCCATCTTCCAAAACCAGCCCTGATTTAGACTCACGGGGGTCGAGCTCTGTCCTACTCGGGGAAAAGGCTGAATTACAGACTGTGGGACAATCTTTAAAGGAACTTGTAAAACCCACACAGCAACACTATTCTAACAAAATAGAATTTGCCTCGTCAAATTTCTTGCTGACTTCTGGAATGAATGGAAAGAGACAATTTGCAATCAGCATTGCCATCATGTACGAATGAGATGCTTGAGGATGATGGAAAAGTGAACGCTCATTCCTGTCGGTGGTCCCATCCCATCAGCCCAGACCCGACCGAGCGCTCCATCCTTCCCCAGAAACAGCCTTGCTGTTCCCACCGGGCGCCTTCCAGGACCAGCATCCAACGCCTGTTCTCACGTCTTCCCGCACTTCATCAGATGCGACTTCTCCCTCCTCTGAACTCACGGAGCTTACTTACATCACCTTTCCGCCAGCCCTTTGTTGCTGTCTTGTAGGGTTTGTGCTAACTCCTCCCTCCTGCGTACCCTGCACACATGGTTCCTTTTAGTCCCTAGACCACCTCCGATTCTGCCAACGGAGATTCGAAAGGGCAAGTCATTTATTATGGACAGTGCTCAAGTCACCGCCTGCCTTACCTTCTCTTATTTCCCCCAAGTTCCAAATGAGTGACGTGTGAATCAAAGAGAGTGCACTTATTTGGGGAAGGGAAAGAGCACACTGTTTGCTTCCTGCAGGCTGGAATGTGTTCCTTTATGGTTCAGTCATCTCCCTTCACTTATAACGTGTATTCTGTAGGTGTCGGATGGCGTGCCAAGAATTGGAATTTCAAACATGAGTAGACTGAGGCGCCCGGGGAGCTCCCAGCCCCCGGAGGGATGGCGTGACTGTGAAACAATCATCAGGATGTGCCCAGGAAGGAGTGAGTCATGGGAGGGACCATTACTCTCTGGGGGCATCATTAGTCATACATGAGCTGGGTTTTGAAGGATGATGAGGAGTTTCCTGGAAAGCAAGGTGGAAAAGGTCATGGCTGGGAACAAGAGCGTGGAATGGGCAGGGCCAGGGGCAGGGGTGATGGGAGGTGAGTTGAGTTCCTCGGCATCATGCCCGCAGTGGAGTGGGAGTGGTGGTAGGTAAATGGACGCCTGGACCTATACTGAAGGATAGTAGGAATGACCTATTTACCAGGGCCCCCCAAAGCAGCCAACTTTCAATTATGTTGAAATACAGTTATCAAAATATTTACAAAGCAGTAGAAAAGCTGTGTTATTGTTGTTGTTGTTGTTGTTGTTGTTATTGTTTACTACTGCATTAAATAGCACTACCCAGCGGATGGCTTTAATAACCGCATTTTGTGATAGCAACTTTGTAATAGAATAAGTGTACATGATGTTTCAAGATTCCTGCTGCAGCTGGGATGGGGTAGGAAAATATCTGTAATCGGCCTCGGTGAGAAGTCAAAGGCACGTCTAATTTTGCAGTCCTGTTGATAACGTTTTAATGGAAGGAGATGTGAAATTTCAGGTGGAGTTTTATGAAAATAAAGAAGGAATTTTCCCCCAGCCAAGTCCACAGACTCCCTAAATTCTATCCGCAAACCTCTTGGGATCCCTGAACACTGGGTGCAAAACCCCAGCTTTGCACAATTAACCCCCGTCCTACCCTTGTCTGTGACTCTCACCAGCGGTCCTTGGAGGAGGGAGCTGGGAACAGGGGCGGTGACTCTGTCCATCCCTCGTGATCTTCCACTTCCTTTTCCAGGAAACGAAGTGTGTTAAAATGGAGGAAGGTTGGCCAACCACCCCTGATTCCGGATAACAGAGAGATGACTGTCTTATCCCATCCCGGAGTCTGAGGCTCACGTGGGTATGGCCGCCTCCTGGGCACGTAAATGAACCTGGATACCTAGCCAAAGACCCAAGACCCAGAGCAAAGCCAAGGGACAGAGAGGTGTGGGCATTTCAAGTATGCCCACAGACCCTCTGATACCCCTCCCTTCTGGAAGCAGACCTTTGTTCTCTTCCCTTTGAGTATAATGAGGGCTGGACTTGGGAGACACTTCTAATGGACAGAGGGTGGTAGAAGGGTTAATGTGTCATCTTCAAGATGAGTCATAAAGGCACCGTGGGTCCTTTCTGGTTCTCTCCCCAGGATCCCTCACCCTGGGGAAGGCAGCACCACATGGTCAGGGCGCCCTTTCAGGGCCATACGGAGCTGCGCAGGCCAAGCGACCCGGGCATCCTGCCAATAACCAGAGCGCAATTGGGGCCTCCCGGCAACAGCCGTGTGAGGGGCCATCTTGGATTCGGGTCTTCTGGCCCCGGTCAAACCTTCCGATGACCGCAGCCTTGGCCCAGGGCTTGCCTGTAGCCTCCCCGGGGAAGCTGAGCCAGAACCCAGCCCCGCTAAACCACCTCCAGATCTCGGTCCTCCGATGCTGTGAGATAGGAAAAGCTTGTCGTTTTCAGCTGCTCTGTTTTGGAGTATTTTGTTGAGCTGCCGTAGATGACGAATCCAAGAAGTACGAGAAAGAGAGATCCTGCTCCTCTCCAGAGGGCTGGGGGGCTGAGGTGCTGGGGAAGGGAGGGCAAGAACGAGCTTCCCCAAGGCAGCCCTCTGGAGGGTGAGACCTCCCAGGGTGCATGGCAGGCACTCAAGGCAGATGTCGAACGGGCATGCTGACGGTCCTGCACCTGCTGGGCCCCCGCTGACATGCGGCGTGACGCCTCCTGGCTCAGTCCCTCGGAGAGTCACAAACCAACCTCCAGCCGCCACAGGGGTGGAAGGCGACGATCCAGAAGAGAGTACCAGGGGCGCAGTACCCGCTCAATAAATGGTTGCTCTTTACGGTGAATTCCCTGCCCCGCCCCCACAGGGCTGGACCCCCCCCCCCCAGGCATGACGTCCCCAAGAGAAGCCCACTCTCCTCTGACACCCAGAAGGCCCTGGCCCCCAAGGGGGCACCAGTGTGGGAATGAGAGACACCAGCGGGGCTCCAGCTCCATCCCTCTGTCCTGTCCCTTGTCATCCTTCCCCGGGGTTCGGAGGTCGCCCCGAAGAGCAGCTAACGTGGGAGGAGAAACTCAGCCTCCGCCCTGGCTGGGGACGGGGAAGCTAAAACCACACCGAAATGGAAACAACCCGAATGTCCACCAGTGGACGGACAGATGGATCAACAAAACGTCGCCTGTCCTTATGACGGACAAGCCCTTAGCCACCAGAAGGAGGACAGTGCCATCCACGCTGCAGTGGGGATGAACCCTGAAAACTTTGTGCTGAGTGGAGAAACTCATTTAAAAAAGGGCCACATATTATCTGATTCCATTTAACTGAAGTGCCCAGAAGAGGCAAATCTCTAGCAACAGGAGGCAGACTGCTGGTTGCCAGGGCCCGGCGGGGAGGGGGCATGGGGAGCGAGGGCTGATGGGTACAGAGGGTTATTTTGGGGTGATGGCAACGTTTTGGAACTAGATGGAGGTGGCAGTTGCACAGCACGGCGACTGTATGAAACGGCACGGAGTTGTTCACTTCAAAATGGCTAATTTGGGCACGACTAGGAGACAGAGAAAAGATCAGTCTTGGGAGGGAGGGGAGGGCGAGGGGGGAGGGGCGAACAGGTAGGGAGCACGGAGGCTGTTCTGGGCAGTGAAAGTCTTGCATGACGCTGGGATGCCACCGTGTCACATTTGTCCCAACGCCAAGAGGAGCCCTCACGTACCCCCTGGGCTCCGGGGGACGATGTGTTCAGGCGGCTTTCATCCAGCGTGACAAGCGTGCCCCCTGATGGGGGGGCTGGCTGCATACGTGGCGGGGATGGCCAGTCGATGAGACATCTCCGTACCTTCTGCCCCATTTTGCTCCAAACCTAAAACTGCTCTGAAAAATAAAGTTTTTTCTTTTAACGGTTACCTTTCTATTGTGTGATTTTTACCTCCATTGAAAAAAAACAACACCAAGATACCATTTCTTTTACCAGCCCTACTAGCTGGCGGGAGCGGGGTGATGGCTGCGGCAGTGCGTGCCCAGCAAGGCGGTAGGCGAGCGGGTCCTCCGGCAGGGGCTTCGCAGGAGGATGGACGGGAGCAGCTCCGGGAGAATCAGAGAGCATCAGTCTCAGGCCTGGAGCTTCTGGCCCGGTGCCCCGGCAGCAGGCACGGACCCTGTAAACACGCCAGCACACGCACGGGGATGACACGGTACGTGAATGAATGTTGGTCGTCGCATCACGTGCAATGGCAAAATAGTGAAAACAACATGAACATCCACAGGCCCAGTTAAATAGATGGCAGCAGCTCGTGCGGACGAATTCTACCGGGAGCCGACAGCTCCTCACGGACCGGCTCAGGGAGGACAGCGAGGGGCACAAGGCGGCTTTATATGCCTCTATACACGTGTGCAAAGAACGCACGTGCACAAGCCTGCACCCACACATACAGCAGCCCCAGAGACACATGCAAGAGCTAGTAAGAGTTCCCCTCTGGGGTGAAGGGAGAAGCCTCCGAGATGTCCCCAGAAAGCCCCACTTCTGGTCTTCACACCTTGTCTGGAGCCCCCCAGCCCTCCCTGCAGCAGGATTGGTCTGTGGGCCCAAGAGAAGACGTTCCCATTCTGGGAACAGAACCTCTGAGGCTATGTTGGGGGCCGAATGGGGTCCCCTCCTCACTTCACCTGTTGACGTCCTAACCCCCAGCACCGCAGAACGTGACTATATTTGGAGAGAAGCCTTTATTTTTTTTTAAAAGATTTTACTTATTTATTTGACAGAAAGATCACAAGTAGGCAGAGAGGCAGGCAGAGAGAGGGGGAAGCAGGCTCCCCGCTGAGCAGAGAGCCCGATGTGGGGCTCGATCCCTGAGATCATGACCTGAGCCGAAGGCAGAGGCTTAACCCACTGAGCCATCCAGGTGCCCCTTAATGAACTTTTTTAAAAAAAGATTTTATTTATTTTATTTGAGAGAGAGAGAGCTTGAGTAGGCGGAGGGGGAAAGGGAAAAGCAGACTCCCCACTGAACAGGGAGCCCAACGCAGGCCTCGATCCCAGGACCCTGGGATCATGACCTGAGCCAAAGGCAGACGCTTAACGACTGAGCCACCTAGGCACCCCCACAGTTAATGATGTTGAGATGGGGAGATTATCTGGGATTTCCTGGATGGGCCTTAAATGTAATCATGAGAGCCCTCCTGAGAGGGAGGCAGAGGGAGATTTGACCACAGGGGAAAGACAAGGTATGGGGAACCTCGCCAGAAACAGAGGCGTGAAGGGCCATCTGCTCCTTTGAAGACAGGAGAAGGGTCACAAGGGTTGCAGTTCTAGAAGCCAGAAAAACAAGGAGGCCGACTCTCTCTGAGGGTCCTGGGGGAACACAGCCCTGCTGACTCTTCGATTCCAGCTCCGTGGGGTTGGTTCTGGACTCCTGGCCTCCTTTTGAAGAGATGAAATGTGCACGGCCTTTAGGCCCCAGGCTCGTCATTTCTTCCTACAGCCTTAGGAAACCATCCCAGGACCTTCTGAGTTTTGTCATGAGGGTATGCATCTGATCAGGTCAGTCTTGGCCCTGTGCACCCTCAGATCCATTCCTGGCCTTCTGGGCGCTGAGCTCTGGGGGTCTGAGCCGCGCTGGCTTTTCTGAGGCTCCCCTATCAGCGGGCTCCTGACTGGTGTCAGGCCACTGGCGGCCAAGGGGAGGGTGGGAGAACGGGAGAGCCTCCCCCCTCCCTCCGCCTCCAGCCACGCCCCCCTGCAGTCGCTCTGATTCTCCACGTGGCCCCACCAGTGACCCTGGTCCTGAGGTCCTGGTAGCTCCATGTCGTCCTCCATCCCTCCAGCCCCGCGTGGAGTAGCGGTTCCCTCTAGGTCACCTTACTGCCCCCCTCGGGTCCTCAACTCTTCCACCGTCCCCGCAGCAGCAGTGACACTTAGCCCCGCCCCATGGGGGGAGCCCACAGCTGGAGGACCCGCCCCAGGGAGCAGCAGCCCCAGGGGATCAGCACCGTTTGCCGGCGTCGGGCTCGCCAAGGAAGACGCCACTCTCGCAGGCGCGTGGTCACGCAGAGAACCCACCGCGCAAGACCAGCCTCGGGAGTGAGTGTCGGTCCCCGTGGCCGAGGCCGTGGGCACAGGTCTGGCCCGCCCCCCACACACACCCCTCTCTTGTGAGGGTCCCAACACCCTCCTCTCCCCGCCGGAAGCCGAGGCGGCAGGGGAGTCGGACAGTAGGGGGGACACACACGCAGAGTGAAGAAGGGCAATCAGGCCCAGAATAAAGACATCCCAGACGCAGAGAGCCGCCCGCCCAGGGGGGCGCCCCCAGGAGCCACGGAGACGTGGAAGATAGACAAGGGCAGTTAAACCTGTGTCTGCATATCTCCCTGCGGCCCGCTGGGGACACTGGGGCCCAGCGCAGGGGCTCCCCCGCTGGAGCTGGTCCCCACTTGGGCACCCCCAGCCGCTATGGCCTGAGGGGGGTCATCGTGCCCCATGAAGCCGAGGCCGGCCACCCGTTTTCAGAGCAGGAGTGATGTTTCCTCGTCTGCCCGGGGCCTGCGTTTTTAGCGTCTGACACGGGAACATTGCTAGGTGACCATATTTCTCAAAGCTCAAATTGAGACAGATGGTCTGCCCAGAAATGTTTTCCTGATTTAGCCATTTACTTATATAAAAAGCCTTACGAAAAAGCGTGCACACCAATTTGCATTCGACTGTCCATTTAATGAGTCACCTTTCAGGAGCAGGACTGAGCCTCGACCACTGGGGGAGGCTGTCTGGCCCAGGTGGGGGACTAGTGGGGTGTAGAGGGTGGGAGGGGGTTTTCGGAGAGGGGCGATGCCAGGGCTGGGGTCCCCGGGTCCCGGCACGATTTGCAATGTGCACAGAGCAGCTTAGTCTGGGCCTGGTGGTGGTAAATAATTTGTAGAGACTCACGGGGAAATCTCTGCACCTTCTCAGTGGTCCTTTGACCCGAAGTAGGACCCTGGTCCCCGGGAAACCTGGGGGAGGGGGTAGGGAGCCTACCCGCAGCTCAGGGGGCCTCCTACTCCCTGGGCCCCTGCCAGGCCGGGAGAAGGACCAGTTGGGACCCTGGGGCCCCGGGCTACATCACAGAGCCTCCCTGTCTGGAATTCCGGATCCCATTTGCGAGTGCTCGGTGAGTCCTCCACTCCGTGCTGCAAACGTTAAGCCCTGCGTGCTCATGGTACCCGTGAGGACGAGGGCATCAGTAATAGCTCACTTTACAAGAGCCACAGAGAAGGCAGTGACTTGCCCGAGGACACACAGCCAGTAGGCAGTGCTGGTGGGACCCAGACCCAGGCCCTCCCCCTGCTGTGGGGCCCCTGTTGTGCACATTTTCTGCTTCCTCTCTGTCTGGACTCGAAGGTTCTAGGTGCTCCGGGAAGGGTACGCTTCCTGACTCCCTTTCCCCTCCCATGCCTCAACCAATGCACAGGAAATCTGTGGCTCCCCCGTCAAAATACACCCGGAGGGGGACCAGCCCTCCCCCCACACCCCCCAGCTCCCATTACTGCCCCTCCTGGCCACCACTATCATGAGTCCCAGATGCCATCTCGTGACAGCCCTCGTAGTGCGTTCTCAGCACAGAGGACAGGAGCCAAACTCTCTATGGGCTTCCATTTCACCCAGTAAATGTCCTTCTGGAGGCTTCCAAGCTCTTCACAATTATGCCATGTCACCTCTGTGCTCTCGTCTCCTCACTCACTCTGCTCTAGCCACACTGGTCACCTTGTTGTTCTTCAAACACACCGGCCACGCGCCTGCCTCAGGGCCTTTGCACTGGCTCATTCTTCTGCCTGGAATGCTCTTGCCCCAGACAACCACATGGCTCACATCCTCATTGCCTTTGCCCCTGGGATCAAGTGTCACCATCTCAATGAAGCCTGCTCCAATGCCCTGTTTCGGGGTGCGTCCTTCCCACGCTCCCCCAGCTCCCCACTCCTCTGCCCTACTTTGCCACAGCACTTAGCACCTGGTAATGTTCTCTTTACTTGCTGTCCTGCTTTTTTGAGGTCTGTCCCCTACGACTGCAGAGCAAGCTACACGTGTCTTTGTGTTCCAATCCCCGTACCTGGAGAATGCTTAGCATGTAGTAGACACTCAGTAAACACTGGTTCGGTGAATGAATTGTCCCTACTACACAGGAAACCTCACGGTGGCCTTCATCTCCTTTTGCAGGTGAAGTTCGGCACCCAGCCCGGGGACACACGGCCCAGAGCAGCAGAGCAGGGTCTGGACCTGGCTTTTTACCCCTGTGGTGGGCAGACTGGTTTCCTCCACCCTCCCCTCTACCCACACCCTTGTGACAATGCGGGAGTCTATTCCATTCCCCACCCCTCGAATCTGGGCTGGCTGCCTGACTTGCTTTGGCCCCCAAGGATGGGGCCGAGGTACTGTCAGCTCTGAGCCTCAGCCTCTGCTCTCTCCTGGGACCCCGCCAGCACCCCGAGACAAGCCCGGGCCGGGCTCCGGCTTGGCAATTTAGCGCGATTTAGGGGAGCATGGCGGCGATGCGGAGACCGGCCGTGGCTGTCCTCGACCCGTCAGCCCCCAGCCACCTGCCAGGGGTCTGCAGGCGCGCGCAGGTCCAGCAGCGGTCAGCCGAACCCGGTCCCCAGCAGCAGAGCCATTCCGCCAAACGCAGATGCCTCGGGAGCCAAAGTAAGTGCTCCGTGCGACCGCCACCGAGGGCTGGGTTTCACTCAGGCTTCCTGCAGCACTAGCTGGTGCTGGACTTGGATTCCAACTAGAATCTGCATTGGGTGAGTCAGCCCGTCATGCAGCCCGTGGGGCACTTTCTGGTGGGTGTGGAGCTGAGAAAGGTCCCTGGAGACAGAGGATCAGTGGCCAGCCTTCTCATCCCCCCGCCGCTGAAGTCTCTGGTGAGGCAGAGGGTGGATTACAGTTATTGGGGAGACGCCCCGGTTACCGCTCCAGGGAGCTCGGAGCCTCAGGCTTCTCTCGGGGTGGGGGCGGAGGGGGGCTGGACTTGCCCCTCTTAGGCGCAGCTCCTGCCCACCGTGCATGTCTCAGAGAAAGCCTTGTGTCCACCTTTCTCTTCTTGAGACTTGGCCAGGGGAAGGGCAGGCTCTTGGGGGTAGGATGGTGAGGAGTGTGTTCCTCTCCCTCCACTGGGTTCCCTGGAAGCGGAACACGAGACCGGGACATAGATGTGTGTCATTTATCTGGGGAGACCCCAGGAGGCGAGAGCACAAGACAAATCCCCGAGGGACGCGGCAGCGACTCCGACTCAAGCCTGCTGGAGCCCCAGGAGCCGCGTAGACTGTGCCCCAGACTCACCGACCACCGGGCAGGAGGCTGCGACTCCCATCGGGTGCCGGAAGCTGTCTCTGGGGGCGTGGGCACCTCCATATTTCAGGGCTGCTCTGAGCATGAGCTGATGGAGAAGATGGGTCAGGGTAGCTCCTGGCAGTGGGCAAGAAGTTGAGCCCAAAGTCCTACCCTCCCCTACGAAACTGGGCCCCGGGTCACCTCCTCCAGAAAGCCGCCCTGACCTTCGAGGCAGCAGTCATTGCTCCCTCTGTGCCCTGCGACCCTTGTACGGGCCTCCAGGCAACAAGGCCCATGTAGCAGGGGCTCACTTGGTACCAAGCACGGTGTTCAGCAGTCCCCTTGTGTGGCCCATTTAATGCCACAACACCCTAATGTGCGTACAGGAGTATCGCCACCTCGTAGTCAAAGGGATCTCAGGTTCAAGGTCTCATGGCTACAAAGTGCAGGAGGCCCATTCGAACCGACCCCCAGACCAGACGCAGAGCCAAGCCCTCAAGGGGTGGGGTGTCTGCCCCCGCCCCGGGACTGCAGGCTGCCGGTTCATATGCGCGGCGCTCCGCGCACGGTGGCGCGCACCCCCGCGGGAGGTGGGAGGAGGGCGCACGCGCCAGCAGATGGAACGCACAGCTCTACCGCGTTCCAAACTCACACTCCCACGGTGGCCAGCGGCAAAAATAGCCAGCTCATTTGAATGGAGTGACAGGAGGAAGCAACAAGAACCCAACTTCAGACAAATGGACATTTTCAAAAGAGGAAGGGCAGCAGCCCGGCCTCCGGCGGAACACAGCTCCGGCTTGGCAATTTAGCGCGATTAACTGAAGCCGCAGCCCCAGTCGATATAATAGCGGGCACGTTATCAGTTTCGCCACAAACCATTATTCATTATCTCTGCGTTTCGCCGGCTCGCCCCGGCATCCTGGAGCGCCGCTGCCTCGCCCGCAGTCAGCTGTATTTTAATCAGCTACATTACGGGAAAATGTCCTTAGAGGCAGTGGGGCCAAGGCTCGGCGTGTCAGCCGCTTGCGGATCGGGATAGGGATGTTCCAAGGTGCCGTGATGTGATGTGACACAGTGCAAGTTCATTTAGAGAAAAATTAAGCATGATTTAGAGGCGAGTGAGGGAGATGAGCTGGGGACTGGCTTGATTTCAGAAAACATTTAAATGGCCTTGGGGTATTGATTCTGGAGGAAGTCTTTGCAGGGGCTCCTGGGGGTGGGGGTCTATCCATGTTTGTCCGGAATTCCCAAGCTCAGCCTAGGTGTGGACAAAGAAGACTGAGAAAACAAGATGGAACCCCAGATTATAAGGGTTGACTTGGTCCCGTCAGTCTTGGAGGGACGAGGACTTGGAGGAGGGGCTTTGGGAGAGCTGGGGGTGGAGGAGGGGAGGGAAGGAAGCATCTGGTCCATGCAGATTTCTGGAGCTGACTCCATGGGCCAAGCAAGATGCCGGAGCCACCAAGATGGAGGCAGACTGTCCCTGACCTTGAGGGAAAGAGCGGTAAGGGCCAAATGCGCCTCATTAGCCTGACCAGAGCGGGAAGGGAGGTACTGCGATCGTTTCCTATGTACCCCACGGTGAGGGAGGGAACCCCACACTAAAAAGTGCGAGATGGCCAAGCACAAGACACCTGCCACTGGACAGATCCGGTTGCCAGTAGTTTATTAGCGACAGATACTCACAGCCTGGGCTGGGGGAGGGCACTACCCAATATGGAGGGTGTTGCGGGGACCGCACTCAGGAGCAGTGAAGAACCAGGGGCCACGGGCAGCTGGCTTTATAGTAACGGGAGGGTGAGGTGCCCCCTGGTTCCCGTGGAGGATGTAACTGGCTTGTTTGCATGATTCTGCAGGCGGCAGGGAGAGGGAACCCATGAGGCTGAGGACTGGGTGAAGCGCAGCTGGTGGGGCTGGTGGGGGCGGAACTGGGGGAGTGGGAGGGGGTCTCTGCTGCGAGCAGCCCAACTCAGGCCATTGTGGTCTTGTTACGCTCCAAGATATCAAGGCAGCATCTAATACACAACTTACTGCTGAGTCTCACATCACAGGAGGGGCAGGTATGGAGGGAGGGTGTCCTGAGTGGTGAGGCATGGAAGGCTTCCTGGAGTAGGTGGCATTGAAGGTTGGCCTTGAATGAGGAGGAGCATTCCAGCACACAGAAAGCCAGAGAAAGGGCATGTAGAATGGTGAGTAACGTTCCGGAGTGGGTAGGAGGAGGCTTAGCCTGAAGGAGGGATGGAGTCACAGCAGGGGGGTGGGTGCCAGGCTGGAGGGCTGGGTGGGAACAGCTTGCAGCAGGACTGGAGGGAGGGCCATGCTGGGGATGGAACGTCTTCAACACTGGGGAGAATACTTAGGAAAATAAAACAACCAGCAGCATGGGACACCTGTGGACTCTGGATCTTAACTCACATCTTGATCTCAGGGTGGTGAGTTCAAGCCCAGCATGGAGCTTACTTTAAGAAGAAAAAGAAAAAATGAACAAAAAAAACCCAGCCAGCATAATGGTCACCGTGATCAATCAGACCATGAAGGACTATCACAGAGAAGTTGGTCCCCAGGTGTCACATGACCACCTGGCTCTGGGTGACCCCCGCCTCCCCCCAAACAGTGACTCCAGGCCAGGGCTCTCCCTGGAATCCAGATTCAAATGACCAGGCTGATCTCAATCAACTGCATTTCCTGAGTGCCTATGGGGCACTAGTCACGTCTGGGGCACTGGGAGCCCTGCCCCGTGCCCTCCCCTTCCAATGGTTCGGCTCCCCAGAAGGATGTTAGTGATGCCCAGGCATTCGTGTTCCTCCTCCTCACATCAGCATCTCCTGAAGTCTCATGAGAGGTTTGGTGCCCACAGTTCGCGGTTGAAACCCGGAAGCTCTGCCCTGACCGCTTATATCACCTGATATCCCGTGCCCCACCAGTCGCCATATCCTGCTTTCACTGCTAACGTATTTCTCAAAATTGTGTCTGCTGCCTTCCTGTTTCTTTCTTATGATCACAGGCTGGTTCAAACCTATTCAAACAGAGGGCAGAATGCACGGGTGCGTGTATACACACCCACGGTGTATCACAATTAGTCTTTCCACTTCACATCTCTCCTGTCCGATCATTGGGACAACTTTCAAAAACACAAACCTGGTCTTATCACACTGAAGCTTGAAACCCTTTACAGGTTCTGCTGTGGTTTGGATCCGGTCCCCTCCCTTCCAAATTCATACCTTGAAGCCCAAATCCCCAATGTGCTGGTGTTCGTGGATGAAGGTTCTGGGAGGAGATTGTATTTAGATGAAGTCTCCAGGGTAGGGCTCTTCTGACGGGATTAGGTCTCCTAAAAGAAGGGACACCAGAGAGCTCGCTCTCTCCCTTCTGTAAGGACACAGTGACCTTGAGAGCTGTCTGCGAGCCAGAGAGAGGGGTCCTACGAGGAACTGAGTCTGTTTATCCTAGACTTCCCAGCTTCCAGAACTGTGAGAAAGAAATGTCTATCGTTGAAGCCTACAGGCTGTGGTAGGTTGGTGTAGCAGCCCGTGTGGACCAATGCAGGCCCCCTACTGCCCACGGGGAAAGACCAGGCTCCTTGCTCGACACCCGAGGTCCCAGTTGGGACATTTTTCCTGTCTCCACAATGCCTCCTCCTTCTGACCCCATAGTGCATGCAGTGCTCTGGCGAATTGTTGAATTGCTCGCAGATGTCCCTCTGATACTGTGGTAGAGGCACATATTGGCCCCAGTTCATCATCTGTCTCTGAATCCAGCTCTTTTATGATGTGCATTTGCAGTTCTTCCCGCCAAAGCTAAAATGTACTTCCCGGCCCCTCGACCTTAGGCTTGGCCATGTGGCTTGCTTTGTCCAATGAGAAGTGTTTTGGCCATGTGACTTGTGTTGGCCAATGGGAAGCAAGCAGGGGTGACACAGGCAAGGGTGCCAGTGCCCTTCAGCTTGCCCCTTGGAGTTCCGCCATCTCCAGGAAAAGGGCTTCCTGGAGGTAGCTGCTGTGCCTGGGGCCCCAAAATGAATACCCGCAGAATCCAATGTCTTCACTCCAGCCCTCTGCACGGACCCGAGCACGAATAAATGATTCTTGTTCTCAACCACTGCATTTTAGGATACTTGTTACAAAGCATTACTGTGGGAATAGTGGGCTGACACAGACACTAAAGTATTGTATACTGCACATCACTGACTTTGACTCCCTGCCCCCTCTCGCTTTGTCTTTAGCCTGGAATGCCCTCATATTCTCTTGTTGGCCTAAATACATTTCAAGACTTAGCTCATTGTTACATTCTGCTGGGAGCCTCCTCTACCCTTTTCAGAGGTGATGCCATGTTTGTCTCTGATCCTACAAGTGCAGGAAAAGCACTGTGGCCGGAAAGAGGCAGAGAAGGGATCCGTGGCTTCTCTGTGTGCTGGCGCTGAGGCCATTTTTCCTCACTTTTTCCCAGGAAGGAGGAAAGAGAACCTCTCCCACTGTCTGAGGTTCAGCCACGGGAACTAGCCAGGGGCTCGCTGGGCCCCTCTGCTATTTGCTCCAGCCTAGGAATCCGTCAAATGCCGATGGGTTTGCCTGTCCAGTTACTCCTTGTCAGTGTCCAGCCAGAGTGCTGTGTAGTTGCTAGGTGAATAAGACAGAATTACACGGTAATGCGTGTTCTGGAATTCACACCTCCCAGGAAGCACTGTGTTTAGTAACTAGCCAGCCTGTGTTTTAATTCTAGTCTCCTTGCTCTTCCCAGCCTTTATTACACGCCAGAGATTTCTGTGCAAACACCACTGCATCTTTGATACATCTTCGGCAGACTTGACAATCCCTTTGCCTACTTTGCCTGCTGTTGATGGAGGCCTTACTTATCCCTATCCACCTCGGGAGTCTATAAATAGAGAGATGCTTACACACACACACAGGAGAACTTTTAATGCTGCAAGACTGCACAGCTCAAAAAAAGCTGCAGGCACATTTTCCTAGCCATAAAGGTTCCCTGGACCCCATGAGGGCAACCAGCAGCTGCTGGGCTCCCATATTAGTTACCTGCTTCTACTCCCTTCAGGGACCCATGGAAGGCGGGAGGGCCAGAGACAGACCCTGCCTAAGCCATTGCTAACTGGAATGTACCCTCTTGATTTCCCCCTCCCATCACTGTCCCTCTCAGGACTGTTCTAGCTATAATACAGACCACCTTTCAGGTAAATTAAATTACTGTTCAGCAAGTATTCACTGTGTCCACTGTGGGCAGAGCATACTTTCCTGCTTCACTGTTATTGAGCTTGGCCTTGGGACTTGCTCTGACCAATGAAATGTTAGCAGACATGATATGAGCAAAGGGTAGAAGTAAACTTGTGAGTATGAGCTTGCCCTCTAGCTCACCTGCCTTCTCCTATGATTAGGATGTGCCCTGGGTGACTCTAGGTCCAATGAGGATAGGAATGTACAGGGCAGGTCTAGACCCCACTCAAATCCTGGAGCCGAGTCCGGCTGAGCCCGAACGAGTTCGGCCAAATCCCCCACTGACCTACAGACAAATGGGGGGAAATAAATGCTTATTGTTGTGTGCCACTGAGTTTTGCAATTGGTTGTTAGACAAGAATAGCCAGCTAATTCAAGGGGGCAGGCTTCCTTTCCTTCCACGTTCTCCCCAGCTGTTCTTTTGAATATGAAATTGGCAGCAGTTGGCATTGCTGATCATCCCCAAAGAAGAGCATAAACTTGCAGTAGCTTTGCCAAGAATGAGGGTCCCATTACATGATGTCAGGCCCATTATTTTACCAGGCTTCCCAGAAAACAGCCACCTCCTATTGCTTATCAATATGGCTACAAGCAGAGCAAAGCTGGCTCAAATACTCAAGCCAATTGGTCAATGTCAGGCTCTAGGCTGGGGCCTTGGCCTCCATAATATCGTGTGCTAACCAGCTGAGTTAGCTGGCTGTAACAGGGTCCATCCCAGCACTCAGGAAATGTGCAGTGTTGAGGCTGACCTTCAGGAACCTGGACTCCCCGAGGCTCTGTCCAGCAGTGGAGGTGCTGAATCCAGGGAGGTCCCGTCTGGCGGGTCTTGGAGAGCAGAGCTCAAGGGTGCAGTACTCAGGGACATCACTGACTTTACTGACATCAGTCAGCTGCTCTCCACCCTCTGCCCTAAACACTCTCTTTTTCCTTGCCAGTCTCTCTACCTGATTGCAACCCTTCTCTTCCATGTCTCTTGCTCACCCCCTGTCATGGCCCTGATCAATTACCCAGGAAAAAAATTTGTTCATCCAGAGAGTCAAATCTCCAAATCACCCAGATAATCAATATTCAACTGCTGTGCTGTGGAGCGGGGGATCGATTTGCTGCCAGCCATTGCTAGGCAACTGGAAGCCTTCACACCAACCTCATGCAATGAAGGGAGCTGCCAAAAGTGGGGCAGCACATGGGGCTGGCTCTTAAGGATCAGCAGCATGTGAAGCCAGAGAATCACATCACAGGGTGAGGAGGGACTCACTGCTTTCGAGACTTTGTGATGTCTCACTTGACACCCTGGCTTGAAGCGAAACACTTGCTTAAAAATCCTTTTTATTGTAGAAAATTTCAAAATTCACCCACAGAGACACTACAATGGATGTCCATGGCCTGTTACTCAGCTTCAATAATGATCAACCCTTGGCGAATTCACTTTCATCCTATCCCCCACTCAACGCACCTCCCGCATCAGATTCTATTTAAGCAAATCCTCAACCTCACCCATAGGTACCTCAGGAGGCATCTCTGAAAGGCAAGGACTCCTAAAACCAAAGACAAAAACCACTGCCTCATTACGACACTTCTAAGAAATAACCTTCTTTTCTTCACAACATCAAATATCCAGTGTTCAAATGTCTCCAAGTGTCTTAGTTTTTTAGGTTTTTTTTGTTTTCTGTTTTTTTGTGTTTTTTGTTTTTTGTTTTTTTGCAGCTTTATTGTAATCAGGATCCAAATAAGTTGTGAACATTGTAATTAGTTGGTATGGTTTTTCAGTTTCTTGTAATCCACCCTTTTTGTTTATTTGCTGAAAAGGAGGATAGCCTGTCCTGTAGAGACTCCCAGGAGCTGAATCTTACACCCCATCTATGGTGTGGTTTGCCAGCTTCCTCCATCCCCCATGTTTCCTGTGGATTAGAAGTTAGATCAGGCAGTGTGGTCAGACTCAGGTTTGACATATTGGTAAGACTACTTTATAAGTAGCCTTTATCAGTACCCTATAATGTGTGGTTCTATCTCTTTTTCATGAGGTTGGAAGGCACTGATTACTTATTAAGAACTGACAACCCACAGAATAGAGGGAGAGATGTGCAACACATATATTTGGCAGAGGAATTATGTCTGGAATATATCAAGAACCCTTACAAATCATTAAAGAAAAACTAGGCACTCCCTCTTTTTTTTAAAAGATTTTATTTATTTATTTGACAGGGAGAGACACAGTGAGAGATGGAACACAAGCAGAGGGAGTGGGAGAGGGAGAAGCAGGCTTTCCACTGAGCAGGGAGCCAGATGTGGGGCTTGATCCCAGGACTCTGGGATCATAACCTGAGCTGAAGGCAGATGCTTAACAACTGAGCTACCCAGGCACCCTAATACCTCCCTCTTTTTTAGTAAAAGGCTTCTTATTCCTTTCTCCTAGAACTGAATCTAAACCTGAAAGCCAATGAACAAAAAAGGCTTGGGGAGAGAAGGGAGTACGGCGGGTTGGGGGGACGTGACGACAACCCATCCTCCTCCTTTCATCCATGGAAATGAGCATTTTGCGAGTTTACAGGAGGAGGAGTAGAGGGGCTACTTTGTAGAAACCAATTGATCAATTTATCAAGTCCGACTAACCAGAATTCTTCCGAGTTACTGAAGGATCAAGAAAAATCAATGTCAATAATTTTTTTTCAATGTCAATAATTAATCTCACAGACTCTCCTGTTGCAGTCAGTGATAAGAGAAAGCCACACAGTCCCGGAATTTAGTATATCCACAGAGACCACTCTGGGACAAAATACATAAACACTAGTAAATTACTTCAAAGCTTTTCTCTTTTTTAATTAACTGAAGTAATTTTGTAATAATCCCCACAGCCTGTGTCTTAAAATGGAAATCAGTTAAGGATCGAATCCATCTTCTGATATCGTTTCCCTAGTTCTGGGGCTCAAACCACGAGAGCTCAGCCCCATGGGGTGGTGGTGACTTGAGGCTTTAATAAAACACACAGAACTTTCAGACTTCACTCCAGCTCGGCAGATGGTAACAAGTGTCAGAAGCATTTAATTAGCCCCTGCATTAGCTCATGATTTAACGAGCCCTGTCTAGCTGTGTACCTGTGATGTGCAGATCTGCAGAGACATAAGCCTGTAAAGGACTATAAAAAGCTTTTTAAGAATGATGGATTGGAGTGTTTCAAATTCCCAGTCTGCCAAAAAAGGCAAAGGCCAGCCCCCCACCCCTGTTCCTGTTCTCTGTGCACACACAACAAAGTGAACCTCCAAAGGCAATGAATTCTACAGTCTCCAATTCCTTGGGGGGATCGTGGGCTGTGCACACAGCTTCATAGCACCACTGAGCCAAAGGGACCTCGCCCTATAATCCCTTGTGTTTATATGCCTTGGAAAGGCTTTTCAAAGCCAATTCACTCACACTATCATGTTTGAGCCTCACAAAATCCTGTTAAGTAAAATAGTTATTACCCCATTTGACAGGGGAGAAAACTGCTGTCCAAAGTCTGAGGTCAACAGTGAGTCAGTGAAAATGCCAGCAGAGAACCTGCCTGTCTCTGTGCTGAGCTGGGTGCAGGCTCGAGCCAGCATGGCACTGGGGGAAGGTCCTAAAGACAAGGACTGTACCCTTCGTCCAGGAATTCTGGCAGCTTAACAGTGCCTGGCACTTTGCCATTGATTGGGGGAGGGTGAATCCAACAGTTCACAAGGACCACCCCAGGATATTGTTGTCTCGATGACCAGGAAGTGGAACCCAAATCCTCCTGTTTTGCAGCAAGCTTCAGTCCTCTGTGGACCAGGAGATGAATGGGCTTACACCCCCTTTGTGAGGGTGCTCCATATACCTTGAGGCAATAAGCAAGCCATGGCTCAGAGAGTGAGAAAGTTCTCTTCAGGGAGACAAAGGCAGATTCCTTAATCTCTCTCCAGGGAGAAATGGTGTCTTCCACTCTCAATAACCACCGGCCCCCCCATCATGCTATGCTCATAGGGGTGAGATGTTCCGCATGTGATCTCTGAGTGTCCTCAGATTCCAGGCTGACCTCTCCACTACAGTGGGCAAAGGAACCAAGGAACTAACCCAAGATTCTTTTGCAGGCACAATTTTGGGAAGCATACCCTCCAGCCCTGAGCCCCCCCACCCCACTTTGCCAAAAAAGCATTTTCCCACCGAGCTGGAAGGCTGTAGGCTATCACCCCTGGTGCACTGGCAGGGACTACAGTGGAGGAAATGGTTTGGAAAGAAACTCCAGTGGCAGCTGTGGAGGCAGAACAGGCAGCAGTAGAGAGGCAACATTGGCTCCCCATGGTTCCTCCAGGCAAAGCAAATTTTACATCCTAAAGCTCCGTGGATCACAAGACCCCCACACTCAGACTGCCTTCTAATTCCTCAGGGTCTCAGAGAAGGGAAGGGTGATAACCACCTTAGAGCAAAGTTCCTCTATCTGCCTTCACATTTGAATCACCTGGGCTGCTTTTGCCCCAAAGCAAGTCAATCACTCTCTGGGGTGAGTTTCTGGCATCGGTGTTTCTAACGTCCCCCTATGAGGGGGGATTTGAATGTCCAGCCAGAGTTGAGAATCACTCAAGGGAACTTTGATGCAAGGCTTTCTTAACTCTGACTGCATTTAGAACTCTCTGGGAGCTTTTCTTTTCCTTTCTTTCTTTCTTTCTTTCTTTCTTTCTTTTTTTTTTTTAAGTAGGCTCCACACCCAGCGTGGAGCCCAATGTGGTGCTTGAACTCATGACCCTGAGATCAAGACCTGAGCTGAGATTAAGAGTCAGACGTTTAACCAACTGAGCCACCCAGGTGCCCTGGAACTCTATGGAAGCTTTAAATAACACTGATGTCAGGACCCTGCTCCAGAGACTCTGACTTAATGGGCCTGGGGCACAGCCTGGGCAGCAGCATTTTTAAAGCTCTCCAGGTAAGCCTAATGCTCAGCTGTGGTGCTACTGCTCTAACCACTTTTATCCTTGTGCTTTAAAATGAACTCCTAGGGGGGGTGCCTGGGTGGCTCAGTTGGTTGAGCAGCTGCCTTTGGCTCAGGTCATGGTCCTTGAGTTCTGGGATCAAGTCCCACATCGGACTCCCGGCTCCACGGGGAGTCTGCTTCTTCCTCTAGCCTTCTCTCCTCTCATGCTCTCTCTCACTTTCTCTGTCTCTCAAATAAATAAATAAAATCTTAAAATGAACTCCTAGGGGTGCTTGGGTGGCTCAGTGGGTTAAAGCCTCTGCCTTGGGCTCAGGTCATGATCTTGGGGTCCTGGGATTGAGCCCCACATCGGGCTCTCTGCTCAGTGGGGAGCCTACTTCCCCCTCTCTCTCTGCCTGCCTCTCTGCCTAGTTGTGATCTCTCTCTCTCTCTCTGTGTCAAATAAATAAATAAAATCTTTAAAAATAAATAAATAAAATAAAATGAACTCCTAGAAACTCTGGGTCCCTCTGGCTTTAAGAAAATCACTTGATTCTTTTTCTTTTTAAAAAGATTTTATTTATTTAATTGACAGAGAGAGTGCACAAGCAGGGGAGCGCCAGGGAGAGGCAGAGGGAGAAGCAGGCTCCCCACTGAGCAGAGAGCCTAATGCAGGGCTCGATCCCAGGACCCCAGGATCATGACCTGAGCTGAAGGCAGCTGCTTAACTGACTGAGCCACCAGCGCACCCAGAAAGTCACTCAATTCTGCATAGCATCTTATCTGTCCACAGGTAAAATTGACCTTGAAAATCCCAGTAACCTGGCAAATTAACTGATAGACTGGACCCCCAGGAATGACTTGATTTCTTTCAAGAGTGATAATAATCCCAAGCTCTGTGTCATGTTTAAACACCATATAAACCCCTTTGTATATGTTCTCATTTGACCATGGGAAAGTATGAGTTTTTGAACTTCTATTTCCCCATCTGTAAAATGGAATCGAGTGACTTATTCATGATTGCTGGGTTTACAGGCCTCTGACTCTGAGCTCGAGGCCTTTTCACCCGAACTGCCTTATGACACAAAGTAAATACACGCCTAGGAAGGGAAGTAGGCTGTGTAGGGGTGGGAGGGAGTGTCCTTTTATGCAGGAAAATAACATCAGGCTATAGGGAAAAGCCTGTGGCCACCGAGTATGTAAGGCTCATCCAAGGTTGGACGTCCAGGCTGGTATCCAAGGCAGGAGCTCACTCCATTTGATCTTACAGAGGATATAAATATTGTGATAGGTTAACACCTGAGCAGGCTAGTTGGGAGGACAGGGATTTATCTGCAAGGCCAGATCAGCTGGGGTGAACTCTGGGGAGATGCAGGAGGCAGAGTCTTTGGAGGCTGAGGACCCACAGCTTGTCCTCCTCTTGTGACACCTGGAACTCACCTAACTCTGGCCTGACATTTGGTTCTAAATGCCTTTGTCTCTTTGGATTATGGAAGGAGTTGGTGGGAGGACTGCTCAGAGTAGGACTCTCTATAGAGAAGGATTTCAGAGTCACCAGGACACTTACCCCACTGACCCCTTCTATGAAAGCTTCAGAGGATGTGCTCCAGCAAAATGAACACATAAATCAAGTTGGCAAAAACATGGGATCCAAGTAACAGAAGACTCAGCACAGGAAAATGTTGAAGTTTCCGAAAGATGGAGAGGGAAAAAGTGGTGGAAAGGATGACTCTGGATCAGAGCAAAATGAGAGGTCTCCAAGAAAAGAATGGAACAGATATATTATCTAATACCTGTGAACATTTGGAAGATATTATTGATAACCATCTGACACCTTTTCAAAGCATGTGGGAAAATATTACCAAAATGAAATTGAAAACTATACAAATAAAAAAACTGAGGCAATGATTAACACCAGGAAAAACAAAAAGCCGTAGAAGGAAGAAAACGGCAATATTTGCATAAGCATAACAATACAAACACCGACTATTTAACCAAGAAAAAAAAAAGTAACAACCATATTGGGAGGGTTTGGGAAAGAATAGGGGATAGGAATTGGAATATAAGAGAGCTAAATGCTCACCTACCAGAATAAGAAATAAATAGACAATATCTAAACGTAGTAAATCAAGAAAATAACAATGTAAGCATAGCATTTAGAATCACGGAGGCAAAATGCAGAAGTGAAAGATGAAAATACTGTAATCGGCTGTCCCAGAACTGAGGGTTGGGCCAGGGTAGGGGTGGGGCAATTTTTGGTTATTATTTGATGTTTTCAACTCTAAGCATAGTAATATTAGCGCTGGATTTCACTTAAAAGTAAAGAGGAAAAGAGAACATTTTCTAAGAGACAACCAAGAACAGACAAGTAGGTGCTTAGTCTACTCCACCAGGGACCCCAACTCTGGCCCTGGTTAACCCCATTAACCCATTCGTGGGGTGGAGAGGGAGTTAGAGCATGCTTGACTGTGCTAAGGATGCCTCACAGGCACTCTCCTTCCTCCCTTGTTCACGCTTTGAATGCCAGCCCCAATCAATTACCTAACATCTGTGAACATTTGGGAAGTATTATTGATGGGCACTTAAGACCTCTTCAAAGCATTAGGGAAAAAAATAGCAGAAGATAAATCGAAAACTGTGCGAATAGAAAACTCCCTCAGTCATGCTGTGATGTCAGCCACGTCAAGGCCAAGTTTATCCAAAAGGCAGTGACAGAAGCTAAATTCCAGCCTCCTCTACCTCCCCACGTACCCTGTCAGCTGATCAGAAGATGCAGCCTTGCAGCCAGAGCTGCAGCCTGCTTCCCTGCTGTGCCAGGCCTGCTGGTTTAAACTGTTTGAATACTACCTGCTGTCCCTGAAAGGGAGCTGGGCAGGCAGTTCAGGGGCTCAGGGACCCAAGCATGATGCCCATCCCAGCTGCTCGAGGCAGGGCCTCCACTCCAGGAGGCTCCACTTCAGGATCCTTGATGAGGAGCATCTCCCCAGGACTACTCCCCAGTCTGTGCAAATGAAGAACAAAGAGCCAGAGGAGATCCTGAGTCAGCCTTGGCCACATGGCACTGTCTTCCCATCACCTGCTGGGGGCGGCACAGCCGGTGGTGAGGGGCGGAGCCTTTGCAACCAGACAGACATGGGATTAGAGACAGACTGCACCCTCCACTAGTCTGTGTCTGTGAGTGAAGGACTGGCTCTCCAGCCTCTATTCTCCTCATCCACAAAATGGGGAGAACACTTGACTCTGAGGGCAAAGTTGAAAATTAGATGCACTTCTTCCTGCAAAAAAACAAAACAAAACAAAACAAACCACTTGATACAGCCATGCACTAAAAAAGCTCTGATTATTATTGTTAGTGAATATCCCCCATTCTTCTTGAATTCCTTGGAGAATCCAGTCAAGGGACATTTCTATGCCACTCCCCCTCCCCTCCGTCCTCCTGTCAGTCCCACCCCCCGCGTACTCAGGTCCCATCAGGACCCTTCACCCACAGCTCTGCTTCCCCAGGACTCTGCCATTTGTTCAGGCCGGATTCCCAGGGGCATTCTCTCTCCTCTCACGGTGCAGCCCCTCCTCATTCGGAGGCCCCCCACCCACCCCGCTGTCTTCACCACAAAGGCCCATCAAGGCATCTTCCTTGCAAAACCAAACACACATGGCGCATTACCTCCTCCTGACCCTGTTGGTGAGGGAGGACTAAACACACAGCACCCAGCGCTGGACAGATGAGATCATCCACAGTTTATTAGTCACGTGTACTCAGAGCCTGGGGGGAAGACCCTGCAGGCCAAGCAGGACCACACAGGGGCTGCCCTCAGGACCAGAGTGAGCATGGCTATGGGCTGGGAGACAGACTCCGCAGTATCAGAAGGCTAGGGTGCCCTGTGTTTCCCTGGTGGGACGTGATCGGTTTGTTTGAGTAATTCCATGGACCAGTAGAAAGCTAAAGCCCACTACTTAGGGTTAAGCAGGAATTATCCTTGGTCACCTCAATAAGAACAGGTGTTTGGCTAAGGGACTTACGTGGGCTTTATACCAGAACCTTCCCCAGGGATGGACAGAAATGGGCGCACTTGTTTCATTTAGTGTTCTTAACGTCGATTTTGTTCTTCCCACTACAGAAGGAACACGCCCTCCCCAGTGTACTGGGGTGAGCAGGGCACGGGACAGGATGTCCATCTGCTGATCGTCCCTCCCCTGTTTTGAGGGGTCCCAGGGCTTCTGGAAAATGTTGAAATTCCTTGGCATGACCCGTGAGTCCCCCCCACCCGCCGGCAGCTCCTGCCCCCACCACCTTCATAGCGCACCAGCTACCCTGTGCCCTCCTGCGTCAGGAGTTCCTTGGGGCAAGGGTCCACTGTGGGAGGGGTCACTTTGTGGAGCTGAGCCAGGCATTGCCCCTGGCACATTGGTGCTTGGAAAACATCTCCCAAAGGAACCCTGTCATGGCGTCTCACGTTCTTCCCTCTCCCCGAAATACTCACTGTCCCGTCCTCATCTAGAACTGTAACTCCATTTCCGTGTCCATAAAAAGTGGTTCGGGGCGCCTGGGTGGCTCAGTCGGTTAAGCCTCTGCCTTTGGCTCAGGTCATGATCTCAGGGTCCTGGGATCGAGTCCTGCCTCGGGTTCCTTGCTCAGAGGAGAGACTGCTTCTCCCTCTGCCTGCCTCTCCCTCTGCTTGTGCATGCACTCTCTCTCTCTCTCTCTGTCTCTCTCTGTCTCGCTCTTTCTTTTTTTCTGTCAAATAAATAAATAAAATCTTAAAATCCCAAAAAACCAGTGGTTCGGATAGCACCGGTCTCGCTGGCTATGTGCAGGCCAGAGGAGCAAGGCGGAGGGAGCATTTGGAACAGAGTCTGGTGCAGGGAAGGCACCACTTAGCCCTCAGCTACCACCGCCATCCACAAGGTCACGATCACAGTGCCTCGGAGTCAGCGAGGTCTGCAGTCAAATTCTGACTCTGCTCCTCCCGGTTCTGCAGACTCGGGCTGCAGGCCTGGACACGGGGCCTGCTCAGGCAGCAGCGTCACGAGGGAGGACAAGCTCAGGACCAACCACTCCATGTTCCGGCTTCGAGAAGTTCAGGCTTCATCCCGAGTGCTGAGGCGAAACCTGGCGAGGACGGCTTGCGCTGTCTGCGGGCAGGTCCGGGCCGCCCCTTCCAGTAGATCCCAGGCCTCTTGCTGAAATGCCCGGGGCCCCTTCTCACCCTCCAGTGGGCTGCCTGGAGCACATATATCGGAAGCTGGGCTGTCCTGCCCTCCCCACGTCCCTGGGGGGGCCCCGTCCATCTCTCCCTCTCCCCCCCCCCCCCCCCGCCGCTGTAGTCCTCGTCACTGACCTGGTGCTGCCGTCCGCACCCTCGCCCCTTCCCCCGCTCGCGGTACCCGGAAGGCGGCCCAATGCGAATACCCCTTCACTCCTCTCGGGGGACATCTGACTGGGAAGCCCTTCTCTCCCTCACCTCCTCCCTCTCTCCCCCACACGCCCCTGTCTCTTTCCAGCTCCCTGGCTTCTCGGCCTCCAGGCCCCTTCTCCACCCCAGGGTCCCAGCTCCGGCCCGGAGTCAGACCCGAGAGGACACCTTGTTCCTACGAACCGCTGCAGGCTAGATGCTCTCTGGACTGACTCTGGCTGGAATTGTGCAAAGGAAGCTCTCCTTGCTCCTTCCTACAGAAAGCCTCTCCCAGGATGAGGCGGGTGCAAAGAGAGAAGGAGCAAATCTCATGAGAAAAAAAAGGATCCTTAAAAAAAAAAATGTGCAAGGAGGAGAGAGGTCTTTGAAGGACCAGAGAAGAGGGACCTCAGGGGTGGGGGGCCCAGAATTTGAGGAGAGAGGAAGGTGGGGCCAGAGAGGCCTGCCCCCTCAGCGACAGGAGCCTGTTCTCTAACCCAGCCGCCAAGAAGCGGCGAAGGCAGGAGCCCCCAGATGGAAACAGACAGCTCCCAGCTCTGTTTTTGAGGTTCCACAGGTCACTGAGCCGAGCTGGGCTGAGGAGACAGCTCTGCAGGCCAGCAGGAAGGGGACATCACCCCATCTCTCTGTCACTTGCCCAAGGGGCAGGGCATGGCCTGGGTTTCAGCCAGCTTTGCCGGTCAGCCTGGCCAAGCCGGGGTCTGCTCCTTTCCTCCCAGGGAGCCGGCCACCCAACTGGCTAAGTGGCCAGAAAAGCACAGCCACCGGAGTGATCGACTTTAGGGGCCCTTCCATGGCCCGTGAGCCGGCAAATCACTGGGTTTCCACTTCAGTCACGACTCGGCTCCATGGGGCTGATTACACGGCGCCAGGAGCCTGCAGGTTTGGCTCGTACCAGCCTCGACAGCTTTTTGTTCATTCTGGAGTGTCTCGTCACATTTCTGACCGGGAGATCGGCGTGTGCATACCTGAGCGCCAACGTGTGCATGCGTGTGTCTGTGAGTGGATCGCGGGTGTGTGTGTGTGTGTGTGCATGCCTGTGGATGCACGTGTGCGTGTGCGTGTGTGTCTGTATCTGTGCGTGCTCACGGACGCAGACGTGTGTGCATGCGTGTGTCTGTGAGTGGATCG
This sequence comes from Nasua narica, assembly GCA_028533885.1. Taxonomy (NCBI): domain Eukaryota; kingdom Metazoa; phylum Chordata; class Mammalia; order Carnivora; family Procyonidae; genus Nasua; species Nasua narica. The sequence continues at coordinate 3,676,594 of CM052804.1, read as the reverse complement.
CGGGTGTGTGTGTGTGTGTGTGTGCGTGCCTGTGGATGCACGTGTGCGTGTGCGTGTGTGTCTGTATCTGTGCGTGCTCACGGACGCAGATGTGTGTGCATGCGTGTGTGCATGCGTGTGTGTCTGTGCGTGCTTGTGCACGCGTGAGTGTGCGCATGTATGTGCGTGCCCGTGGACGTACGTGTGTGCGCGAGCGGGTGTCATCTGCTCCGGGCCGTCCCGCCCCTCTGCTGGCCAGGATGAGATCCAGTTTCATCTCAGCAAGGCCCGGGCGGACACATCCCGAGGGCCCCAGCCAGGCGCTCTGCAGGGGTCAGAACGTCCATGCGCATTCACGCGCAGGGCCCCACTCTTGCACACCCTCTCTCACACGTTCCCACACACTCGGGGATTCGGCTGCTGCATGGCAGAGGCCCTGGAGAGCCCCAGCAGCCAGACCGTGACTTTGAGCAGATGTTCTTTGGGGCCCAAGCCCCGCTGTTCACCCCGGAAGCTGCTGCCCCGCCTGTCCTCCCCACCCCCCGCGCCCCCCACAGATGGGCTGGGCTGGGCCAGCTCTGAACCCCTCCACGCTCTGGCCCCGCTGGGCACCCGAAGCCTCTGCCTCCTACCTCCCAGCCTCCTTCACAGGCCGCTGCCCTTTAGGGAAGAGCGCACATCCTCAGCGGATGGCCTTGCACCTTCGGGCCCTATCCTGAGGCCCGGCAGGGAAATTATTCCAAACCCACTCCTCAGCTCCCCCTCAGCCGCTCCACAGCCCTGCTCGCAGCACCCGGTGTTAGGAAGGATGTGTGGCCGGCAAAGCATCGACCCTCGCCTTAAAAAGATGATTTTCCTTCTTCTACGGGAGCACATCATCCAAGCTCCGGAGCTCCCCCTTGTGGCAAAGCTGTGCAGGCACAGCGGCTGGACCCCTGGGATGGGGGCACTTTCCCGGCACCTGAAGGGGGTGGTGGGAGGTAAGGGGTACAAGCACACCCTCCCTGTCCCCTGATGGCTCCCTTCTTCCTCCCAGAATCCCAGGTAATAGAAGATGAAACCTGTTTGGGGGTCCTTTTCAGGGGCAGAGCCCCATGGATACCTGGAAACGATACCTCCCCTGGGATGAAAGCCACACTCAGCTGTCACCTTGGACTCCAGCCCAATGCAACCGTAGACCTTTCTTAGCAACAATCTGCTGAGAGCCCTCTTTGCAGAATTTCTAGAATGGATAAGGGGTCTCAGAGGTGACATGGAACCAGGGGAGGCTCTCACCCCATCCTGGGACAATTGCCAGGGACAGGAAGGACTGCCCTCCTTCCTACATCCATGGGGCCAGTCACCACCCGCCCCCCAGGGCCCCCTAGACCCTCCCTGCCCTCTCTGAGGTTCACGCTCCAATCCTCAGGGAGGATGGAAAGAAGTATTTTGTCTTTAAAAATGTCTGTTTCTAAGCAGAAATCATTATAACGAGAGCAAAGAGTTCTATTACAGTTCTTCTGCAGCGAGCCCGATTCTAAGTCTTTTAGATACATTAACTCATTTAATCCTCCTAACGTTTTCAATGCAGACAATTTGTAAAATACAAAATTACAAGGAAGGGAAATAAAGCCCGGAGTCCCATCCTGCATTTTCTCACAGCTCTTCCACTGTGCACGGGGATTTTTAACCAAATAACTATCACATCGCATTCTAGACTCTGGCTTCCTGCCTGTACTACTGAACAGAATCTTGTGACCCAGGGGCACCTGTCTTGGAAAATTGTCTTAATGGCTGCATTGTATTCCATATTCCGATTGTACTAGCACTTATTTGGCCATTCTCAGGGAGGAAATTCTGTTTCTACTATGTGTGGAGCCTTCATGATGCCAATGCACAGGGTTCATTTCATTCCAGTCCCTGAACTGCTTGTGTATCAACTTGGGGGAGTAAGAGCAGTAACATTCTGGTTTCGCAGATGTGTGTGTGGGCACAAGCATGAGCAAGCACATGTGTGAGCGTGTGTGTGTGCCTGTATGCTTAGACTTACCCTCGAAGAAGTTCCTAGAAACGTCCTAAAATAAAGTAAAACACGTCCCAAAGAATTAAAAACAGGTATTCAAACAAATACGTGTATGTGAATGTTAGAGCAGTATTATTCATAAGAGCCAGAAGGTGGAAACAACCCAGATGTCCATCAAGAGGTGAATGGATAATCAAAATGTAGTATATCCAGGGGTTCCTGGGTGGCTCAGTGGGTGAGTATCTGCCTGTGGCTCCGGTCATGATCCTAGGGTCCTGAGATCCAGCCCCACATCGGGCTCCCAGCTCTGCGGGGAGCCTGCTTCTTCTTCTGCCCCTCCCCCCCACTCATGTTCTCTCTCTCAAATAAATACTCTTTTTTAAAAAATGTAGTATATCCAAAACAAAGAAAGAAACAAGAAACCCCAAAAGGTGGTATATCCATACAATGGAATATTGTGTAAGGTGTAATTCTCACCCGAATCCTCATTCGGGAGTGAGATGCTGATATGTAATATACAGACAAACCTTGAAAACAGGATCCTAAGTGAAGGGAGCCAGACATGATCCCATTCATATGAAATATCCAGACCGAGTAAATCCATAGACACAGAAGATTGGTGGTTGCTGGAGTGAGGGGGGAAGGGAGAGTGACTAGCTTAGTAGGTCTGGAGTGCCCTTTTGGGGTGACTACGATGTCTTGGAACTAATTAGAGGTGGTGGTCACACAACATTGTGAATGTACGCAATGCCACGGAATTGTTTGCTTTTAAGTTGGTTATTTGATACTGTGTGTGTCTTAGCTCAATTTTTAAACAAACGAACAAACAAAAACAGTTACACTCATGACTCCTGATTTGCTGACGAGTAATGACATCAAGCCTGGCTTTCCCACAAAGTACCCCTTTATAGTCAAATTACTTCTTCCTGCTTCGCCACCCGTTTCCCAGAGCCCTGCAGCAGAGGCTCTGACCTCTCCAGACCCAGGCACCCAGCTCCATCGTCCTCTTCTCTGCCCTTCCCTTGCTTTTCCTGGGACCTGCATCTGTCCGAGAAAGGACTTCGGCCAAGCTGTGGCATCTGAACGGCCTTTGCTGTGGACTCCGGATCTTACTTTTTTTATTTTTAGATCTTGTGCTTAAGAAACAAAAAACCTCGCAGCCCCGAGGCAGGGTTTGGCCGGTGGCCAAGTGCCTTTGCGGTTCTACCGTCGGGCTCACAGCACCCTAAGCAAAGTTGGATCAGCCGCTGCCCCAGCGATGCTAATCCAATAACCAAGGGTTTATTTGTCTCCTTAAGCCAGACCCAGGAGCGCAAATCCCTTTTAATTCTCCTCAAATTCTGTAGAGCCCTCTCCCCACATGAAGTTAGTGGGGAAGCAGCCCTACTTCCTCCTCCCCGCTCCATGGGAGCCGAGAAGAGCTGGGAGGGCCCCCCCGCCCCGCCATCCCCCCTTCCCCTCCAATCTCTTGCTAGCCTGGGGCATCGGACAGAGGGAAACCTTTGGTTGATGCCACCGTTGCCCCAGGCAGGGGCCCGCAGCACTCCTAACACGAGCTGCCAGGTGGTCCCGGCAGTTCTGACCTTGAAACTTGGGCGCAGGGAGAAAGACCAGCGTTCTCTCCCACCTCACAGGCCAACGTCGGATGTCCACATCATCACCAGCTCTGTCCGTGAGAATCTTCACGAAGCACCCAAGTGAGCCGCGCCAGGTACGGGGTATAGCTTCATTCTAGCTCTGTCTCGCCGTTTGACAATTGCTTGTAGGTAGGTCCGCTTAGGTGTTTTAGCTGCAGTCACAGAGTCCCTGAATCCATCTGGCTTTATTCATAAGGGACCTTGCTACGTCCAGAGCTAGAGCAGCGGGGGAAGGGCAGGGAGCAGGTTCGTGTCCCTGGATCAACAATGTCACAAGGACTCGGCCTCTTTCTCTCCCGGCTCTTCCCCCTGGAGTGCTGGCTATGGTGCCAGGCTGTCCCCCCCCCCCCCGGGGGGGTACTGAGGCTGAGGCATCTCCAGGAACCCAATCCAGAGAACAGCATCCAAAGGAAGAAACGAGGCATGAAACCCTTTCCTAGAAGCGCGTCTGCAGACGTCCTCAGCGCTCATTGGGCAGGACGGAGTCACATGCTCATCCCTGAGCCAATCGCCGGCCACAGAAGCAGGGTTGCCTGGATCCAACTGGACCAGCGCTCATCCAAGAGTGGTACCCAGCCCAGGCGCCTCAGTACCGAGGGAGAACTTGGTGGAAATGCAGATTCTTGGACCCCATCCTGGAGCCGCTGAATCAGACGCTGTGGGGTGGGCTTCAGCAGACTGCACTTTTAAAAACTATATTTCATTAGCTATACTTAGTCTAATTCCCAGGGTTTAGCCAACGTTCAACACAAGATGAACTTTTAATTTCCTAAGGAAATAAAGATCTCCTAAATACAAATCCTTAAGATTGTATACGTGAGAAGCACGCGTTTTTATATAAAAACATTTTACATAAAGACATTTATTTAAAAATATGTTTTTATATAGAAACATGAAAATGCTACTAATTTTTTCAAGTGACATCTTAATAGGCTTTCCGGGTGATTCTAACACGTGGTGAAGTTTGAGAATCCTGGTGGAGACGAACCATTTGGGATGGTGCATCATTATCTGTTTCTGTGGAACAAACCACCCCAAAACATAGCCTCCTAAACAGTAACGCTTTGGTTTGCTCGTGACTCCATAGGTTAATAGTTCAGGCTGGGCTCCGCTGGCTGGGTCTTCTACAGTCTGACCTCTGAGAGGATTGCCAGGTTTAGCAAAAAAAAAAAAAGTCCATGATGCCACGTTAAAGTTTAATTTTGAAGAAATAACAAATAATTTTTTTTAGGGTAAGTATGTCTCGGGCAATAATTGATGCAAAAAAAAATTCATTGTTTACATAAACTTCAAATCGAACCGGGTATCCTATACCTTCTTTGGAAACCTAGCCTAGGGTCACTTTTGCGGCTGCCATCATCTGGTGGTCGACCGAGCCTGGACAGTCTGATGGCCTCGCTCCTCCCATCTGGCACTTGGTGCTGGCAGTCCCCGTGGCATCTCCCTCCACATCGTCTCCCACCCTTGGGGAGGCCAGCCTGGTGACAGGAACATTCCAAGAGGGCACAAGTGGAAATTGCAAGGCCCCTTGAGGTCTAGGCTCAGAAAAACCTCACCCGGAGAGAGGTCTGACCTCCGCCCTCCGCTACCGGGAGGTGATCTCTGGGGCCCTGCAGTGTCTTGCCTGATGGGGCTCTGGGACATGCCATAGCACTTGCAACGCCCAGAGATGCTGGTGACTGAAGGTCAGCACGTGGCAGTGGAAGGTCAAGTTCCAGTGAGACTCTGGACACTAAGACTCGGCGAGCTTCCCCCATTGGCAATACTCTTGCGTGCTGTCATAAATCACAACCAGGAGGGGGTCACACTGTCCAGGACTCCACGGGGAGGATGACCGGAAGCTTCACGTTTGGACCCCTACCTACCATTCACCTTGTCCTTTGGCGGGTTCTAATTTGTATGCTTTTGCTATTACAAAACTATCATCCGAGGTATAACACCTTCTTGAGCTCTTTGAGTCCTTCTAAGTGAATTGTCCAACCAGAGGGTGTTGTCGGGGCCCCCAAGTTCATAGCCAACCCTTGAGCTTGCAGCTGGTGTCCGAATTGAGGGCAGTCATGTGGAAGACAGCACCTGCAAACCGCGTGGTTTGCTTAAACTCCATCACACGTTGCTTCTGGAACATTCTGTCGCTCAAAGCAAATCACAGGGCTAGACCAAGTCGAGGAGATAGACGGTAGACTCACCTCTGGAGGGAAGGGTTGGCAAAGTCACATTGCAAAGGGACACTCATGCAGGGATGGAAGGAACCAGTGGCCAATTTTTGCATATCTACTGCAGACACAGTGGGTGTTGGGAAAGACACCAGGACCGTTGCACTCGTGGCCTGTTTTCCTCCTTGGGACTTGCACTATAAGCCCCTCAGCTGATGGGTTCTTCACCTATTTCCCCAGTGCCTGGGTCATATCAGGGACTTGGCACACAGAGATCAGCGTTTGAGTGAACTGACTGATGTGAATCACCCCTTAACATCATCGCACATTAAACCACCCAAGGAGTTTTTAAACCGGCCATTGTTGGATACACCCAAGAGCCAATACATCCGAATCTAGGGATAGCCTATAACCCAGGCCTCGAATTCTTAAAAGTCTCGCAGATGATGTCAGCATCCAACTGAGGCCAAAGATCACTAACCAGACACCCAGGAGCTTAAAACCTCCGACTAAGGTGCAGACACTGAGATCCACATGGAAAGCGAACAGAAATCCTAAGTCAGGGGACAAAGATACAAAGTATTAAATCATGCACAAAGAATGAGTGGAAGGGCACCAGAGAGAAAGGTAAGCTCCCATTTCCCGGACCAACGCCTGCCGAGGGCCTGCCTATCCCATTCCTGCCTCTCCCAGGGCTGGTCCCGGCAGAGAGCCTTGCGGAAAAACCCATTCTTCAGCTCACACTTCTCAATGGCTCGGCTACTGCACAGACTCCCAGGTTGGAGCTACCCTGGCTTTTATATCTCTGAGATCTGATCTAACCGTGCAGTCCTGGAGTCAGTTTCTACTTGCTCACAAGACTGCAACATTCTCAGGGCCCCTGGTGGCGCAGTTGGTTGAGCGACTGCCTTCAGCTCAGGTCATGATCCTGGAGTCCCGGGATCAAGTCCCATGTTGGGCTCCCAGCTCCATGGGGAGTCCGCTTCTCACTCTGACCTGCTCTCTCTCACTCTCTCTCTTTCCTAATAAATAAATAAATAAAATCTTCAAAAAAAAAAAAAAAAAAGACTGCAACATTCTCAAGACTCTGGCAAAGCAATTGTTAAATGCAGCCATTATTAAAGTTTTTTTTTTTTTAAGATTTTATTTATTTATTAGGAAAGAGAAAGAGTGAGAGAGAGCATGAGAAGGGAGAAGGTCAGAGTGAGAAGCAGACTCCCCATGGAGCTGGGAGCCCGATGCGGGACTCGATCCCGGGACTCCAGGATCATGACCTGAGCCGAAGGCAGTTGCTCAACCAACTGAGCCACTCAGGCGCCCTAAATGCAGCCATTATTAAAAAAATAATAATAAACTATGCAAACTTACAGTGACGTAGATTCTATAAAAAGATCATGAACACTCCAGCTCATCAGCTTCTTACTACTCCATTTTACTGCTCTCCGTGCTCCCAAGGTTATTTACATCTGTTGTATCCATACTCTGGAAATACTAGGTGAATGGTATCTTCTAACTGCACACAGCCTGCAGCCTTGATCCAGACCTTCCTGACATCCACACACCAACCCTGTCAAACCCTCCTCACCCCTCCCAGAGCCCAGGCCCCTGCCTCCTGGTAAGGGAGGTCGGATATACCCCTTCCCCTTCATGTGGTTAGAGCTGGTGCTCCAAGGAACTGCAGGCTGGGCCTCAGGAGCTCTGTGCCCCCACCCGCCCCCTCCCAGGGACACGGCCCCCGCCCCCGCCAAGGTCAGCAGGCGCATCAAGGTCAAACCCAACCTTTAACATCAGTGCGGATCATCCAACACTGTAACACCCCAGGGCTTAGGGAAGTGTTTTCTCAATACCAAGGGACCCCCCTGAACCCCGAACACCCTCCCAGTCTCTCCTGCACACAAACGGCAGCTGGGCAGTGGAGGGGGTCCTCAAACCTACCTGACAGGCACCTCAGAAAGTCCTGCGCCCCAGCAGACCTAAACCACACACCAGAATTTCCAGTTCTCCCTCAGCCCATGACACGTTGACAAACGTCCCATGCGGTCGGACCCACCGGGGACACAACAACAAACACAGACCATCTGTCAGTCGCCCTTGGACCCCAGAGCCAATCCTGCCCGTTGAAGTGTGTTATCTGGATGCTGGAGAAAAATGTGTTTTCTTTATCTGTAAGGTCACAGTGCCTCCTCTCTAAATGACATAAGCTTGTTCACAAGGCTCAATTTTTTTTCTAAGCAATTATTTTAATTTTTTCCTAATTTCTAATCCAAGTAGAATTTACATACATTGAAATGTATATATCTTAAGTATACAGCTGTAACTTTTGACAAATACATATCCCGGTGTATCCCCCAGTCTTACCAAAATACAGTCTCGCCCTTTCTCTCCTCCAGAAAGTTCCCTCCTGCCCTGTGCCAGTCAATCTCCAACCCCCTTCAACACCTCCAACACCCCTACCTCCCGAGACAACCACAGTTCTGATTTCTATCACCAAAGATTAGTTGTGCCTCTTCGAGAAACTCACAGAAATGGAATCACACAGAATGAGCTCTTTTGTGTCTGGCTTCTTTAACTCAGCATAAAGCCAGTATAATTATATTTAAGCAAATTTAATTTTCCATGCAGTCTGTGTGCTGGAGAAGGCTTCTAGATTTGGAATCTTTGTGTTGGAATCCAAAATAGCTTTTGTGGGGCCAAGCACATCTTCCCTGCCTCCCTGCCTCTCCCTCCAGGCTTCAAAGACCTTATTTTATACAGACAACTTCAAATGGCCCTCTGAGCTTTGGCTGTCCTGCCTCACCCTTGGGGCCAAGGCAGAGAGACGACAGACCCTGGAGACACTACGGATGGCGATGACTGCGGGAGGGCCAAAGATCATGCAGTTGGGTCCAGAAAACAGGAAGGAAAAGAATCCATGTTGGGTGAGTGTGTTAATTTCCTATGGCTACTGTAACAAATTGCCACAAATTTAGCAGTTTAAAACAAAAGAAATTTAGTAGGTCACAGGTCAGATGTCCAGGCTCCCCTCGTTTCTCTGCTCTAGGTTTTACAAGGGCAAAATCAAAGTGTCAGTCAGGCTGGGCTCTGATCAGGAAGTTCCGGGAAGAATCATTTCCAAGGTCATTCGGGTAATTTGCCAAGTTCAGTTCTGTGATGTGTAGGACTGAGGATCCCCCTTCCTTGCTGGCTGTCAGCTGGGGCTGGTCTTGGTTCCTGGAGGATGCTCAGTCTCCTCCTGTGCCCCACACCCCCAACCATGGCAGGCTGAGTCCCTGCCATCCATGAGATCTGTCTGCTTCCTCTTCTGACTTCAGCTGGAAAAAAGTTCTCCACGTTGAAGGGCTCGTGTGATTAGATTCCCTCACCCTCTACCACTAATCCAAACTGATCTCCCTATGTTAAGATTTCCAAAAGACCCTTTTGGGCAGGGCACAGCTGTGATACTAACATTTCCACGGGTTCCAGGATAGGGAGGGTGTCTCTGGGGAGCCATTATTCTGCTAATGCCTTAGTGTGTGTCAGTCTTCCAGATTCCAAGGGAGCCGCGTTACCCAAAGTGTGTCCCTTGGAACCCAGGTCCCACCAGCTTTTGGCACTGTTACCCTTTTGTACCCTCCTTTCTCAGAGATCCGCTTGGGCTTCAGGGGAAGGGAAAATCCTGCTACAAGGAGCCCCGTTTCACTGCACTTAGCCCAGAGTTGCCCAAACATCTTTCTATGGAGCCATCCTTGTGGGATCTCCCGTAAGGCTCTACAAAAATATTTAGGGAAAGTGGAACTGTGCCTGAAGCAATCTTTGCAACTTAAAGCTTTTCCACCAACCCTCTGGACCTCAATTGCTTCATCTGCAGGAGGAGAATCACTGTTTCATTTCCTATCTGAGCGGGTCACTGTGAATTAAATTAGGTAACACACACAAAATGCTTGGTTCGTCGTATACATCTGACAGATGGTAGCTATTATGGTCATATTTATTTTTAGGAACTAAGATGTCTACACTAACCTTCCCCGTTGCTTCTTCATCACTGTCAACACCGGGTCCAAGGAGCCCGTGAGGAAACTAACAGGGTGGTCATGATTTGGGCCCAGGGAACCCGAGTGTGATGAGGCACGCTGGTAACTGTAAGCGGTTCTCCTCTCAAAGTTCGAGAAGATCCGATGAACTAACTAACCTGCAGACATCCTGTCTACTGCGCAGAAAGTGAATGAAGGCCAGGATGCCTCGCGCTTTGACTTGCTGGCACTTTCTCTCTTATTGAAGAGAAGCGCTTATTGAAAGTCAACGCTCTGGGTAGAGTCGCTCCTGGAAGGGAGACACAGGCCTCCGACTGAACCCCTGAGCCCCCGACCCCCATGTCCCCCCAGAGGACCAAACAATATACGGCCCTGCTCGGCCTCATTAACCAACCAGCCAAAGCAGCCGAAGAGTGACCTATAAGGCGGCCGCTCCCCATGTTTTCTCTCCAGGGTTTCTCCCCAGCCAGTCGGCCCTCTGAGCTCCGAGCCCCGTGGCCTCCCGGACCTTCTCCCCGGCCTCATTCTTTTCCCCTGTGGTTCCTCGCAAAGGCTCCCACTCTCAGCCTGGCCTTTAGGCCAATGTCTGGTTTGAGGCTTGTTCTCTTGGCTTTGACCTTGGGGGCCCTTCAGCGCATGACTCCTTTCAGTTATGGAAGATAAAAGCAGGTGGAGGTCCCTCCCCGGTGCCCCAGCACCCGGGGTCCATTCCTCCTTGACGTTCAGGGAGGGAGCCTGAGTACATCTTTAGACAATGCTCAGCCATCCCTGGGATGCCCACATTCAGGGTAGAGATGACTAAAAAAAAAAAGAAAAAAATCAAAACTTTAAATAAAACAAAACAAGAACAAGCATCATGAAGTCGGTGATGCTGCTAACGTCTCTGCGCTAAATTGGGTACCAAGTACTGCGCTTCTCTTCCTTACACGGTCTGGTGCCACCTTGCCGTGGTTACCCCACTTCACAGGGGAGGAAAGGGTAAGTAGCCTGTTTGGGGTCACTACTGGTAGATAGCCGTGCCGGGCTTCTCCCCCAGCCCCGTGTGCCCCAGCGGCCTCTGATCTGCCCTCCAGGGCTCCCCCATCTCCCTGGGTCTCCTTGTCCGACACACAGATGCGCACAGTCTGGCGAGCAGCCTCGGGCTCCGTAATTCCTGCGAAGAACGCCGGGGACTCTGGAAAGCCACCTGCTTCAAAATGGAGGAACCAGGTGGACTCCCCGGATCCAAGGCTCCCGGCCCATCCTCACCACACGTTGATCCTTTGGTCCCCCTTCCCGTGTCCCTCACGAACACAGGTGGCTCGAGTGCCCTCCCTTCTCCTGCAATGGGTTTTCTGGGTCTCCCAGGCAACCCCCTCAAGGTCCTCCATCCCCTGCCGGGGAGACTAGTCCAGGCTCGGTCTTTTCTGCCATCTAGTGGCTCCCAGGCTCACCGCAGGGAGGAGTGTTTGCAGAACAGAGACCAGAATTCTAGGCGCCTCTAAAGGGCTCAGCGTCTTCGCTGGGCAAACCGAGGGCCAGCTCTCTGGAAAGCAATAGGCTTGGCGGGGCCCTGGGGGCTGGGGCGAGGGGCTATGCGAGGAGCAGAGGGTGGCGGGAACCTGACCCGTCCCGTCTGTGGGAGGTTTTCCCACCTCGGATGGAGGGCTGCACCCCTCTGCCCGCCAGAGGCCAGAGGGAGTGGAGGGCAGTGCGGCCAGAGGCAGAGGGACGCGGAAGGGAGAGGTTGGCCCCACAGGGGAGGAAGGCGTCGCAGAGGTGGGCGTGCTGGCATGGGTGTGTGTCCCCGCAGGAGAAGGGAGGCACAGAGCTATCTCTGCGTTGGGCTGGCCCTCTGGGGAGTCGGGTGGCCAGGGTTCGCTTCCCGACCCTGACGCTCACTCGGAGCATCTTGGAAAAGGAGCCACCATCCACCTCCCGGCTGTCATCAGGCTCTAGAAGCTCCCGCGTATCAGTTTCCTGTGGCTGCTGTAACACACGACCTCGATGGGGTGGTGAAAGCAACAGAAACTCTTCTCTCCCCTACCTGGAGGCCGCATGTCCCAAACCAAGAAGTCAGCGGGCTTGCTTCCTTCTGGAGGCCCACGCCTCCACTCTCCTGGCTCCTGGGGGCTGCCAGCAGTCCACGCGGCATTGTCCCATGTCCATGTGCGTGCATGTGTGCATGTGTGCGTCTCTCCTTCTTACAAGGACACCGGTCTCACTGGAATAGAGCTCTAATCCACGCTCATCGAGTACATCTTCCTCTGGATTTGATCACATTTGCAATGACCCTATTCCCAAATAAGGTCACGTTCACAAGGGGTTAGGGCTTAAACGTGTCTTTTGGGGAGAGGGGGACACCATTCATTCCACAGCAACCCTGTGGCGGGTCACGCACTATTGGACTGCCACCCTGTGTCTTACCCTGGGGTTGAGAACAAGCTCCGTGTGTGTGTGTGTGTGTGTGTGTGTGTGTGATGTCCCGTTCTTTGCACTCATGCCTCGGGCCCTCCACGCTGGGCTTGCCCGCTCCCAACACAATGTCATTCACATCTGGCCTGTTCACCTCCCACACTCGGCTCCGTTGTTCCCCATCTTTACAAGGCTGCGGAGATGTCCCCACCCCGTGAAGTGTCCCCAGATCAGTCCTCAGGCCTCACCACCCTCTCTCCCCAACCTCCCAGGCCCTGCAGGTCATCGGGCACCAGCTGTCATCCCCTGGGCGGCTGTGCCAAGCACGGGTTAGGGTCGGCTCAGCAGAACCCAAGCCCCTCAGCCAAGGGGCCACTCCCGTCGGTCAGCAGGGCTCGGAAGATGTCCCGACTCATCCAGGCGGGCCTCGGAGGGACAAGCGTCCAAACAATTGTTCTGAGTGCGAAGGAATGTTCTAGAAAGTCAGGCTTTTCTGGGGCCAGTGGTCAGCCACTTTTGTATGCTAACGACATATTTTGTCCAAGGGCCTCGGGGAAGACGAAAGGTGGGCAGTCAGGGCTGGGCTGACCCAGGGAAGATGTTTGAGACCTCCAGCCCCTCTAGGACCAGCTGGGAGGAGCTGGTGCAGAAACCAGACTGCCCTCGCCCCTGCCTGGTCTCCCGGGCCCGTGGCCCCACTCCCTGAGCCATCACACAGGGCTCTAATGACATGCTGGTTTAAAAGCGCCTGGTCAGGGGGAATGTTCCAGGCAAATGAAATATACAGCATCTGAGAAGCCAAGTGGCTTGGAAAAATGCATTTACAGCTTCACAAAAGATGGACCCGTTGGATAAGCGAGCAAGACCCAGCGCTAATTGGCAGCTGTATTTTATTTGCACCCCACGATTGCCTCATGGAATTGTAAAAAGAAAGAAAGAAAGAAAGAAAGAAAGAAAGAAAGAAAGAAAGAAAGAAAGAAAGAAAGAAAAAGAAAAGAAGAGAAAAGAAAGAGAAGGAATGTGTCGAAGCCTTGAAATGCAACACTTTAAAAAATAGGCTCATGTTCTCCGAGACCGTGTTTTAAAGACGGCTTTTGTTCCCGACTCCGGGTTTTCTCAATCAGCACAGAACACGGACCCTACTGGACAGGGCGCCAGGAGAGAACGGGAGGCACTGTCTTAAACACAGTCAGGGCGATTTTCACCTCTATCTTATCACCACCTTCAAGGCGCATTATTTTCATCTGAAGCGAGGTTCCGATTTTTGGAAGAAAAAAAAAAAGCCTTTCATCTCTTCCAACCTCATTTTCTCTCTCTCTCTCTCTCTCTATCTCTTCTGAGGGAAGCGTGGGGGAAAAGCATTCCTCCACTGGCTACGGTTTGGGAATCCCATAAAACCCACCCGAGGCTGGTGTGTTTTGCAACGATAATCCCCTCTCCCGGCCCGCCAGGTGGCTGCTGGACTCGCTGTCCCAGGCAGCGTGCAGAGCTGGCGTGGGGGACCCATGCGGCTGGGCAGGGAGCAGGTGGGAGGCAGGGGACTGCCACCCTGTCCCCACGCCCCCCCACCTCCAAAAGCCCAGGGGCCGAGGGGTGGGGACGGGGTGGCTGCCCCAAGCGTACTTTATCCACTAGCATGTACCCCAGTCCCCCTCAGGCCCCACGGGCTGTCTCAACTTCAACGACTCTTTGGGGTTTTCATTTACCCATCACCAACGGCGACTGCAAGCCAGCCTTAGCACTCCGCTGGAGAAGTGCCTTTTCCTCTGAACCCGCTAAGCAAACTGGAGGGCCTGGAGGCTAAACTTCCCTTGTCCTTTTTCATCTCTGCCCCGAAAACGGAATAAAGGAGATTTCCAGAACAATTTGAGGGGTGATGGAGGAGGCAGGCAGCCTCAGGATGGTCTGAGCCCCGGGGACCTCAGAGACCACCCGAGCCGTGGGAGCTGATGAAGGAAGGGTGTCCACGTGGGCCACGATCCCTGGACACATGGTTCTCAAGCTCTGCGTCTATGCAGTAAACACGGCAGGTAACAGGGTCTTGCGAGGCCTTCGGGAGTAGTCACTCTCTTCCCTGCTGGTTCCTTTCTTCATTCATTCCCAGAATATCTTCGGTACCACTCTGTGCCCTGCTCTAATTACTGGGGATATAATAATTTAAAACAAACCTTGCCCCCCCGTCGTGGACCCCAAGCTTTATGGGGTGAACAGGCAGTAGATGAAAACACTTACACTGATGACACTTGGTGACCCACCAGCAAGGCGTGGCCCGTGGATTAGAAGTGTGTCCGTGCGGCCACTGCCGAGCCTCGGCAGCACTCACGGCCTCGGCTGCGGACACCTCTTCCCTTCGCCGCTGGCAGCTGGTACCTCGGCCCCCCCATGTCACAGATCGCCTGTCTCTGTCTCTGTCTCTCTGGCTGTAACCACGAAACACGGAAGGAGAGGCGACTGATGTCCTTGTAGCTTTCCGAGATGATTTCAGATGTGGCTCTTGGACACCTGCCGGCCATTCATATCTGCTCTTGGTCATTCAGATTCATAGTTTACAGCGAGCGACACTTTCGAGAGCCGAGGCGGTGTTCCAGAAAAGCTGAGTCACTCATAAACCTGTACAAATCAGCTTTGCTGGTGTGTCTTTTTATTTTATTTTATTTTATTTTATTTTATTTTATTTTAAGATTTATTTATTTGAGCGGGGAGGTGGCAGAAGACAGAGACAGAGAGAATCTCAAGCAGATGTCCCGCCGAGCATGGAGCCCGACGCGGGACTCGATTTCATGACCCCAAGATCCTGACTTGAGCCAAAACCAAGAGTCAGACGCTCAACTGACGGCACCACCCAGGCACCCCACATTTCATTTTATTTTTTTATTTTATTTATTTATTATTTTTTTAAAGATTTTTTTTAAAGATTTTATTTATTTGACAGAGAGGAGAGAGATCACAAGTAGGCAGAGAGAGAGGGGGAAGCAGGCTCCCCGCTGAGCAGAGAGCCCGACATGGGGCTTGATCCCAGGACCCTGGGACCATGACCCGAGCCAAAGGCAGAGGCTTTAACCCACTGAGCCACCCAGGCGCCCCTCATTTTATTTTTTTAAATTTTAATTTATTTTTAGTAATCTCTACACCCAATGTGGGGTTCGAACTCAGGACCCCGAGATCAGGAGTCCCATGCTCCTCAGACTGAGCCAGCCAGGCGCCCCCTGGTGTGCTTATTTTACAGTCAGGAGATGGGTCCACGTGGAAATTATTTTGCTCCAACCAGCTGATGCCACGTTGGTTCCTAAAGTCCCCCACGGTCCTGACCCCGTCGTTCTTTCCTCCAAGCAAACAGACGCACACGGGCGAGAAGCGGTACCCTGGGAAGGGCTCCGGTGCCACTGGGGCTCCGTTCCCCTCCAGGGTGAGCGTGGTAGGGAACCCCTGCTTTATAACGCCAACACCCACAATCTTGCCATTCCATCTCTGGCCCCATAGCAACCCGCTGACAATGACTTTTAACCTTTGTACCTGAAGAAAGAATGTATCCTGGGCTTCCGGGGATGCAGCTTCCGTCTTGTGCAATTCAAAGGAAAAGGAGGGGAAGAAAAACGAACTAGCATATGGGCCTCTCCCTGGCACAGGGCACCGTCCTGGGGACTCGCAGAATTCTCATCGCATCCTTAGAACAAGCCCAGGGACAGGCATTGACGCCAGGTCATAAAGGAGGAAACGAAGGCTTTGGCGGGAGGGTAGTTAACCAGGTCAAGGCGATGGGGCTAGACTAGGACCTCAGACCCCAAGCCCGTGCTCTTGCTTCTACAACGAGCTGCCCCCAAAATGCCCATCGTGGCTGCAGCAGAAACAATTCCAACAGTCAGGCTGCCCTGGGTGGTATTCGGCCAGCCTCTACGAACTACGCTAACCTTCTCCCTTCTTCCGCTAGCTCTCCAACCCGTCTGTCATCTTGAGGGCTCTCCTTCCTGCTGCCACTTCCCAGCCTTGGCCGTGCCCCTTGGTTTACGTCTTTATACCTGCTCTTCTCTTCCTGCCACTTGCCTTGGAGAGCGCTGCCCTCCCGCGTTCGCCTTCCCGCCCTCTCTCCTACAAGCCCTGCGTCTGCTTAGCCCCATGTGGGCTCCCAGGGGCGTGTCAGCCCTGCAAACAGTGCCTGTCGGTGCGACAGGAGAACTGCCGCATCAGGTGATTCTGGGGAACACAGGTTTGTCTCAGAATCTTGCCTCTTGCCTCCATCCTTACACTCGGCTTACTTCCCACTGGAATCATCAATCTCAATGCGGAAAAGGAAACCATTCAAGTCCAAGAAGAATACCTACCTGGATGCTTTCAGGTTCTGGAAATTGTGAAAGCTTTCCAAGTGTACAGGGCATAAATTCGAGCCAACAAACTTAGGACTACAATAACACGCCTTTATGTTTTGTAACTTAATTTGGGTTTCAAGCAGGTTGGAGAGGCCTCAAGTCCGTGAGTTAAGGGTTGTGCCTCCATTCCTAAGGAAACTGTTCCGGGGGAAGGCATAGTTAAAACTGGGTCTCAGGGGGCACCTGAGTGACTCAGTGGGTTAAAGCCTCTGCCTTCAACTCGGGTCATGATCTCAGGGTCCTGGGATCGAGCCCCGCATCGGGCTCTCTGCTCAGCAGGGAGCCTGCCTCTCTGCCTACTTGTGATCTCTCTCTCTCTCTGTCAAATACATAAATAAAATCTTTAAAAAAACCCTGGGTCTCAGGTCATGCATGGGAATTTTTAAGGGGACAAGCAGGGAAAGGAACCCAGAAAGAAAGCAAACGTTTGGCTCATTTGGGCTCAGAAGTGTGAACTGTCTTTTGAGCTGGGTTTCCAAGTTTTTATCACCCTGTTTTACCCAAGTTTTATCATCCAAGTTTTACTCCAGGTCATAACCTGGAGTAAAATTCCGTTGACGGTCAGGGAACCGCACTCACCAGCTCAGAGGAGATGGTAATCATTATTAGCACGTGCTGGGCCCAAGTGTGTCCTGGCAAATAGCCACACACACACACACACACACACACACACACAGCCCCAGCTGGTGCTTCTCTCTCTCTCCTCTCCCTCTCCTTCCCTCCTCCAGCAAGCCGCTGAAACCGGTGTGCAACATTTCCCTACTTGCAGGGCGTGGGGAGACGGGGTGGAGGGTAACGGTGAGGATCGTAATCAAATGTGTAACTGGTTTTTGGAGCCGCCTCGGGGGTAGAAACATAAAAACTCAAAATGGTTTTACATGTTCTCTAATCAATGCCATCAGCCGCACTCCGTCTAATTCTGCTTTCCATCTCCCGCTGACATCTCAGGCAGGTCCTACTGCTTTCCGCTCCCTCTCAGTTATTCAAATCATAATCTCAGTCTGGTTCTGAGCCCTGGGTCCCATCCCCCACCCCAGCGCGGCTGCGGCGGAGGCAGGTGTGGGAAGGGCTGGCCGCCGGGTTCTCGCTGACTCGGTCGGGTTCCATCTGCCCGGCTCACGGCTCCGGCCCTGATGGTCTCCATGGAGATGGCAGGGCCGTCCCCGCCCACTTCACTAGGGGGATGTTCAGACTCAGGCTGGACCGCCCCCTGGCTGAGAACACCCTCCAAAACGACGCCCATGTCCCCCAGGCCATGCCAATGGCCTGGGCCCCTAGCCCTTTGTGGGGCGTCCCCAGTCGGTTCACGATTGCTGCTTGCCCTCAGTGTCATGGTCATTCACAAAAACCAGAGGAATCAGTGAGGAGCTCTACAGTGCGTCCTAGGTCCCCGGAAGATGCGGGCTGGGGGGAACCCCGTCCTTTCTTTCTCGGCATCCCGGCATCCCAGTAACTACACCAGCTGCTCCGGCCGGAGTCCTGCCCTGGGAAGGCTCCAGGTGGGATAAGGGACAGAAGTTCCTACGATGTCCTCTCCACGCCCTGGTCTATCCTCAGAGCAGAACTGGGAAGACTGGAGCTCAGCAAGCCCCCAGCTAGGAGCCCGCCCCCCCATCCCTCTCCTCACAGACCCTGTCGATGCTGAGACTTAGCCCCACTGTGTGGTTTGCTGGGGAGGGAAACACTCCTTCACTTGGCGCCCCGCACTCAGATCCACTGGAACCTAGAATAAAATCACAATAGAGTAAGCACTTATAATGAAGCAATTCCCATACATTATTTTATTTACTCTGAGAGAAATAGTCTACTTTTGCCTCCCTCTTACGATGAAAAAGTTGAGATCGGCGGAGGGTGTTTCTGTCCAAGGTCGCATGGTCAGAACGGTGTATGAATCTGTTTCTCTGCGTATCAATGAAATCTTACAAATCTCAAGGGCTTGCTGGGGGCAGGGAGGCGGGTGGGCAAAGGATGGCCAGAGAGCCAGATCCCGGCCCAGCCCCAATTTCCCGAGGACCCATGAGCGAAGAATGGCTTTTGTATTTTTAAATGGTCCAAAAAAAGGAAAGACAAGAAAATTCACAAGAGGACTATTTTGTGACGTGAGAGACCTGTGTATACTCCAAATGTCAATGCCCGTAAATGAAATGTTATTATAGACGCGGCCGCCGTCGTTGGTGAACGGATTGTCCTCGGCTGCTTTGCCCTACCCCTTCGGACCGAAGGACCGGCAACACAGACCATCCGGCCTTCACAGCCTAAAATAATTAGCAGCCGCTCCTTTAAAGGAGTTACCCAAACCCTGCCAACATTGATTTTTCTCACTCGCAGCTCTCTGGGTTGGAGAGGGAGAGGGCTATTTCCCAGCGGCAGGCTGGGGTGGGGGTGGGCGGGCTCTGCCTGCACCCCTCTGGGGCCAGCAGGAACCAGGGCAAGTCTGTCTCGGGGTGGGCGGAGGAAGTACAGCAGAAATGATGTTTTGGAACGTTGGTGAGGTCCTGAGCCGAAGGCCCAGGAAGAATTCTTGAGACATCTTTGGTGCAAGAAAAGGTGATTTTATGAAAGCAGGTGGACAGAGAGAGCTGCTGCCGTGCGCTACCCCGGGACTTTGGGGTTGGGGGACATCAAGACAAAGGGAAGTTTCAAAAGGTCTTTGATCTGCTGAAGAAGATTCCCGAAAGGATCCTGGAGGCCTGGCTACTGCCAAGTTAAGGTGGTTTTTCCCTCTAGCAAGGCATTAATATGAGAACACTAGGGCGGGGGGCACCTGAGTGGCTCAGTAGGTTAAGGTTCTGCCTTCCGCTCAGGGTCCTGGGATGGAGCCCCCGCATCGGGCTCCCTGCTCTTCAGGGAGTGTGCTTCTCCCTCTCCCTCTGCCTGCAGCTCCCCTTGCTTGTGCGCTCTCTCTCTCTCTCTCTTTGTCAAATAAATAAATAAAATCTTTAAAAAATAAATAAAAATGAAACGAGCAGGAGTTTCCTGGAGGAACGTTATACTCTGCCTGCCTCCCGTAGTTGTCGATGGGCTGCAGGTTCTAAGGGCATTTCATTTGCTCTACATTTCCTTCTACCTTTGTCTCCCACATCAGAAACACTGGACAAGCTGAAGGCCCCACCTGGGGCCACACGGTCCCTTCCTCCACAGTCACATGCGGCGCTCATTCCAGCTGGCGGGACTCCAGACTCACACGCCGAAGGGCAGCAGTGTCTTAATCTGATACAGGGAGTGAGTGGAGAGTGGGAAGCCAAGATCTCATTCATCGACCACAGGTGGGGACCCAGGTTTTGAACTCAGGGCCCTCTGACTCAAGAGTCTGTGTTTCTGGGGTGCCTGGGTGGCTCAGTGGGTTAAAGCCTCTGCCTTCGGCTCAGGTCATGATATCAGGGACCTGGGATAGAGCCCCACATCGGGCTCTCTGCTCAGCAGGGAGCCTGCTTCCCCCTTCTCTCTGCCTGCCTCTCTGCCTACTTGTGATCTCTCTCTCTCTCTGTCAAATAAATGAATAAATAAAATCTTTTAAAAAAAAAACGGTCTGTGTTTCTTCCTCCTGCCTCACTGACTTCTATCTTGGGCAAACTGTCATAAGTGCAATAAAGAAAAAAAAGAGTGGAAAAACCTTTCGGGGGGGGGGGCTGCGGGGAAGAACTCGGGATGATTTTCCCATCGCTCTCCAGCTACAAGGGTCATTCCCGAGCACCACTGGGCACCAGCACAAGTAGCCACACAAGCGGCTTTCCGGAGCTGAGCTGGAGCCGCTGGAAAGCCTGGGGCCAGAGCTGGCCAAAGCACTGGATTCTTCAGGAATGCCATTGTGGGTAACTGAATAGCGGCCCCCCAGGAAGCCAAAACATCCCAAAGACCATTCCCTTCCAGTCCCCAACCAGGCATCCTCCAGAACAAACTCCCTGCAGAGTCAGAAGAGAAATAGGTCATGTGTGGGAAAGAAGGGAGAAGGGGACTCTACGATCTGCCCCCCACCCCACCCCACTGCCAATTTTTCACTGACCCACTCCAGAGCCTGCTGCTTGTGAGAGATGAGAGATGAGGCCGGGTGGAAGCCGGGAGCAGGGAAGTCTTTGCGGTGCTAAGGGGGGCACTTGGGAGCAGTGCGGGAGAGGGTGATGCGTGGGCGCACAGGCATTACCCCGGCTGGCGAGCATCCCTGGGGCCCGCCGCTCATTCTCTGAGTCATCGCAGAATCGGATGCTCGCCAAGCGATCGACAGGAGGGGGCAAGAATTTATAAAACGCGTACATGCGTCTCACTCCCGTCTCACTCCCGTGGCTGCTGTTTTGAAAGAAAGACACCGGGAGAAAAGACATGTAGCAAATCATAGAGCGACACTGACATGTTGTGGAACACCGGGAGACAGAGCCGATTTTTCTTGTCAAGCTCCAGTGAAAATCAAAGACGCTGAGAAGGGGTGGACGGAGAGGATCCCTGACATATGTTGTCCTTCCGAATCGTGGTCCGGGTACAATACTCTGGGGCAAGGTCCTTACTTCCATATGGAGAGGAATAAAAACTACCACTTACTGGGAACTCATCTGTGCCAGGCACAGCAGGTTTTCAAGACAGGGCTCTCGTTAACCCTACGTGTGAGGGAGACGTAAGTATGCCCACAAGAGAGAATAAATAGACTGAAACAGAAGGGTTCAGTAACTGGCCCGAGGTAGCCCAGCTCATGAGTAATAGAGCCCGATGCTGAGTCCAACCAGTGTTTTCCATTTATGACACAGTCTCCCAAAACATTAGGTTAAAACACTCTCCCTCCAAGTGGAAGCGATTGAGACAATTTATGTTGCTGTGAAATTATTTTGCAAGATTAAAAGCCTGTCCTCCCAATTGCGAGCTCTCGGCAGCTGTGACTCACTACAGGTCAGAGCCCTCAAGATCAGCAGCTGCCAACGTGCCCCCCACCCCCCAGTTTGTCCCGCTCCGTTTATTACCACGATGAGCCTCACTGGGTAGGAGTGAGCCTTGGGGGATCCATACCCAGGGGGCTCTCCCCCTAGCTATTTCCTACCCTGTTCCCCCTACATTCTGTTATGAACATTTTCAAATATACAGCAGAGCTGAGAACATTGACAGTGAAGACGCACAGACCATCTAGATTCTACCCTGAACGCAGTTTAACTGCTCTTGTGGTGTCTGTTTATCCATCTATCCCTCGGGCCAGACGCTTGGCTCCTGGTCCTGTTTTGAAAACATAAGCAGAACTACGGTGGTATTAGTTGCATTATTAACTTAGATCCACGTTCTGTTTTGCTCCCTACTTAATTATGTTTTATGCACCTCTTAACCTCATGCACTATCAATTATTAACTTTGCCTTCTCGCCCCTACTCCCTGTTTACGCACTGGTAGCAGAAACCTGATGGGGACCAGAAGGTGCCATTCATCTTGACATATGTGATCATACCGGGTCCCAAATAGGGCCTCATTGTCCAGACGAGTTTCTAGAACCCTCTCCCTCAAGCTTTCAAGAGTCCCCTTCCCCACCTCTCATGTGTATAAGCTGTCCTTGACTCGGCAGTGAAAGGCAGCTTTGGGAAGGATTCCCTGCCTTCTCATCTGTCCGACTGCCCTTCCGATAACAAAACTTCCTTTGCTTCCAAATTGGTATCTCAGGAGCTCCTGCTTGGCTCAGGTCGTGATCCCAGGGTCCTGGGATGGAGCCCCACATAGGGATCCCTGCTCGTGGGGAGTCTGCTTCTCCCTCTTCTTTTGTCCACTCCCCTCCATGTGCATGCCCGAGCACAGCTCTCTTCCTCTCTCAAATAAACAAATAAAATCTTAAAAAAGAAAAAGAAAAAAGAAAACTGTAGCCAACTGAAACAGGAAAAAGGACAAACAGTATCAGGAATAGAAAGGCGGACCTAACTCCAGACTTAGCAGATTTTTAAAATTATATATGAATGAATTTTTAAAATTATATATGGATTATATATGAATTTTTAAAATTACATATGAACAACTCTATGTCAACACGTTTGAAGATGTAGATGAAGTGGAGAATTTTCTAAAGAAATGTAAATTACCAAAATTGACTTAAGGAAGGAAAACTTGAATAAAACAATTAACATTAAAGAAATTGAATTGGTATTCATGTTTCTCTGTTTCTCACTCCTCAAACACCAAAGGAAAAGAAAATGCTTGTTTCAGGGCTACCTGGCAGGCTCTGTTGGTGGAGCATGCAACTCTGACTTTGGGGTTCAAGACCCGGGATGGGCATAGAGCTTACTTTTGAAAAAAAAAAAAAAAAAGAACAAATACATACTTGTTTCAGAAGAAAAAAGGGGAGGGAACGGGAGCCGCACCATCCAATCTAATCTAAAGCCAAAACCAGACAAAGGCCATCAGGGGAAGGAAAAGCAAAGACCAGGCTCCCTTCTGAAGATACGTGCAAGATACAGAAATTAAATGACAGCAACTTTGACTTTGCCGACCTCACACGAAATTGGTTGTTTTATTCCAGGCGTGTAAAAATAATAAGGTCACAAACTCTCTTACTGCCCTTCAGGTTGAAAGAGAACAACTCCGTGAGCGTCTTAATGGTCCCAGAAAGAACACCCAGTATAAATCATAGTCACTCTTGACTTTAAAACACTCTAACAAATTAGAATTAAAAAGTAACTTTCCAGGGCACCTGGGTGATAGAGTCCGTTGAGCATCTGACTTGGGCTCAGGTCATGATCCCCAGGTCTTGGGATAGAACACTAGCTTCTTCCTTTCCCTCTGCCCCTCCAAACCTTCCTGCTCTCTCTCTCTCTCTCTCAAATAGATAAATAAAATCTAAAAAAAAAAAAAGTAAGTTTTCCGACTTGTTAACTCGAGAGGAAAGCACTAAGATGTTCAGACCAGTTGAAAAGAGAATGTGAACATCGGTCACGTCTGTAGGCTACCAGGAATGCTGGAATGGGCTTGCTAATTGATGCCACGCTGCTGCTCCGTGTCCTACGGGGCGAAAACACAGACGGTTTGATGGCATCTTCTCCTGAGGACAGAAACCAGTTGTAACTCAGCGGGACAACACCTATTTGCATTGATAGGGACAAAAATTATCTCAGTTTCCTATGACTTAACTTCCGCCCTATTCCGAGGTGCAAAATAGCCTCATGTACACACACCTCCAGAGCCTGGAAAGCCCTGGGGAGGGGACTGCGCTCACGCCCCATCGAAAGGGTGCTTGTATCCCTCTGTCCATTTCCCAGGGGACAATCCCTCTTGGCAGCGGACTGCGTCGTCTGTTTTCACCGGCAAGACCGCCTTAGAGCATCACAATCTAGCGCGGCAGAATGACCCGGGAGCTTTTACTTTTTATGTTTTTAAGATTTTATTTATTTTTTTGACAGAGAGAGAGAGAGCACGAGCGGCAGGCAGAGGGAGAGGGGGAAGCGGACTCCCCGCAGAGCAGGGAGCCTGGACCTGGGGCTCGATCCCATGGAGCTGACCTGAGCCGAAGGCACTGACTGAACCACCCAGGCGCGCCTGTGAATGGGGAGCTTTTAAACATTCTGATTCCCAGGCCACACCCCAGACCCACAAAATCAGTATTTTGGGGGGCTAGGGGGGAGTCCCTGGTGTCAGGCTCCTTAAAGCTCTTAGGTGATTCTGATATGCTTCCAAAGTTAAGAACCACTGCTTTGAGGACACTGAAGCAGGAGCAGTAGACCCGCTCCACTCTCCTCCCCTCCCATTCTCCACTGACCCCTCAGCCCCTCCCCTTCCCTTCCTCCTCCACAGCTCTGCCCCATCCCTCCTCTCCTCTCCTCACCCAGGCCCAGCCTGGCTTCCACCGTGCCTCTCAGGGGTCCTGAAACTTGTCTTTTTGTGCAGAAAGCACCAAGTGGGGGCAGCCCAGGATAACCGCCTTCTAACCCCACCCTGGGGGATGGTCAGGGAAGATGGCATCTTTTGAAAATGTTTTCCTCCAACACCCAGAAGGAATCCACAGCTTGAGTGAGAGCAGCATATGAGAAGAAATCCATCACCCTCAGGAAATTGGTTCTGGCAGCCCCGCAGAGCGGCAGTAATCAGAAGCCCTTTGAGTGCCTGGCTAAATAAATAGGTTTAAAACTAATGCTCCAGCTGCTACAGGAAAGCGTGTACCCCAAGATGGGTGGGCTGTGGGGCTGCCTGTATCTGCTTGGCAAGGGCATAAATCCGGGCACACAGGGCCCCAGCTCCCACTGGCTGCATTCATGGAAGACAGAAAGAGCAAATCTGCTCTCAGCCTCCAGAAGATGTTTTCCGCCCGGGAGAGCTCCAAAGCCGGGGCAGGGTGCCCACTCCTCAGAAAGGGGGTTGCTGGGGGCGGGGGCGTCAGGTTCAAAGGCGAACAGTACCCAGGACTCCCTGGGTCCCAAAAGGAAGTCTTCTAAGGTGCGTACGGAAGACAGCCATTGTCCACTGAACCCCGGGCTTGCTCCTGTACCTTGGCCTCTGAGCAAGGACACAGAGAGCCATTGAGAGTGGTGACAGGGGTCAGCCAGGTCCTCCTGGGCCTCTCTGAGCCACCAGATTGAAGAACGATAGAGTCCTCGTTAAGAGGAGCTGCAGGAGTCACTCCACCACTAGGCAGCACTCCAAGCCCGGGCACTATTTCTCCCCCTCCACTGTGTCTCTTGTAAGACAGGCCACTACTCTAAGAGCTTGTTCATTACATGAAAGTGATGGCAGATCTCGCAAATCAGTGAATCACAGCCTATTTGCAGAGTTCCTATTACAGGTACAAATGCGCCTGGCGTTCGGAGGGGACGTTTTGAAAAGAAGGACACAGAGAAGCACATCTGTGATTTCCGCAAGCATCGCTTCCTGAGCACCAGCTGTCACCTGGCCCTTTCAGCCTCCAGCCTCTAAGCACCCTGCGCAGCACTGGGAGGCCGAGACCAGAGTCACCTCCCCTGTCCCTCCGGCAACAGGAGCATGCCTTTAAAAGACTGTACTTTGCAAACTCCCTTGTAGCCAAATGTAACAAATCAAGGTGCCTGCGGGGCTGATTCTTGCTGGAGGCTCCAGGGGAGAAGACTTTCCTTGCTCTTTCCAGCTTCTAGCTGCTACTGCGTTCCTTGGCTCATGGCCCCCTTTCCCCACCTTCAAGTCCAGTAGCTTCCAGGCTCACGTCTCTTCTCTGTCTCTGACTCTCCTGCTTCCGTCTTACAAGGACCCTTGTGATGACATCGGGCCCAGCTGGACAGTCCAGGACCATCTCCCCATCCCAGGGTTCCTAGCTTCACCTCATCTGCAAAGTCCCTTCTGCACTGTGAGGGGACACATTCACAGGGTCCAGGGACTAGGGCACGCAGAGCTGTGGGGGCAATTGTGCTTTGCATCCCGGACCCCCTATACCTTGTCCCTCTAACCTCACCCGTGCAAATGACTTCCTTTGGGAACCGTCCCCTCTGTGCCCCTCCTCACCCACACCCACCCTGCACCAGCTAGAGAGGAGAGGATGGAGGGGACGCAGAGTTCCAGAGGCCTGACCCCATCCAGTGATGGGGTTCAAGCCCCTGCCGCTGCCCACCCGTGGGCACATTGGGCACACGAACGACTAAGTGCACTTGTTGATATAAGTCCGCCTGGGTTTCTGTCACCTGTACCCGCAAGACCACACTCTATCAGGAGATTCAGGAGACATGCGATCCCTGTCCTGGCTGCTCAGGCCATCTCTGCTGGAGAGGCCAGAAAGAAAGCAGAAGGCGGGCAGTTTTGCCTTTATGCCAACTTGAGCAAATCACCGTTTGCCCCAAGTGGGGCATTTGGCACCTCCACAGTCCTCTTGATTGGAACATAACCTTAGAACCCCTGTCTATTAGCGTGGGATTTTATTCAGTCATAAACAGAAATGAAACACCGACACATGTCACAACTCGGATGAGCTCGAAAACAGGTGGCCCCATCGCCGCAGACGAGCACCCACCGGCTTCGGCCCCTTTAAGACGACGTTGGAGGACCCAGTTTCAAAGCCCGGGGCGACCCTCTGGCCGCCGCCTCTATGGTACGTCGTCACTTCCGGCCGGAAGTGCGTATGCGGAGCGGCTTCGGCGCCGGAGGCGTGGAGTGAGTAGAGGCGCGCGGTTCCTTGTGTCTAAGGGAGGGGATTCCTAGCGCCGGGCTGGTGGTCAACTCCGGCCCGCAGGGTGACGCAAGGGTCTCCGCCGCCACGGTCCCAGCCTGGGCCGCAGGGCCCCGGACGGAGGAAGCGGAGGGGGCTTGGGCCGAACTCAGGCTCGGACGCTGGGGCGGATTTGCAGCCCGTGCGGCTGCTGCCGGATGAGCCTCCGAGGCTCTCGGGCCGGGGCAGCGCGGGGGTCTGCGGAGCGCGTAGACAGCGGATGAGACTCCCAATTTCTAGAGCACGTTGTGTGACTCTTTCCCCAGGGTTTCGTCAGAAAACGAGAACTTCCCAGCCCCCGGCGATAAGATGCGGGCAGGCAGCGGTTGGCCCTTTCCTCCTGGTCGGCGGGAGCACTCAGAGCGCGCTCAGTTTGGGGAATCCAGGTACGTCAGGTGATCACGCGCCGAGACGAAGAGTCTTAAGACCGATGGTCTGGGGAAAGGCTCCTGTGTTGCTGAACCTGCCCGGTTGTGGGTGCAGCCTTGTACCAGGCAGCCCGACCCTGACCTAGAGTAAATTCCCGGGAGCACTTTTACCTGGGGTTTGAATTTGCAGTAACAGGTGTGAACATTCTAGCAGCAGTTTGATGATCATGTATGATACTGCAAACAGGACCTACGCTGAGAAGAAAACCCTTAGAGTTTAGTACTGGGGAGCAGTGGCTTCCAGAAATCTGGAAACAGAGTTGACTTCATAAATACCGATTGATTCTTTGGCCATGCACCGTTTGGAATGTTAGTGGGTACAGAGACAAATAAGACAGCCCAGGCCCTTGTTCTCAGGGAGCTTCAGCCCCGTTGGGTAGATGAGATCAAGTGATTGCACTAAAGAGGGTGGATTTCAATCTGAGGCCAAAACTCTTGAAGAAAAGCACAATCCTGTTAGCTACATCATGAGAAGCGTGATGGAGACTTTCCTGAGGATGGGATCCTTGAGCTGGACTCTGAAGGATGAGCAGGAGTTCTGCGGAAGGCCAGGGGGCTGCACGTGCACAGGCCCAGCGACCTAGCCAATGTGGCCAGTGTCGGAACTGGGAGAAGGCCACTGTAACCCAACAAGCAAGGGGAGTGTTGTGGGGTGAAGCTGCAAAGGTGGGAAAGGGCCAGACACAGGCCCTGTGGCTCTCCCCGGGCATTTTGATCTTTCCTAAGAGGGGTGGTGATCTTTCCTAAGTGGGGGTCATTCTGGGTTTGAAACATTTCTGAACTTCCTGCAGTGTTGGAAATGGTCTAGATCTGCACTGTCCCGTAGAGCAGCCACATGGGGCTGTCGAGCACTTGGCAGTGTGGCTGGTGCTGCGAGGGACTAGGTTTTTCATTTTAATTTAAATGTAAATAACCCTGTGTGGCCAGTGGCCACCGTGTTGGAGAGCACAGGTCTAGTGGGTATTGGAGGCGCAGGAGCCCCTTTATTGGAATCACGCCACACAGAGACTCTTACATCTCCTGCACTTCCTGGGTGAAGGCTGAGAGGGATTCTGCTTTTTAGAGAACCCTCCCATCTTCTGAGGAGCCCACAAATAGCAGTGTCTTTAGGCTGTTGGCTGGAGGGCAGCCTGCTCCTCGTGAAGTGACTCCCTCTCTTGGCCTGGTTCGTTGTCAGTGCACCGATGGAAGAGTGCTGCAGTGGTCAGAGCATGCTGTCTGCTGGGGGAGGGGGAGCAGTCGGCGGGGGGCTTAGGATCTAGAGAGGTGGGCATCATAAGTGCTGTGGAGCCACAGGAAGGGACACAACCGATAGGACCTAATGGAATGTGACCCCCTGGGGACATAATGGCTGTTTCCTGCTGATGACGTGTGGGCAGGAGGGGTAGAAATGCCTGAGGATACGGGCAGCTCCTGAGCTGGGGCCGAACTGGGGAACCATGTGGCTGGAAGCAGGGAAGAAAATGAGGGAATGCGTAGGCTGGCGTGGGGGTTTCGGGGCTCTGGCAGAGTCCAGCTTCCTCGTGGCTTCCATGCGGGCAGGTTTCTGAGGCAGGCCCCAGGCGCTGTGCAGATTACAGCCGGAGAGGGAGGGGGTAGGTGGGAGATCCCTGTGGCTGCCTCGGCCCACCGAGAAGATGGAGCCAGGTGTGGAGTTGCAGTTTCGGATAGGGTGGTCAGGAAAGGGCCCACATGCCCTCCGTGGAGCCTGCAGACCTGGAAGGAGGAGGGGCCAGTAGAGGCAGGGTCATGCGGGGCACCTTCCGCGGTGTATCCCGGGGGTAGTTCACTAGATCTTGGAGGGTATTTTATGGTGCTAACAGACTTGCGAAGGTAGAATGAAAACTGATGGAGTGTACTTTCTTTGCAGGTGAGTTCACGGGAAGATCTGTGTGCGGGGTGAATGCGCGCTGGTTTCCTTCCTGCCTGCTTGCGTGTACCTGAAGTGAAATTGTTGGGGGCCTGGAGCTTTCCAGGTTTCTTAGGTTTCATTTCCTCAACCATGTAACTCCTGAATGCTGACCTGCTTGGGACCCTATTTTGTACGGATAGAAATAAAAGGGGTCCATCCCCAAGGAGACTTTCTCATGCACTTTATGGTCTTGGTCCCCGCTGTCCTCGTGTGCAGGTGTCACCTCTGCGTTTGAGATGCCTAGTTGGCAGCACGGCTCCCAGCTGAGGAGGCTGAGCTGTGCACGTTTCTCTGTAGGACGTGTGAGCCGGGGGCACTGCTCATCCTAGGGGAGCGTGAGCCGTCTAGAAACGGGGGCACGTGGAGGGAAGTGACCACTGTCTCTGTCATCTAAGAGGAAGGGGGTGGCGAGTGTAGTTCAGGGTGCTGTTCACCTTGTGCAGACTTCATTTGAGATAGAATGTTCCAGAAAGTGGCTGCTGGCCTCAGGACTGGCTGCTGCCCACCTCTGCTTCCTCACCTGTATCTCTAGCCTGGTGCAGGGGCCGTCTTCCACAGAGAATCCTCCCAGGCCTTCCTCTCTTTTGAATGCTCACCACGTACGGATGTGAGACAAGGAAAAACCACGTCAGTAGTGGTTCCTCCATTTCACGCTGTCTTCACGTGACAGGGTATGACATGTACCTTTTTTACGTGGCTTAGGAAGGCTATCCTGACCTTTAGACCTAGTCCTGCGGGTGCCTCTCAGGAGAACGGCACTCACCTGTGTGTCTGGGTTTTGACCATACTTAGTGACTCTCTTAACATCTCTGGCCCAGCCCTCCTGTTGTCCCGCTCAGCTCCCGGGAGGGTCTGGCCCACAAGTGCCCGCAGAGCTGAGAACGCAGTGTCAAACCTTGCCAGGGAAGCCGTCGGCGGGCTTTGTCACAGACCCCTAGTCCGAGGGCCTGCTGCTGTGGAGGGGAGGCCCGGGAGGACGGCAGCGCGAGGTGTTAGCGGGGGGCTTTCCCATCGCGCCTCCGTCCCTGGCCCCCTGTGTGACCTCGGGCTGGCCGCTTCCTGTTTCTTAGTAAAACGGGGACCGTGGGGACGGTGACTCCCAAAGGTGGGCGCCTGTGAGGAGTCAGCACGCCGTGTGACATGCTCGGCACGGCAGACCCACAGGCTGGCTGTTGCCCGTTCTCGGATTTTCAGGCCATTTCATGGTGTTTCCGGCCTCGAGCTGTCGTGCGGCGGCGGCGGTCCCGGCGAACAAGGTACCCTCAGCCGCGGGAGGATCCTGCCTGCTCCCGTGCGCGGGACCTGGGGCGGGTTTGCTACAGACTTGGCATTTTCACCCCGTTCGCGATTGGGCCACTCACGGGAGCGTGTAACTCTCAGGGCGGGCCCTGCCCTCCTCTACGTGCTCGTCCTTAGAGGAAGCGCGGAAATTGCCCAATTAACAAACTGTTAGGATACATATACTGGGGAAAATCGGATGTAATGATATTTCTGGAAGAAGCGGGTTGGAACCCGCTCGCTGCCTTGTTCCCTGGGGTGTCTCTCTGGGGTATAAACGTCCACTTGGGCACAGCGGCTGTGACGCGGCCTTGTGGCCTCTTCGGTTCGATAGATGAATCAGAAGCGTTAGCTCCTAGACCACGCCCCCCGCCCCCGAGCAGGAACATGGTGTTTCTAACACGGGAAACAATGGCACGGAGGTGCTTCATGTTGCTGGAGTCACCTGTGGTGCACGGGGGCTCTTGTTTTTGTTTGGCGTTGGTGTCAACAGAGGAAGGTGCTCGCGTGTCCCCGTGCGTCTACGCGGCTCGGTGTGAGACTTCTCAGGGCCTGAGAGCCTGCCGAGAACGGGGGAAAGACGACGAGGAGAGAGCCGCTCTGATGCAGAGGGGTGGGGGCCGAGATCCTGCAGTTTTCCTGGCAGCCCCTCACCCTTCCAGATGCTGCCCCAGTGTGGTGCTTCGCATTGAACCTCTGCCCCTTTCCCCTGGGGCTGCACCCCAGAGCCTCCATCCATCCTGCACCCTGATGCGCTGTGCGGGCACTGTCAGTGTTGGGGGGAAGTCCGCAACCCACAGGAGGGGCTCGGGATCGCGCTTGGCTGAGGCCCTACCTGAGACTATTCCCCAGCTGTCTCCTGCTCGGCCACTCGGTTCCAGCTGGCCTGGGCGCGGCAATGGTGTCCTTGCTTCCCCCAAAGAACGCTAGCCTGTAGCTAAAACAGGCTGCCGTATGACATGGATGGGCCTCAGCGTTTCTGGGTTTTGTTCCTCTGGACTATGGAAGAGAGGGTTGAGGCAGGAGGGAGTCCAGTCTTTTCAAAGAGCTGGGCCTTTTAATAATAGCAGTGGATAATGAAACGCACAGTCCGTAAGAAGCAATGTTTTTTAATGTTAAAAATGGCCGTGGAACACAAAAGGCCCGTCGCAGGAAACGGAATGAACCTCGAACTAAGACAGTTACAGTGGCATGGTTTTGAACTTCTCTCTTTGTCCACTAGAGGACGCAATCCTGATGAGCCACCCTGTTCCTTTTGCAGCTTGGTCCAACTTGAGTTTTTTAATTTAGCCAAGCCCTTATTTCACCAGAAAGCCCTGCAGAAGTTGAGTCTGAGTCTGCAGGGTTGGGCTCCTCGTTAGGGCTCCGCCTGGAGGTCCCCGTTGCACAGTTCCTGGGACGTGTTCGTCATGTCGTGGAGGAGCTGAACCCCACCCCAGGCTCGGGACACGGCACTTGGGGAGAAGAGCATGCTCTAACGCAACTTCCCATCCACACTCACTCCCGGAGACCAGTTGTAGTCGGCGTGAGAGACTCTCCTTGGTAAGGAGTCCCGTGCAACGCATAACAGTCCTTGAGGTCCCAGACGGTATGGTGAGGGTTTAGAGGCACCTTTCGGGAGAACGTCGCTCGTGCTGGCCCTTGAAGGGTGCACAGCAGCATGTACAAGATCTGTACAGAGCCCGTGTGGTTCAGACCCGTCCGTCCAAAAGGTGCTGTTGGATTGGAAGAAGAGAGTTACGATCTCAATGCGTCGTTTAGGTGGAGTACGAATCATGCCCGGCTTTGGGAACCTCGTTGACCGCTCCCTGATGAATTAAACGTGCTGAGTTGAGGGCTGACTGCTGGCTGCGTTAGGTTGGGCTGGGGAGCCAGGCACGGGCCACTCCCTGCCCTCGGAGAGGTCCCATTCCAGAAGTCACAAGGGAAGGGGAGAGGCGTGGGGTGTGCTCTGGAAGAAAGGAAAACAGGGCCGGGATGGAGCCAGGTGTGGAGTTGCAGTTTCGGGTAGGGTGGTCAGGAAAGAGCCCACATGCCAAGGGTAGAGAGGAAGTCACGTGAAAGTCTGGAAGCACCTCCGAGGCAGGGGGAATGGGGAAGGTGGGTGACCAAGAAGACGGCTTTCTGGGGAGGGTTGGAGGTGCCTGGGTGTCCAGGCTTGCAGATCCTTGTAGGAAAGTCTGACTTTTATTCCTAAATAGGTGTCAGTAGCTTACATTTTTCTCTCCTCTTTTAGGGACCATTTTCCCCTGCTAAGAGGGTGTTGGTATTAGAGGTATTTCCTGTTCTTGGGCTAACAGATTTGCCCATTGCAGGGATCCCTGATCTATGCGGAGGGAGGGTGCAACTGTGGGAGGCCCCCTCTCGGCTCTGTGGACCCGTAACCGTGGTGTTCCTCAGGGAGCCGACCTGGACCTGGGGAGAGACATTTGGGTATAAATTCCTGGGACAGCCTGGCGCCTTTCACCTTGTAGATGAAGCCAGAGACTTCCCAGACGTCCTATCTCACCCACTGTTTTCTAGCCTCTTGCCGCCTCGTAGGAACCGTGTACTCGTTCTTTTCCAACAAAGAGTAGATCTGCGTCATTTAAATTACTACCAAGAAGACAAGGAAAAGTACCTTCTCCTCTGACCTTCACAGAGCAGGGGGCCTGTTTTGGTTTTATGTGGTTACACATAATGACTGTTTAAAAACGATTCTCCATTCAGATATTTTTTTCAGATCAATTATGCAACTGCAGCAGAAAGCTGGTTCTTTTCTTGCGCGTGTAATTAAAAATGGAGCCGAGTGAGTCAGGGGAAGGTCCCATGGCTCGGGCTTCGCAGCTGTGCCTGCGTGTCCCGGTTACACAAGGCGGCTCGCGACCTGCGGCCCCGTCAGCAAAACCTTCCGATGATCGTATGGAATTAAAATAAGACTTTCTTTCTTTGAACAACACGTTCTTTGTTAAAACCGGACTTGGGCTTTTCACGCTGACTTCCACTAGAGGCTCCGTTAAGCCATACTGCATCCCTGCTGCTGTCCCTGTGGCACACATTTCTTAAAGTCAAACTCCCGACTTTCTTGCCCCTTTGAAACCTTGACTCGGAGACTTATGGGCGAAGCGCCCCCAAATCCCCTTCACTCCCGTGCCTTCTCTGTTCCAAATCGCCATACCCCTTTGAAAGTTAACAGAGGAGAGAAGATATTAAGGAGTCTAAATGGAATAGAGGGGTTACTTCCTCCAGTTGCTTTACATACGTGTAAGCACTGCTTGGTGTTTGTTTTCATTTTTAATTTTTTTTCTAAAGTAACAGTACACAGGTTTTTTGGTTTGTTTTTAGAGGGGAAGAGAAGGGCAGCAAGAGAATCCTAAGCAGGCTCCATGCCCAGCGTGGAGCCCAATGCAGGGCTTGATCTCACAACCCTGAAGTCATGACCTGAGCTGAAACCCAAGAGGCGGATGCTTAACTGACTGCACCACCCGGGAGCCCCCACAATGCACGAGTTTTAAAGCTCAGGATTAAAAGGCTGGCCCCAGACATCTGCTCCCTGCACCTCTCTTGCTGGGGTCCTGCCCTCGACATCTGTTTCACATTGCTCTGTCTTCCAGGTGCGCTCGTCTTCCCGCTTCCCACTGTCGTATTTGTGCTGCTGCTTTTGACTCTTCGTCTTAAGCCTTGCCTGCTGACTTCTTTCCTGGGGGACTCAGGCCGAGCGCTCACAGACCCCCTCTGGTTCCCTTCCCATCCTCCAGTGCAATCATCCCGTGTGAATTCTGTTCAGATCGGCATTCCGTGTTGCCCTGCAGGTAACAGTGCTTACCTGCTCCCTGGCCTCGCCTTGCGAGACCCTCTTCGCTTCCTTCTTGCTCTCCCCTAGTTTCTGCTGGTTTTTTTTTTTTGCTGAGCCTTCTTTGGTCGCTAACTCTTGTGTCCACATGCCCCGGAGCTTCTCAGCCTAACTTCACACAGGCTCAACCGCATAACATCACGTAACCATTCCGCTTGTTTCTTAGATGTGTGAAAGAAGACTTTTCAGACAATGTAGTTAGAATATTGCTATGGTTTTATTATAGTCACCTGTGCGAGGGGAGAGCCCCCCCCTCTTCCCTCCACAGGCCAATTCAGAAGTTCAGTTTTAGTTAGAAATTTTCTATTTTACAGGAAAATATGAAGGTTGGATTATTGTCAAGGCAAATACAAAAAGAATCCTGGCTGAAGGTCTGACAGTCAGCTGGGTGGGTAGGTAACTGGTTTCCTAGGAAATTTCTTAAAAATTATGTCAAGGGATGCCAATCTTCCCAGAATTTTTTTTTTTTTTTAGGATTTTTTTATTTGACAGATCACAAGTAGGCAGAGGGGCAGGTGGTGGGTGGTGAGGGGGAAGCAGGCTCCCTGCTGAGCAGAGAGCCCAATGTGGGGCTCGATCCCAGGACCCTGAGATCATGACCTGAGCTGAAGGCAGAGGCTTTAACCCACTGAACCACCCAGGCGCCCCTCTTCCCAGAATTTTAATCAGGCAGAAAAAGGCTCTGTCTCAAGCCAGGTTTAGACCAATTTCTTTTTTAATTGTATTCATTTATTTGACAGAGAGACAGCCAGCAAGAGCAGGAACACCAACAGGGAGTGGGAGAGGGAAAAGCAGACTTCTTGCCGAGCAGGGAGCCCAATGTGGGGCTCAATCCCAGGACCCTGTGATCATGACCTGAGCCAAAGGCAGACACTTTAATGACTGAGCCACCCAGGCGCCCACCAATTTTTTGAAGATTTTATTTATTTGTCAGAGAGATAGAGATCACAAGTAGGCAGGGTGGCAGGCAGAGGGAGAAGGAGAAGTAGGCTCTCCACTGAGCAGAGAGCCCGATGTGGGACTCGATCCTAGGACCTTGAGATCATGACCTGAGCCGAAGGCAGCCACCAAACCAACTGAGCCACCCAGGCATCCCTGGAGATTTGATTTTTAAGTAATCTCTACACCCAACGCAGGGCTCAAACTCAGAACCCCAAGGTCAAGAGTCACACGCTGCACCCACTGAGCCAGCCAGATACCCCAGATCAGTTTTTATACCCTCTCTTTGACCTAGGCATCATATCTGACTTGCTTAAGAATGCATCTTGTTGCATTTTGGTTTTAAGAACACAAACAAGGGGCGCCTGGGTGGCTCAGTTGGCCGGGTGATTGCCTTTGGCTCAGGTCATGATCATGACTCCAGGTCATGATCCTGGAGTCCCGGGATGGAGCCCTGCGTCGGGTTCCCTGCTCGGCAGGGGGGTCTGCTTCTCCCTCTGACCTTCCCCCTCTCATGCTCGCTCGCTCGCTCTCCTTCTGTCTCAAATAAATAAAATCTTAAAAAAACAAAACAAAACATAAATGAAAGCGTTGCCTAGTTCAGCACTTTCCGAACAACCCACACACAAATCCCTGGGGGTTTGTCCAATGCAGATTCTGTGGGGCTGAGGCGGGGTCTGGGGTTCTGCATTTCTCACCAGTTCCCTGGTGCTGCTGGCCTGAGGACCACACTGAGAGGAGTAAGGGAGGGCATTTTGTGCTTGGTACACCTCCCATTGATGATAGCCTTGGGTGTAGGTTTAATGTGTCTGACACATGCCGAATTATGATTATTAGCAGTATCTATACATATTCATGAGCCAGTTTCCTGTCTTAGGGAAGAATTTCCCAACACAGCATGTAGTGGTAATGATTTCTTACATTCTGTGCACTGAAGCCTCTCTCGTATGTGAGCTGGATTCAGTGGGGCCTGTTCCATAGCTAGGTACAGCAAGGGCAGTGATACGCATCTCCTTACTGTTTGTCTAATAAAACTAAAGTCACATGAAAGATAATTTAAAAACCTCCCAGCTGTCAAAAATCAGAGCTGGAGGCAAGTGGTAAAAACAGATTTTATTCAGAACTACTGCAATCAAGGAAAAGAGACCTCAGTATAGAGTGGGATTCAGTTCCAAATGTAGCAGCGACAGGGAGCAGGAGTGGGGCAGCATATGGAAAATCACTATGAGGGAATGTCGCAGGTAAGGGGGCTTCTGGCTGAACTGACCCAGCAGGATTCTGGCCGAAGGCAGGCCAGGGTGTCAGGCATCACCCGGGGGCCGGTGGAGGATGAGGAAGCTGCTCAGACGCCCAGGAAGTGGAGGGGGCGGTCTGGTGAGACTGACTTAGCACGGTTCTTGCTAAAACTGGATTTTATAAGGAAGTGCACGGACAGGCCTCGGAGACGGTCCAGGAGTCTAACAAAGAATCTCTGTGCTAACCTGACCTTCATTAGTCCTCTTGAGGTTAATTTGAACATTCTCTAAGATTTGAGAGAAAAGGAAATATTGTATAACTGAGAAGAGTAAGCAAAATTCATGACAGCTCCAGTAGGTGCTAAGAGATTTGCGAATGTTACCTCGTTGAACCTCTCATTTTGCGTGGGGGGGGGCTCATCGAGGGCTGTGACTGCCCAGGGTCCCAGGCTAGTAGCCACTGTCTCCTTCACAGATGTGGGTCACACACTTGGATACCATGTTAAGGACTCGGGATACAGGGGAAACAAGACCAGCACCACAGCCCTGGAGTGGGCGTTCTAGTTGAGGGAAGGCCCCCTCTCCCCAAAACAAAGCAAACCATCACATAGAACGCACAAGGAAGAGGCCTTCGGGGAAGATCCCTGCTCTGGGTGCTTTTGGGGCTCCTACTTTGGCTTAGCAGAGAGGGAAGGCCCCACTGTCTCACTGGTGGTATCAGCACTGAAAGCTGAATCACAAAAAGCAGTGCGCCAGGAATGAAGGAGAAGGGCATTCCAGGTGTCAGGAAGAGAAAGTGCAAGGGCCGCGTGGCAGGACGCAACTAGAGGTGAGCCAGGGACCTGAACCTGGTGCTGCCTGACTCTGATGTCAGTGGTCTCCCCACTGAGGCCCCTGCTATTTTGCTGCCCAGTGTCAAATAAAAAACAAATCCAGACTTAGGAAACAGACCATCTTACTAAGGATGATTGTTGGGGTGAGGGGCCACCCCACCAGGAAGGATTGTGACCAGGGACCTGCCCCAGAAGAGTTTGGCATAAAGGAAACTTCCTTCATGGGAGGAGTGGTGTGGGGGAGGGGGCGGAAGGGTGGCTGCGGGAGGGAGTTGGCCAGAGAAGGTGTTAGCTGACGTCACCCTGTGAGGCTGCAGGGGTGGAAGAGGTTTCCTTCTGCCCTTTGAGGTTCTTTGGCTGGGCTGAGAATTAAATTGACGCAAAACAGATTAATGGGAGAAAAACAGTTGTTTAATAACATGCATACCTCCTATATATATGGCAGGAAAAACAGCGTACTCCCAAAATGGCCAAAGCCATCACCTTAAATACTACCTCCAGCTAAAGACATAGATGTTGGGGTGGGGGTGGGCGTCAGTTGTGGGAAGTGATCTGGAAAAGCATCGAGAGCAAGGTGAGGGTGTCGTGAGGGTTTAAGTCCACACCTTTCCCACTAATGAGTTTCCAGAGCCCTCGGGAGACATCAGCTCACATGGAGATTTCCCTCAGAATGAAATGTCTCTTTCTAAAGGGTAAGAGCTTCTCCTGTGATTGCAGTTTCTTAAAAATAACCGGTCTAAAGTAATATGCCAAAGAGGCATATTTGGGGATTTGTTCTCTCCTTCGTAGACGTTTTGACTCGTGTCAACACACGTTCTCTGAGCAGAGGTTGGGCCCACACACCACGTGAGGCAGTCACGTGCCTGTGGACTGATGCTTCCTTCCAGTGGAAACCCTTCAAGTTGCTACTCAGGGAGTGAACGCAGCCGAGTGCTTTCACAAGCGCCCCATGCCTTTTGGTGAGCATCATAAGAGTTTGATTTTATTTAACTCTCGGTAACAGCAGGAGGTGCTCAGATCCAGCAACTTGTTCAAGGTCTCCCACCTGGTTCTGGAGCAAAAACCAAGATTTGGGGGCACCTGGGGGGCTCACTCATTAAGCGTCTGCCTCTGTCAAATAAATAAATAAAATCTTAAATAAAAAAGAAACCACCGAGATTTGATCTTCATATATAAGTTTGCAGAGTCCAACACAATTTGCAAAAAATTTGACATAGACAGATGGGCCCTGTCCACAGCCTCCCCCTGGCAGTGATCAATGGTGCCGTGATGCCTCTCGAAGTCCCCCTCCTCTTCCTGGGTAAGGAACTAGGTGTGTCATCAGTGAATTGTTCTCCTTCCTTCTGGGATATGATATGATATGTCTAATCCAGAGCTGATGCCAGAGGTGTCACATTTGGGAACTCGACTTCCCATGGGAAAAGCGTGAGCCCTGCGTGGCAGCCGGACTGTTGGTTCTGTCACTTCCGGAGGGCCAGGCACACTATCGAGGTCTGGGAATCTCAGGGGGCAGCCACGCACCCACCTGCTGTCGGTGGTCCTCGTTCCCTGGTCTCAGAGAACATGGGTGATTAAAAGCAGCTGAAAAAAATAAGAATTCCAGGACATTCCTGGTGTTCCGGAGTCTGGCTTCAGGAATCCTGTACTGCATGAAAGGGCAAAATACAAACAAAAAGTTGGAGGTTTCGTTCTCCCTGTTGAAAACCAGGGAAGAGTGACGGGTGTGGTGATCATTTTGCAATCTATACAAATATTGAATCATGGTGCTGGACACCTGAAACTCATATAATGCTATTGCCAATTATATCTCAATTAAAAAAAGATCTGAGACCCTGTAAAAAGCCATTGTTTAAAAATACAGAAACAATTGGGACGCCTGGGTGGCTCAGTTGGTTAAGCAGCTGCCTTGGGCTCAGGTCATGATCCCGGGGTCCTGGGATCGAGTCCCGCGTCGGGCTCCTTGCTCAGCGGGGAGCCTGCTTCTCCCTCTGCCTCTGCCTGCCTCTCTGCCTGCTTGTGCTCTCTCTCTCTCTGACAAATAAATAAATAAAAATATTTAAAAAAAAAATACAGAAACAATGGATGAGCCTCCCCTACCCTCTCTCCCTTTGCTCTCAGCCTTTCTTTCTCTGCCCTTCTCATAGATATGCTAATCTGTTTCCTGGCTAAATTAGTCTCTGGCCCATCTCACAACTCAGGAATGTCTTCTCTAGGACCAGAGAGCCTCTTCTTTGAAATGTTAGGAGGACAATGCTCTCCGTGTCATGGGAGGGCCAGCCCCACTGGCTGTCATCTAATTGCAAACTGACATGAGGACCCATTGTCTTGCAGCTGCTTCGCTCTATCACAGGTCGTGTTTTCTGTGTTTTGGTTCCTTCACTGGGTTGCGTGGGGGGGCTCCTTACACTGTGGTCGAATGCCTGACATTGCTTTCTTGTACCTTTGTGGAGAGCTTTGTTATTCAGGGCTGTGGAGCAAACTTCCGTCAGGCTCCTGGACCGTCTCCTAGGCCCGTCCATGCACTTCCATATAAAATCCAATTTTAGCAAGAACCGTGCTAAGTCAGTTTCACCAGACTGCCTCCTCCACTTCCTGGGTGTCTGACCCGGTTCCTCATCCTCCACCGGCCCCCGGGTGATGCCTGACACCCTGGCCTGCCTTCGGCCAGAATCCTGCTGGGTCAGTTTAGCCAGAAGGCCCCTTACCCATGACGTTTCCACGTAGTGATTTTCTACTTGCTGCTCCGCTCCTGTGCTCCCTGGCTCTAAATCCCCGCCTGTCCCCGCTGCACTCGGAGTCGAACCCCATCTCTCTCCCCCACAGTACATCCCAGCGCCTGGTCCCTACACCCATCAGCCCACCGTGAGGGGCCCGGATGGAGCTGCCTTGCCATCCTTAACAAGTGTCCTTGCACGTTTTTTTCTTTCCCAGTAGTAAAGAAGTGTGAACTCCTCTCCCCTCTTAGGTGCTTTGTCTGGATGCAAATTAAACTGACAAAGACAGTTTAGCAAGAAAAAGGCAGATTTGGAGTGGAGTTCACAGAAACATGTGCCTGGAGGAGGCTTAGAATCCGGGGCTCATCTACCATCTTGTGGGGGGAGAGGAGGGGAGAAGGACACTCATGGGAAAGCAGGACTTTTAGGAAAGGTGAGTGAGCCTTTAGAATAGGTGGCAGATGGGACAGTTCTGTGACACGGCTCATTTCTCGTCTCGTGGACTGATGGGAGTCGGTCTTCTCCGGTCGCGATCCCAGCCTGGGAAGGACGTTTGTGACACTTGTATTCTTTCTTTAGCGATTCTATTTATTTATTTGAGAGAGAGAGAACGGGTGGTGGGGAGGAGCAGAGGGAGGGAAAGAGAAGCAGACTCCCCGCTGAGCAGGGAGCCCCATGTGGGACTTGATCCCAGGACCCTGAGATCACGACCTGAGAGGAAGGCAGATGCTTGACCGGCCGAGCCACCCAGGCGCCCTGAAGCTTGGATCCTTTCTGGAGGCTCTGGGTTTAGGCAGATAAGGGAGCTCAGAAAATCAAATGGTACCAAAAAACAAAACAAAAACACTCTCTTATTCTGGGCCTCTTCACTGGCTTTCTTCATATCTAATTTCGTTGGGAGTCAAGGAAATCCTCCACTTCCCTCCTCCCAAGGGAGGGGAAGTTGAAATTACTCAGGTCCGCTCTTGGGTCTGGCAGGAAGCTGGCGGGCCTCCAGTCCCTCCCAGTTTCCCCCATGCCCTCGCCTCACCCGGCAGCCAGCTTCCTTTGAGCCCGTGTGCCCGCCCACCCAGTCCACGGTGCTCCAGGAGCAGGTGTCGGCCTGTCACCCACAGGCGCTCATTTATGTCCCCTGGCTGTGATCAACCAGGTAGGAATCCCTTCTGTCCTGGAGAAAACCAGCTGCCCACGGGGGAGTTTCCGTGCCTTCGGATCCTGGGGCAGTGATGTCTTCTCCATTCGGCCCAGCACTCTGGGTCTAGACCCCCAGGGGACAGGACAGGCAGAAAGCAGCTGCCACCTCAGGACCCCTTACCCCACAGCAGGTCCCACAGCCCGGGCGACCCAGCGGCACCGAGGGCCGCGAGAGGGGCCCTTCCTGACCTTCAGGCAACAACGGCACATGGGTCTGTATGCAGCAGGGTCTGGTGGTGGTGACGCAGCCCAGCTGTCCCAGCTCCCTCAGCCCGAGTCCCCAGCTGCCCAGTCGAGGTGTCCGCACAGCCCGAGGCCGGCAGCCGGGTCACCTCTGCGTCTCGGGGACAGGCGGGGAGGGTGGCCTGGTGCCAGGCGGCCCTCGCTTTCTGCCCCCCCCCCCCCCGCCCCTGGGACATGATGCGGGCGCCAGAGGGAGGGGACCCCAGTTTTATAGATTATCGTGTGCATATCGCATGGCATCTCCTATCCCAAATGACTTGTCATCTCAGTTCTGTTAGAACTGCGGTCATCCTAAGAAAAAAATTATGTGACACAGTCGCAAAGGGTGTTTGATCAGTTTTTAACCGCTTCCCTCTGAAGGAGAGTGAACTAAACCCTCCTAGTCAAAGCTCTACTTTCCATTCACTTTCTGTGGCCTTTATATTCTATGTCCGGCCCTGGAAGTGTGTACTGCTGCACACACTCTGCGTGCCGAAATAATCCACAGGTGTGTCCCCAGCTACCTGCTTCCGGCGCCCAGTTTCCCCACTGCCCTGCCGACTGTGATCGCTTCAGCTTTGC
Source organism: Nasua narica (assembly GCA_028533885.1). Taxonomy (NCBI): domain Eukaryota; kingdom Metazoa; phylum Chordata; class Mammalia; order Carnivora; family Procyonidae; genus Nasua; species Nasua narica. The sequence goes on along the minus strand of CM052804.1, from coordinate 3,634,773 downwards.
TCCCCCAAGGCATGAAATGCTGATCTCCTAATATGCACATTTTTTGAAAGTGGCGTCATCCCTCATAGTGATCTGTCAGCTTGCAAACATTTTCCTTGGAATACGCCGGGCTCCCCCTTTTCCTAGTTCTGCACTTTCCATGCAAACACAATAGTTGGAACCCACTGCAGGCAAACTGCTTTGGTTTTAAGTTTTGTCCTGTTACCCAGAATAGAGGTGTGGACTTGTTTACTGGGTTCGCATTCAGGAACATTGTTTGTCTTCCGAAGAATGAGAGAAAAGTTCCTGTCTTGGGACACGAAGCTCTGCACCCTGATTTACCCGCTGGAGTAATTAGATCGGCTGACGGAGCTCCGGGAGGAAATGCCTCCTGGGTTGCCCCGGGCTGCGGGGACAGGCAGGGGCCATATGGTGGGACTGTGAGAAAACAATTGTTTCAGCGGGGGAAGTGGAAGTGGCGGGGTGGGGGCTGGGGGTGGGGGGTGTGATAACCAGGCACGAGGACCCGGGCCCCATGAGTGTTGTTTGTGGATTTTGACCACCGGCAGGCCCGCCTCTATGACTCAGAGAAACCTGATGTGTCTCAGATCCTTTGTTCTCGAAATTAACCAGAAATCGGCAGCAGCCAGAGACAGAAAGGGGGGGCCGAGTAAACAGACTGTGGGAGGGCTGTGCCCTGGAAAGGGACTCCTGGTATTGTGGTGAGTGAGGAGAAAGGTTTCTGGGAACTGATTCCATCGACACGAAGTCCCATCTCAGACAAAAGTCACTCTGTGGTGACAGAGGTCAGAAAACCGGTTATTTAGGGAAAGGAGGGCGCTTATGGGACTGGTCCTTATCTTTACCTTCTCAGAGGAGGTCATCAGTGGGAGCAAATGTGAAAACACGCCTGGCGTTTGTGCCCTTCGCTGGGTGTGAAGGAGAGCTCCGCAGAAAAGGACGCGTACTGTGCGCAAATGGTGGGCTTGCATCTGTGAAGGTCACGGGCAGCAACACTAGGCTGTGGTTGTGGAAGCAGAGGTTCCCTCTAGGATGTGGGTGACCGGGAAGAGGGTGAGGGGATTCTTGGGGAGCGGTCTTGGAAGAGCTCTTGGCCGGGGCTGTGGTCATGCACGCACATCTCTTCGTGATATCCACCTGTCTGCGAAGGATCTGTGATCTTGTTTGAATGCTATACGTCAATAAAAGATTACTTAAAAATATTACGTACAGTTTGGTCCTGTTTTCTCAGTTGAAAATATATGTGCCGGGGGCCTGGTAGCTTCGTTGATTGAGCATCAGACTCTTGCTTGTGGCTCAGGTCACGGTCTCGGGGGCGTGGGATTGAGCCCTGTGTTGAGCACCTGCTGGCGAAACGTTCAGAAAAGATGAAGTTAAAGCACTTAAGGGGCATCTGGGCGGCTTAGGTGGTTGGGCACCTGCCTTCGGCTCAGGTCATGATCTAGGTAGGGGTCCTGGGATCGAGCCCCAGGTCGGGCTTCCTGCTTAGTGGGCATTCTGCTTCTCCCTCTGTCCCTCCCCCTGTTCATGCTCTGTCCTTCTCTCAAAGAAAGAAACCTTTTTAGAGAAAAAAAAGCACTTCGGCCTTGAGCAGACCACCACCTGTTGGCACTGCCCTTGGAAACTCACCTGCTCCTCTCAGGCATCCAAAACAGTCTTCTCCTTATCCAGAAAAACGGATTTTTCTCCTTAAAACTTTGATGCAACTTTATTTTTTTTCAAGATTTTATTTATTTATTTGACAGAGAGAGAGAGATAAGGGGAACACAAGCAGGGGGAGCGGGAGAAGGAGCTGAGCAGGGAGCCCGACTCGGATTCCGTCCCAGGACCCTGGGATCATGACCTGAGCTGAAGGCAGACGCCCAACCAACTGAGCTCCCCAGGCGTCCCAAGTGGGACCTTTTTTACAATACTGGGTGGCCCATCTGATATCTGTGATAAATGACATTATCCTAGAGCCCTAGGAGCCACTCCCCTCCATCCCACCTTCTTCTTCTTCTTTTTTTTTTTTTAGATTTATTTATTTATTTATTTGACACAGAGAGAGGGAACACAAGCAGGGGGAGTGGGAGAGGGAGAAGCAGGCTTCCCCCCGAGCAGGGAGCCCCAACATGGGGCTCAATCAGGACCTGAGCCCCCCAGGTGTGATTCAGGAGTCAGGCACCCACTTCAAACCATGAACTAAGTCCCAGTGGGCTTGCATTTTCTGGGGGCCCACAGCCATAAACCGATGCAACAAAGCTCCTCTCGGTTCCTGACTTCCGAGTTCTTTTCTTGATTTGCCTGTAATCAGTCACTCCAGTCAACTATCGCCTTCTGGCTCTTTCGTGGGTCTGACGTCCACCAGCGACCAATAAACTGTTAAATGCAAGGGCGGGTTTTTCACCTGGGGAATGTCAGGCAGAGCATTTCTGTGCTTGTATGGTCTGCTTAAAGCCCCAAGTCCTCTAGGTTCACCTTTGGCAGCTGAGGTTGGGCGAGGGACGTTTCCTCAAGGACCCCACCTGTTTCAGACCCTTTTGGGAACCAGACCCTGGGCTCTGTGCACGGTGTCTGGGTGGGAACAGCTCTCGGGGCCTTCGCTCCGTGGCTACAGCCCCTCTGGGATGCTGCCCACCTCCCCATTGAGGGACGTTGGGAGCTCTGACTACCCTGTGGGTGGCTGCCACCAAAGCAGCGTGTTCTCTTGCTTTCCAAAACCCAGAAAGCAAGTCACTATTTCCTAAATGAAAGGGAACAAAACTAACACTGGGAGAGGTCATGGGAGATGTTTTCCAAGTATCTGAGAGTACTTGGCAGAATAAAGCAGGAGCACTTATATGTAAAATCCTCTCCATCAGGGCCTGTTTTGAAGTCAGTTCATTGTGCAGGAAAGGAGAGGAAAAGAAAGAAATGAAAGAGTTTGACTCTCGCATATGTATAAACCCTACACAAATTCACATAGCTGTAAAGATGCGAAAGAGCCCGTTTTGGGGGGGCTCGTGCTGCTGGAGGAGGGCACTGGTGGGCCTGGGGGACTGTCGCCCAAGGCAGAATCTTCCGAGAGCTTGATTAACAGTATGAGCAAAACCCAACCCAGAATCCAGAGGAAGGGGGAGTGAATTCTGACCCTTGCATCTGGGTGTTTCATGGGGGAACTGAGCCTTGAGGGATGGGGCGCGATTTCGTAGAACAGATCCTGGGACAAAGCCCTTCCAGGCAGGAGAGGCTCAAAGTTCCAGAGGGGACAACAGGGAGAGAGGTGTGTGCTCCCGGGACAGACGGCACATCCTCAAGCAGCAGCACGATGGACTCGGCTCTTGGGGCAGAGTTAAACCGAAATTGAGTATTTTTATCACTGTTTTTGTGTTGTGCTTTACAAGTATGAGAACTGACGGGGACATAAATTTGCTACAAGGTCGGGTTTTTTTGTTTGTTTGTTTGAAATTCAAAGAGACATTTTTAACAGCGACAGCGTGTTTGAACAACGGTGGAATGCCATAGACTTTTCCACCACCTACCCTCCGGTTCTTCTGAGGACCTGCCAGGTGGAACACTTGGTCTCTGACCGTAGAATTCACCCACATGGACAGTGTGGGTATGAGTGGGGGTGAGGCTGCGGGTAGGCGGAGTTTGGGGACCATGATTTTTGGCCGACACCCCAAATTAAATGTTTAGCATCCTTTTCATGCCATACTTGGCGATCTCTGGGTCTTTTGAACACCACCTACCCCTCTGTCTCTCTCTCTGCTCTCTCCTCTTTGGAGTAAATGCTAGTGAACTAATCTGTGTGCAAAGACACTTTTTGGGTGCGTGCAGAAACCCAACCAACATCTTTGCAAAAGATGTATTTTTAAAAGCTCTAATAAGCTCTTCTCATCGACTAAATGAATGTTTTGACAGCCTCATGGTGATCGATGTGTTCTACAGCTTTTAGACAGAGCTGCTGAATTATAGAATAACTTCACAGACCAGACCCTGGATGAGAATGTTCTCCACAGAGTTGGCCTGTCCCCAGCGATTGCTCAGGAAAACCCATCCTCCTGTTGGCCCTGGCCATATCCTGTGGGAAGAAACCTTGTAGGGCTGAGGGGTTAGACAGGCCTTTATCACCATGGAGCTGGAGGCAAACGGTTAAGTTTGGGGATGTCAGGTCTTTGAGACTCCCTAAAGACCCCTGCCCTGCCACTCCCTCTTAGTCCCACCTCCCTAGGTGAGAATCTACATAGAATGGTGGAATGGGCCTCCCTAGGACCAGAAGATCAGTCGCTGCACCAGCCTGGCACTGATGTTTTCTGGAACCTACGACCAGAAGGCCTGAGGCTGGGAGGCCAAGGAGCAAGACCAGCAATTTTGTCTTGGTCAGCCACAGGGTCACCTGGATGGCAGGGATAAGGCAATGTTTCCAATCTGGGCAAACTGAGAAGGCCAACAGGTCCACGTGGCTTAGGTAGGGCTCCCCAGTGCCTCGGGAGCTGGGGTATGTGGCTGCTCAGGGACCTGAAGGGTGGGCACAGCAGACAGCTCTTTGGAAGGGTTTGGGAAAGCTACTTCTTTCATCAGCCTAATGCCTTGAACTCAGGCAGGCTCTCAAGGGGGTACATCCCTACAGAGAGGCCTTGTCTCCCCCTTTCTCGGCAATTACAAATCGATGATCTTAAAATTTACTGTGCAACCAGGTCACTTCTGAGAGTGACGGGGGAGGGGGGCATGTATGAATAATTACCTGGAGTCACAGGCATACACGGAGATCGGCTCCAACCGGGTCGTCTGTCACCCTAATTAGAAGGGAAGCAGAGGAATGTGAATGCGGTCCTTTCAACTCCTCCCATGTCGGACTGTCCTTTGAGCCCTGCACATTCCAAGTGACAATGGACGCTTTTCTGTTATGGAAGACAACCCCAGGCGCCGCTAAGTCCAACGGTAACAAAGGACAGGGTATTTCCAGCTGCTGTTCCAGAAATGGCATTTGACCTAAGGAGAGCCCTGGCCCCAGCCGGGGCAGGTCATCTTTCCTAAGTCAAGGTTATAATTGCACAGGCGCGGGAACCTCTTCCCTCTGACTGTTCTAATGTGTGCGCGTGTGCGTGCGGGCGGCAAGTCCAGAAGCTGCGGTCCCGGCTTCCTGCCGGCGGCATTGCCCCTGTCGCGGCACGCAGGGAACACAGGCTTTGACGGGCCAGGCACTCCCAGGGGGGTTAGAACAGGAAAGAAATAACTAGTACCTCCCAGTAACCGTCCGTCCCCTTCAACAACAGGAAGGCGGCGCTGGCCCTGCTGTCTTCCTACGCAGAGTCCCAAGAGCTACACATCCAGGAAAATGAGCTTCTGCGTGCTGTGGTGGGGGAAGGAAAGGAGAGTCTAGAAGGTCACTCAGCCACTTCTCCGTAGGGGTTATGGGTGGATTGCAGGCTTCTGTCCTACCCTGGAATAAACAGCTTCCGGGTTTTTTTAAGATTATTTACTTATTTATCAAGACACAGCGAGAGAGAGAGAGAGTGAGAGAGAGAAATAGTGTGTGTGTGTGTGTGTGTGTGTGTGTGTGTGTGTGTGTGTGTGCAGGGAGTGCAGAGGGAGGAGGGAGAGAGAGAGAATCTCAAGCAGACCCTACCCGGAGCATGGGGCCTGACACCCCAAGATCATGACCTGAGCCGAAATCAGGAGTCAGATGCTCTACCGACTGAGCCACGCAGGCGCCCCAAACAGCTGCTTCTTTCAGGAGTTGGACCGATGAGGCTCCCATCAGCGTGATCGCTGGAGGAGAAGCTGGCAATGGAGCGGGCGCCCCGTGGGAGAGCAGAGTGGGCGGGGGTTCCGGCTGCCCGCTCCCTGCAGAACACAACGCAGCCTCTCTTTTATCCACCTGCAGAATGAAGGAGTATTTGATGAATTCATTCATGCTGAGCGAGTGCAAAATCTTCAAGTGCACACCACCCGTAAGAAGAGGGCGGGTCCGGCGGGTCCTAGGGGGCCCTTCCATAGTAATGGTCCGCCCTTGTGCTGCGTGTGTGATCCTGGATGACATTAGCCAACTGCGCTCACACCCCCTGGGACCCTCGCTCCGGTGCAAAGCCAGGAGTATTACATAAATTCGAACCCGTACAGACACATTCCGATCTCATGCCAGGGAAGAGGCCATTGCTTAGAAAAACAGGAACAGTTTCAGGAACGTGACTGTGGGGACTTTTCCCAGGCCTCACTGACCTTCAGGCTCCGTTGCCTCTTACTGACAGTATTTTCTTTTATTGCACCAAAAACAATGTTGGCTCCTTTGTGACATTGCCCCAGAGTTCATCAGCTGGAGATTAGAATGGACAAACACAGGGAGGGGAAGTTTTCCCGGACTCCCGGAGGGTCCCCAGCTAGGTCTGAAAATGAAACTGACAAAGACAGTCACAGGAGAGAAACACACGATTATTTAATAGAATTTTGTGGGACATGGGGGCTGTCATAAGGAAGTGAAGACTTGAAGAAACAGTTAAATCTGAGTTGTTCTTTTTTTAAGATTTGATTTTTAGGAAATCTCCACCCCCAACGTGGGCCTCGACTCAGGACCCTGAGATCGCGAGTTGCACATTCCACTGACTGAGCCAGCCGGGCGCCCCAAACCTGAGCACTTTTGTGTGGGGTTTGATGCTGAGTGGACAGTCACGGAGGAATGTGATATGTCAAAGAATCTGAGGTAAGGGGTGGTAACCTGGGGTAAGCTCAGCAAGGCCTGTTGGTTGCGATTTCTCCTGGCATCCCCCCATCATTGGAGGTAAGCATGCTCCTTGGCCCTGGGTGTAGGGAAGGCACTTCTCATGGCAGGATTTTATAACCTGTGTCAGGGAAGAAGCAGTGGAAGGTCAGAATGGACTACCTGCTTCTGCTATTTTCTCAAACCCCTTCAGTATGCACTACTTAACATGCCAAGGTGCCCTAATTGGGGGTAGTATGTCCCAAACTCCATCCTGAGCCTGTTTCTAAAAGTGTGAATGTGAAGGACCCATCAAAACCTGTGCCCCTGGGCATGGTCTGATCAATCGATCTCCTGGCTTTGCCTCCTGCAGCCGAGCTCAGCTGGGGTCTAACTGGATGGATCATGTGCGATGCCCTTTCCGACAGACCAGGACACAGGTGCGTGACTTCCAAGCGTGTATCCTTGATCTCCTTGCCACCATACTCTGAGGCTGCCCCAAGGGTTTTGAGCCTTCTCTCCACACTCTCATTGTACTCAGATTTCCAGATTGTAGGTATCCCCTTTCCAATGTAGATAAGTAAACCCCGCTGGGGCTCGGAGGTGTGACTTCGATTGCACTAATTGGGTGCTCCTGCAGGAGACTTTGCTTTGGAACTGACTTACGCGGAGACGGGATAGGGCATCGTTTTGTTGGCATGGATCATTGGCAGAGCCAGCGCGGTTCTGGAGGCGGAAGCCAAGGCAGCAACATCCTGACTTGGCAGCTTCCTGATCCCGGGGAGGTGACGCCGGGAGCTGGTTCTTCCGTGTGACTCGGGGAGTCGGTGGTTCCTGGAAGCCTGCTCAGGGCTTGCGTCTCTGGCCGTGTCAACAGTTCTGTACACTCTCTGCCCCTTCAGAAATCCTTTGGCTTGAATTAGCTGTAGCAGATTCTGTTGTCTGCAACTAAGAACCCCCGGCCGATACAGAGGGTGCAAGGACAGCAGAGGGCAGGGAAAAGGATGTTCAGCATATGGTAGAAGCGTCAAGAAAGATTTTTTTTTTTTTTGGAAATTGACAAATATTTTGAACAATGATCATACCCTGCACATTATCTCCAACCGTACAACTCTGTTAGGCATTATCGTTCCTGTCTTCCAGATGAGCACGTAGTCTCAGAATGGTTAAGGGACCTGCCCAGGGCCACCCAGCCTTCGAGCAGTGACTTAGGAATTTGAACCCAGATCCTTGTGCTTGAAAACCGAGGATCTCTCCACTCCGTTACTCTGCCCAGGCCAGCCCTGCGTGCGGAAGGCAGTGGAAGCTCCCATCCCATTCTGTTTCCTCCCCTTGACTTCCCCTTCTCCCACCCCTGCCTGAGGCACACTGCAGTTTATGTATGTGCAGGCGCCTTCAGCAGTTAGAAGCAGAGCATCCTTCTGAAAAAACACCACATTGGGTCCACCACTGAGGTGGTGGTGGGATGTAGGGAGTGGGGGGTTCCCAGCAGTTTTTTTCCTTTCTGCATAAGGCTATTGCGCTGTTGGAATTTTTTTACTGGAAGCAAGTGTGTTCCTTATGTAATTAGACGTCAAAATTAACACTGCCAAAGAGCAATGGAAAAGCACCAAGACAGAGACTGTGGTTATTATGGCGTGGTGGGATTACAGGGGATTTTTATTTTCTTCTCTGTGTGTGTGTGCATTTAAACATGTTTTGAAGATGAGGATGCGCTCAGGCTGCTTTTCACCACAGAGAACAGAAAACTCTTCGTCCAGCTGGATGGCCCGAAGAGGACGCTGATGAGTTCGCAGGACCTGATGTCTAGCACATGAGGAGGGCTCCTCCTGGCAGGCTGTCGTGCGGGTCTCCTTGGTCAGGACTGGGTGACAGGCTCGCTCCTAAATCAATCCTCGGCAGGAGGGATGCCTTCGCCTCGCCTGGTCTGCCTGCCGGAGCTGGGGCAACCCACAGCTTCCCTCCGGGAGCCCCGGAATGTGGACAAGGGCAGAAGCCTGAACAAAGGCGGGCTTTAGGAGTGAAGACATGGGGACGTGGGCGCCGTGTAGAGAGTCTCCGAGGGCAGATATTATTTGATTATTCAAAACACCACGTTAATTTTTAAAAAATTTAAAATTACCTGTGTGTGGTTGGACCCGCCGCGGGGGGCTTTCATGGGAACTGTGTAGCTGGGTCTACTCTGTTTACAAAACCTGCCTGCTCCTAATGGAAGATAATCATGGCCTCAGCAGTGACCCAAACCCCCGTGCTGTGTCTGCCCCAGGATATTGTTTTATCTCTGGGAACATCAGGAACTGAATGGGATCCACCTAGTGGTCGTGGGGCCCAAAGTTCTGTAGGTACAACTGTCTCTCAGGTCATGCAAGCCAGACCACTGATGGGGCCTCCCAGGCTCGGCTAAGAAGGTCCCCGACTCAGGGTGGCAAGGCTCAACATTAAGTTTTGTCCTTGGCCTTGAAGAGTGCCAAGATTTCAGCAGACATTATTTGACGCAGCCTTCTTCAACATCAAAGGCTCAGTCAAGGTGAGTGAAGGGGTCTTGGAAATGCTCCAGGTCCCAGAGTTGCCAGTCTGAGGGTCGAGGTAGTGGAAGCCACTTGGAGGCCCCTCGGGTTTTCCTGTGTCCATAAACTTCCTCAGGGTTGTGTTTTTGTTGTTTTTTTTTTTTTAAGATTTTGTTTATTTATTTTAACAGAGAGAGAACACAAGCAGGCAGAGAGGCAGGCAGAGGCAGAGAGAGGAGCAGGCTCCCTGCCGAGCAAGGTGCCCGATGTGGGACTCGATCCCACGATGCTGAGCCACCCAGGTGTCCCCAGGGTTGTGTTTTTGTTTTTGTTTTCAACTGGGGCTGAACCAGTTGCCAGGAAGTCATCGTTTCCTTTCAACTTGCAGAGTTGCTCAACTATTTAAGAGATGCAGAAGTTAAGCCAGTGGGTTCAACGTCTTCCATCAGAGAAGAAGCTTTACTCTGCATTGAGATCGAATTGTCCTCCAAGTCTTTGCTGCTAGGACATAAAAATAAGTGGATTTACTTTTTTACAAGTCAAAACGAATTTTTTTTTCAAGTAACCTCTACACCTAGTGTGGGGCTTGAACTCACAACCCTGAGATCAAGAGTTGCATACTCTCCGGACTGAACCAGCCAGGAGCCCCACTTTTCTTTTTTCTTTAAATTCGCTTATTCTTGGGGTGCCCAGCTGACTCAGTTGGGAGCGCATGCAACTCTTGATCTCGGGATTATGAGTTCAAGCCCCACACTAGGTAGAGATTATTTTTAAAAAAGCGCGGGGGGGAATGAAAGGAAAAGAAAGAAACTTCCCTATTATTTTCACCAAGTTAAGGGTACCTTTAACTTCACTCAGCATCCTAAAACTCGAACGTAATCCCTTGCTTGCAAAGTTGTGAAGCCTTTCTTCCCTCCATTATGTCCTGTGTTAGGCACTCAAGGAGCTCCACGATTATAAATCTCAGAACAACAGACGGTTGGAAGAATAAATGGAACATTAAAAAGTCAGACAGGATCTTGCCACTTGTTAGTTAAAGAATTTCTCAGTCAAGATAGTTCGAACTGCTACTGAGGGCCCATATGGAAAGGCCTGAAGGCCAGAGACGTTCTTGGTTGGCTTGGTAGGCAGAATGTCCGAGAATGTCCTTGCGCCCACATCCATCAGGTGTTTGCCCACCTAGCATTCCACACGCCTTAGTGCTGATGGCTGATGGGCTTCTCGCCATGACACCTGGCCATACAAATCTCGAAGCTGGGGACCTGGAAGAAAGAACAAAGTGCAAAGAAACTGAGGGAAGCAGAGAGAAGTTAACGCAACGGGAATCCCCCCGTGAGCATTGGAGTCAGTGTTGGGTTTAGAGTCTCTGCCCCAGAAGTTACTTTCCCCAGGGGTACCTCAGTGTCCCCATCTGTAAAATGGGCTCTTTTGAGGATCGGTGAGGAGGCGTGCCGGCCCAGTATAGTTGGTTGGTGGCTGAGGAGTTGTTTTTGTTTCTAGCCGGAGCTCTTCATTTAACTAGATTAAATAGGGCACCGTATTTAGATGTCATATCGGGGAGAGACACGGTCGGCTGGCTCCAAAGTTCTGAATTCTCTGTCGGGATTAAACAACCTGGCCTCCTTGTGCCTTGGTTTCCCTGAATATGGAATGAACTCAGGTTGCCGGCATCACAGCAATTCCTGGAAGCTCTCCTGAGCGGTCGAGAGGCTGGTCCCCAGAGAAGTCCTTTGCGCGCCTGCCTGTGACAGGGGCACGTGCCAAACCTTTGAACAAGGTCAGCCCGGACACAGAGGCCAGCCTTGGTCACCAAGGACAGTGACGTCTTTGTCTTCAGGCTGCGGGGGCTTCCCGAACCTGGTGGTTCAAAAGTCCCCTCTCCCTGCTGTTTCAAGTTCAAAGGTGTAACTTGTGTCCCTGTAGGGTATGGAGGAAGGTCGCACGGGCTCTTGGTTTTGCGTCAGCACGGTTTCTAGGGGGCAGCAGAACATCCCCCCCCCCCCGCCCCGCCCTGCCAGTGTCCTGGGGGCAGCTTCAGGTCCTGCCTTGGCAAGAGCACTGTACCTGACAGAGGCCACCAGGCGAGGCAGGGCTGGGAGGCGTGGTCCGTTTTAGGAAAGGTTATGCATTCACACGTTAGCGTTTCAGAGCGGGGTGGGCTCTCTCCGAACTTGGAGGGTGGCCGGGGCTCTCGTGCTCAGCTAAGCAAGACAACTGTCTCTGCCTACATTCCCTGACACCTTCGAGTCCTATGTAGCTTAGAATTACAGAACGTGGTTCACCAAGAAAGGGGTAAGTCTGTGCTTCCAACAATTCACATTAGGACTGGTCTTCGGTTCAGCACCCTTTGTATTATTTTTCTGTTTGGGGGAAATTTCAGATGGGGAAGGACTGATCTAAATAAATCGAGGATGATACTAGTAACCAACCAAAGGGGTAGGCAGGGTAAAAATAATCTGTGGTTACAGAATGTTCCGGAGGCAGATCTGTTAGATGCCTGGCTATGGGAAGCATTTATATAGAGCCTAACCATTTACAAAGCGTTTTCACGAACATTGTCTGATCTAAGCTTTCCAACCCCGTGAGATGCATTTTCTGAAACCAAATCCCGTCAACGTCCAATTAAAAAATTTTTTTTCTTTCCTTTGGAAGAGAAAGATCTCAAAAGCTGCTCTGGGTTACAGAGATGGTTCAGTCAAGCACTGCCAAGGTGGGAAGGGCTGAGAGATGGGATTTTCAGCGAGGTGTGAAATGAGCAGATGTGTGGCTCTTGGCGGGAGGTCACAGAACATTCTGGAGGCAGAGCTGAGGGATGCCTGGCTGTGGGTTGGGTTCCAAATTAAGGAATCGAACAGAAACACCGCCCTGCGCTCCCCCGTACCATGGCCAAAAGCCTTTGGAGTGACAGGAGATTTCGGGGTCTGAGGTGGGGAGAAAGTGGGGAGATCTGGGCCTTCTCGGTCTCTTCTCTGTGAGGTCCACTCTCTGCCCGCAGGACTGTGGAGCAGGCCTTTCTCTTCCCTCTGTAGCCTTGGGAAAAATGCACTGTGGACCCCCTTTAGAATGCCCTGCTTCCATCCCTCACTCTGCGTCCTCTTGTTGTGACCTTCGGCCTGTCCCTTGTTGGCACACCATGGCTCCTGCCAGGCCAACCCCACCTCCATCTTGCGCGATGAGCAAGGAGCAGCCTGGGAGTGATCGCTGACTTGCTAAGTCCCGCTCTAGCCTACTAGAGAAGTGCCACACAGCTGCATCACGGTCCCAGAAGCAAGGACTCTATTTTGTGAAACAAACAAACTACAAAGAAGTATGATTGGGTTGGCTATTTGTAGGTCTCTGAGCTGGAAGCCGAAAAGCCTCAGGTCACAGCCTTTGTCGTCCTAAATCTCATCGGATGAGCGCCATGCTTCCCAGGGCACAGGGTGGCAATTCTTTTCCCCAGGCTCGGTGTCCTAGCTCGGCGACCCAGAGGACAGAACAGGGTGGGGAAAGCACCACCCCGACGGATGCTTCCACTCAGTCCGTGGGACAGAGAGATGTGTTTAATGCGCTCAGAATAAAGATCTAATGTAAGGTTCATGACTTCAACCCATCCAATATTTAATAGGGTTCTGGAAAATGGGAAGTGCCATGACAAGGAGAAGAAAATGAGTGGATATGGTCCTAGGACCCAAGCCACTTACAGTCTGATGAGACACAGACCTGATTCTTTTCTAGTCTCGTTGAAGGCAGTATGCCTTAAGTGGAAGTGCCAGGTTCATAGGCATATAGAAAAAGAACAGGTGACAGGAAAGGCTTTAGGGAGGGCTGCAGAACTTAGCAGCTACGTCGTCACTGTTTCCATGTCTGCCCTATGCAGTAGGCTGAGCACCTGGAAGGCAAATCTGCTTTAATATAGTGTATCTTCCCACACTTCTATGCTTAATGTGGTGTCTGAATAAATTAAGGAGCTGAATAAATGTTTGCCGAGTTAACAAAGGGATGAATAAATGAACAGACAGAGTGGAGGTGGAAAGAAAATCATTCTGGACAAAGGAAAGCTGGGGACAAGATTTATAGAAGATCTCAGATGGCAGGCTTTGATGCTTCAATTTATTTCTGTCATCAATGTAGTTTTCGAGCCAACGTGTGAGTTTGTGTTTGTTGTTTGGAAACGGAATTCTGCCAGCAGCATGAAGAGGGCCCTGGAAGAAGGAAGACTTTTTGGCAGCGAAACCAATTAAGGAAAGGGGAGCTTTGCCTCTCCAGATTGAAATGAGGTATTTCAGAAATGTGTAAGGTCAGATGATAACTTTTGCAGTTCTGGCTTCTTGGCCTGAAGTTTTCCCAGGTTGGGAATGATGCAATGGTATTAGCTCAAGGCCACTGGAAGACTGCCAGAGCTCCATCAGGAAATTGTGCCTGTGGGGTAAGCTACATTGTCCATACTTTTCCAGGTTGGAAACTTTGCCAGATGGCCCATGTCAGGAGAATCTGTCATTTTTTGCGAGGCTGTCTTTTACCATCAAATGAGAAGGTAATCTCTTCCAGACATGGAGGAGAGTGGACGTGTCCCTGGGACTGACCGACGTCCAAAGGGCAAATGCTGAGGGGTTCGGGCCACCGGAGAGTAAGATTAAGTGCCACTGGGCCTCTCACACGGCCTAGATGTTTAATTGACCCTGACTCTTAGCTGCATTCAGAGGGATCTTTCGGACCTTATTTCCTGTTGCTTTGGCTGTGGTGGGGAAGAGGCTGGGCTCTGCAGGCTGAAATTTGAGCTAAGACTGTCTCCTCCTACCTGGTGGCTAGGGGTCGAGCTGACATTGAGATAAGGGCAAGGCAGCAAGACAGAAGGATCCCATGGTCCTGATGATGAGGAATGAGACCACCGGAATCCACATAGCTTAACTGTCAGGACTCCTGTGTCAACATGACTGACTATTTATCTAGAGAATTCTTGCCCTGGCAGTAAGACTATAAACCAATAAAGAGCTTCACTGTTGGCTTTAGGATACTCATGCCACAACTCAACAAGTGTTGTTTCCTTCAAATTAGATTCCTTGGGAGTCTGTTCTTGTACGTCAATGATATTATTCTTGCTTGAGACATTTTCAAATACCCCTTTTGTAATTCTGTCTTGATTTGCCAGCTTCGGTGGTGACAGACGATCTTTTTTTGGTGTGAAAAACGTTTTATCGTTGGTAATTACAAACATATACAAATGCGGACACAATCACACAATGAACAATTATCAACTTAGGACCAGTCTTATTTCATCTAAGCCTTTACCCCCCCTTCTCCTCACCTGGCTTATTTTGAAGGTAATCTTAGACAACACATCATTTCGCTCCAAAATATTTCAGTGTGACTAAAAGACAGGGCTTCTTTGAAAAATGTTAGCCATAATACCATATCCCGCCTTAAAAATTAGTAATTTTTTAGTATCGCTGTATGTTCAAAGTGTTTAAGCTTCCTGGTTTCATAACACTTTATTTGTTAAAATCAGGATGGAAATCAAATTCATATACTGCAATCAATTGATGTCTCAGGTCTGTTTTTACTTGAAAAGTTTTAACTGAAGTGTACTATATACAGACAGAAGTGTAGGAGCCGTAAGTGTTCAGCTCAGCGATCTCTCAATCTCTTTTAGGCCCTTCTCCCCTTTTCTCCTTTGGAATTTATCTGATAAAGAATATGTTTGCCATGCAGGGTTGATGCTCCAGCAATTGTCTCCCCAGGTATCATTTGGCAGGTTCCTCTGTTCTCTGTTTCCGTAAATTGGTTACAAAATTAAAACCTACAGGCTTATCAGGTCAGGTCCGTTTTCACCAAGACCATTTCGTAGATGCTGCTGTTTACTCCCACCGGGAGGCTCGTCATTCCTGGGATGTCTCTTTTTGAAAGCATCTTTTGAAGGTGGATGTGATTTTTACCAACAGGCAAAAGCCAGTCGGAGCCGAGTGTAGCGAGCAGTGTGGGTGCTCAAGTTGGAAAATGATCGTTTGCGAAAAACAAGGTGTGATCAAGTTTTCAATGATGTTCTTGTGTGGCTGCTAAACTGGCCCTGAAGGAAATTCCACAGCAGTTCCGGAAATGGGCTGTGCGACAGCAGAGCATCCAAAGTGCAGCCACCCAGGGTGACTAATGCGAAGGGCACAGCAGTGACACCGCCAGAGAGATCGCGTGTGGGTTGTAAAGCCAGCCTGGCTGTGTGGGAGGACGTGCGCGGTGGCCCTCTCCGGTCCTTCGCCCCCCTTAAGGACCCGCGTCTCAGCGTGCATCACACTCGTGCTTCAAAGTTGGCGCTGGACCTGCGCTGTCCGGCTGGAACGCGGCCCTCCTAGTTTCGGAGGGCTGTACTGGCCCCACGTCAGTTCCATCGCGGGGTCCGGACGTGTTGACAAGACGAAGCTCGGTTCCACCCAGCCCCTCCCAAGCCCTGGCACTCGCCTCGGCTGCATTACTCGGCGAGAATGTGGTCAGGGCACTGCAGGGGGAGGTCTGCCGCTCCTGAGCAGTGCACAAAAAATGAGGAGGCCCCGGACCTCTGGCGCCGCTCAGACCTCGGGGCAGCGCCCTGGCCCCGGTCCCCCGCAGCCACAAAACCAGAAGGCCGGGCGGGGACCCGACTGCCCCAACTCTGCTGAACTCCCCGCGCGGCCCGAGGCCCCCCCCCGTTTGGTGTCTCGCCCCGCCCCTCGCCTTAGGCCCTCCCCGTGACGCAAACAGGGCGGAGCCAGCCGCCTCTAGTGAGACCAGCGGGTGCGTCAGGGCCGGCGCCAGCTCGGAGCTCCTCCCACGCCCGCCGGCCCCCGAAATGGCGCCTGCGCAGCGCGGCTCGGCCCGGGTTGTGCCCCCCTCCCCCTCCCCTAGCAACGGTCGTCGCGCCCGCCTCCGTCCGTCGGCCGCGCTCGCGCACGCGCGCTCCTTCCGGTCGCCCGGCCCCGCCCTCCCCGTCACCCGTAACAACCACTCGAGCCTCGCCGCGCCCCTCCCGCTCCCGCCCCCCGGTTCACTCCCCGGAACCGGCGGCGGAGCTGCGGCCGCCGGCAGTGGAACGGCGACGGCACTACGGAGCCGCCGGCATGAGCGCCCCCCGCCGCCCCGCGTCCCGGGCCAGGCCTTTCTGACAAGAGGTAGGCGCGCGTCTCCGCGGCGGGCTCCGAGCGCGCCCCCGGCCCGGCCCCTCCCAGCGCCGCGGGGCTCTTTGCGGCCCCTCGGCTTCCTCCGCCCGGGCGGGAGCCGGCCCCACCGCCCCCGCTGCCCCCGCTGCCCCCGCTGCCCCGGCGGCCTCCCGTAGTCCCCGCCTTCGCATTCCGAGAGCTCTCCCTGCGGGAAGCAGACTTGAGGGTCCAAGCCCGCCTTCGGCTCCCCGCCCCCGGGCTGGCGGGAGCTGGGGGCCCGCGGGGGCCGCCGCGCTGGACCCCCCGGACCGGCCCGAGGGCCCGGCCGCCCCTCCGCCTGCGCGCCGTGGACTCCCTGGGTCTGGCCATTGGCTAATTTTGAAGCACCAATTGTCATGCAATAGAGGCTGCCCTGGTCCAGGATGCTACCTGGCCGTTGTAACTCCGGATTCCCACGTAGGACGTTTCTCTGGACCTAAGCATCCGAAGCTGGGCACTGGCTGGAGTTCGGAAGCTCGTGAATTAGCAGGTTCCCCAGCGTAGTCGCTCTGGGTTCTTCCGGGCAGTGGAATCCTGAATGGGTGTTAGAGTATCTTCGCCGAGCATTCTGCTTTTTAAGTCTCCCCCAACCCCCGCATCTCTTTCTATCCCCTGTAACCAGCCTCCCCGTCTCTGGGAGATGCTCTAAAGTTAATTTTCCCAATTTCAGAATTGTGCACCAGCCTTGTCAGGTTTGCAGAACGAAATAGAACGTGGTCCCAGTGCATCGGGACCTGCCAGTCCCGGAACCAATATTAATGCCGGGCGGAGTGAGGTGGACGATTCGGGAGTTTGGCTCTGAGAGTCATGATTTCAGAGTTAGAAGTCCTTCGAGATTATCTGACCCAAAACCTCATTTTACAGAGGTGAAACCGAGTCCGAGGGAAGTCAAGTGACTGGTTTGAGGTCACCGGGAGTAGTTCTGTAAGGGCTCTCAGACCGCCGGTGCTGTTGTCCAGCATAACCTGTTTTTGCGGAGAGATATGCTAAACAAACACATCAGAGAGTGTTCCAGACCTGGTGAAATGTAATGATAGCGATAAGAATCTTCTGAAATAAAATCTATCTCCGTAATTTTTTTTTTTTATATTACAGCTAGACTTTGGGCTCCTTGAGGATATTCCATTTTGTACGTTTGAATAGTCTCTGACCATATTCAGCATGAAGTAACATTCTTAATGATTATTCTCAGCAGGACAGGTAGGCTCTCTGGATTTATTTTTCTTTCTCGCTTTTAAGTAGGGAAGTAAAGTCACGCAGAGGACTCCAAAAAAAGTGTGTTTTCCAGAAAAATACGTGCTGGGGCCCCCCAGAGTGGAAATAGTACTTTGCAGGAGGAGTCCTTCTTCTGGGAGGAAGGCTCCAGCCTTTGGTGGATTACTGGCAGTTAGCATAGCTGCTTGAGGCTGGAGGTCCACCCAGGCGCAGTACTCGGTGTTGCTGCCATTTGAAGACAGGTCTCTGAAATTGTAGTCTACGCAGTTAGAAAACAGGGATTGACAAGTTACTTTGAAGCCAGCTTTTGAGGAGTATTCCATAATTTGAGATACTATAGTATTTTTTTTTCCGTTTTTATTTTTGTGTATCACCAGACTTAGTATCTTGAAGTGCCATCATTTTTGTTTGGCTTCTTGTAGAAGTTGTGGCAGAGAAAATTATTCAAGAACTAATAATTGAATCATAACATTTCAGTGCTGGAAAGAACTGGGATCCTGCACCCAGCCCAGCCCCTGAGGTGGCCCCGGCAGTGGGTGGGGGCAAGAGCAGAGCTGTTTCCCTCATGACACTTGGACTTCCTTCACCTTTTCTTACTGTCATATTACCTTCTGCTTCCTTGTATAGTCCAAGTGTCATCTTTGGGTTTTTGTGTGTAGAGAATTATGTAACCTATTGAGGTCCCTTTCTACAGTTACACTGTGGTATGATGAGTAAATGCAGATGTAATTTTTTTCAGTCTTAATCATGACTTTTTAAAATCATATATGTTTGTGTTTTGCAGGTGTGAGAGGATTGCTATTGTGTTACAATCATGGTGCAGAAATACCAGTCACCAGTGAGGGTGTATAAACACCCCTTTGAATTAATTATGGCTGTAAGTACTGGACATTTTAGTCTTTGGCTTTTTTTTTTTTTTTTTTAGGTATTCAAATGGGGTGATCTGTAAACAAGTGTTAATTTTATAATTTGTTTCCATTGCTCCTATGTTACTTATTCTGTTTTTATGCTTATGATCCGGATCTAGAGGTCGTGAAATACTTTTAAACCGTAAATCTCTAAAAATGAAAACCCGCGTGTCTGGTGTTTTGTTTTTTTTTTTAATGCACCTCTGGTTAGTAGGTGAATTTGAGTTAATTCTCTCTTTGAAAACACAGAAGTGGGTTTCTGACTAAATACTTCTTCTGGATTTTGCTCTTTTTGTTTGTTTGTTGAAGTGGAAAAGGGATGTGGAGAGTGGTTTTCTTCCTCTCTGCTGCTCCTTTGGAAGCGTGTTTTAGTTGTCAGGGAATTCACTTATGTAGCAATGAGCACTATGCGATGGAGTTTAATTTAAATTATTCTCACGACTGCTGAATGAGTTTTTCCCCCCAACATCAAGTTCATTCCACAAACGGGTTAACTCAAGTCTTAATTTTCTTTGTTATTTATCAGAAGAGTTTGGCTGAAAATAAGCATTTCACTAGCTGCGAAACAAATCTTTCCCAATCACTTTTAGAATAGTCTTGGGTATTCCTTCTCCTTCTTTTCTGTATTATACTGTTAAGGTGTAATGTAATCTATGTACAGGAAATGCTTTTGTCATGAATGTAACGATGAAAATGCCAAACTGGGCCAAGATCAAGATCCAGAACGTACTAGCCCGGCAAGGAATCCCACTTGCTCTCTCCCTCCCACTTCAAAGTTAGTCGCTGCTCTGATTTGGAACACCGTCGATGAGGGTTGGCTGTTTCTGTTCTATAACTAGAAACTCAGGTGTTTTTGCATCTGGGTGCTTCTGGGCACCCTTGTTGGTGAGATTTACCCAGAGCAATAGAGCTTTGAAAAATAACCCCCAAACCTAAGTCCTCTCAAGGAGACAATTTAGATGTAGGGAATTTTTAAAATTCGAGACAATTTATATACAATGAAAGAGTCACGTTAGGTGTATAGTTTGATCAGTTTTGATGAAAGAGTGACCCACGCCTCTGTCAGGTTGCGGAACCTTTCCATCCATTACCTCAGAAAGTTCTCCTCTTGCGTCTCTTCTCAGTCAGTGTGAGGTTTTGGGGGTTTTTCTTTTGGCATGTGGGTGGTGGTTTAGTTCTGTATTTCTCTTCTTTTTTTTTTTTTTTTTTTTTAAGATTTTATTTTTAAGTAATCTCTACTCCCGTGCGGGGGCTCGAACTCACAACCCCGAGATCAAGAGTCTTGTGTTTGACCAATGGAGCCAGCCAGGCGCCCCCGTGTTTCCGTTCAATACCAGGACTGTTCAGTATTTTATGTTAACGCTTTGTCGGAAAGGCTCGTTTCCCGTTTGCATGTCATGCGTGCTGCTTTGGCTTTTGGTCATATGCAGTAAAGGCCCACTTCAGAGAGCGTTAGAGGGGGTATTGTTCGTGGGAACACGAGTGGTGATGCGAATCGCACAGAATTGCAGGAATGCGAACTGGCTGGGCTGAGCTCCAAGAACCTGGCGTTGGAAGGTGGTTCCCAGCAGCTCTGGGGAACCTCGGCTGCGGTTGTCCCTGGAACTTCACCCCGGGGGACTCGGCCTTGCTGGGAGCCTCTCTTCCCCTTCTCCTGCCAGTCGGCTGCTTTGCCCACTCCTGGTTTTCCCTCCCCTGTGGCTTCAGCTCTTGTGCTGTTTTAGCTCTTCAGAGCCCCTCCAGCCCTAGTTCAACTTGGTCGCATTTCTTGTTGCATTCTTTCAGTTTCTAAGTGACCGAGGCTTGTCCTGTTTCCCCGTTCAGACTCTAGAGAGACTTGATCTGGGCATCTCTCCCCTGGAGTGAGGCTGTAGGTTATTGGCCAGCCTGGGATTAATTGCCCGGGGTTGGTGGCCTAACCCTTTTCAGTTGGCAGAAGCTGTGGAGCGGGTGTGTGTGTGTGTGTGTCAGTGGCCCCCTGTGAGGCTACGAACTGCTCCAGGGGCTGGGCTAGGCCAGGCCCGCAGGGGGCACAGGAGCCAGGAGGGGCGCATTCTGTTTTATAAAACTTTAAGTAGATCACGAAAGCTCGGTGCAACCCTGACTGTGGGAGGCAAAGGTTTTTTTTGTCTCTTCTGCAGACACTAGATTAATAGAGAGGAATTTTGACTGGCTAATGATCAACTTCCTTATTTTCCTTACTTGACTATTTTCAAAATGGTGACGTTTGTCCTGCCCATTTTATGCTTGGATTTACAGGAGAATTTGAAATTCAAGTTCTGAACCATCCCCCCCCGGCTTTTAAAATGAACTCATTTTTAAATTGCTTTTGTTTCGAGGCAAGTCATTTTCTTTTGGGTTGCGGAAAATATTTTTTAATCTGAAAATGAAATATGTTCTCCTTCCAGAATTAGCTAGGAGCTAGAATGTTTTAAGTCCTTAGGGATTTTTGTGTGGCGTCATTGGCCACTTTTTGGACTGAAATTGTACGTCATAAAATTCTCTTTAGTTACCTTGCTTTATTATTATTTTTTTCATTGAGGAGAAACAGTAGTATAATAGACTTAGTCTGGAAATATTCTTTGCAATTCTTCAGAGTGAGGAGAGACACAGTTAAAGCAAGAACAGAACTATAGCTTCAACAGAATTTTTTTTTTTTTTAAGATTTTATTTTTAAGTAAGCTCCACACCCAGTGTGGGGCTCGAACCTTCAACCCAGAGACCAAGAGTCCCATATCCTAGTGACTGAGCCAGCCAGACACCTCTCAAGGGAAGGGGTTTTGAGAGAGCACCACAGAGAGGGCTGGGTAGTGGTGGGAGTGCTGGGCGGGTGGTCGGCCGGGGGAATCGATTTGAGGCTCTGGGTCTTGCTTCACGGCAGTTCCTGGGGGGGGAGAAGACTGTTGGGGAGAATGCCAGTCAGTCGGCACATGGCCTTGTCTGTCAACCGGGAGTGTGACTGAGCTCAGTATCGCCAGAAAATGGCTTAGGTGGAAATTGCCTAGTGTAAATAGTGATAGGGTGAGCATCATATTTGTTAATTGCATTTGATTGGTTTAATGAAAACTTATCATTTGTTTTGGGATCAGTATACCCGGAGCATGATGAAATCATGTTGGTGTTCTCATTGACTCCTTTGAATTAGATGGCGAACAAGCCAGATGGAGGTGGAGTTTTCCAGCAGGCCCTTGTGGCATTCGAAGGGTTTGCTTTTGTGAGACGCTTGCCCCGAAACAGCATGTGAGCGCTTCAATGAGTGGAGCAGTGGCCTGAGAGCCCGTCTCACCTTGGAGGGTGAGGAGCCCGAGGTGCACTTAGTGGCAGAGATCTGCCTCCCGAGTCTGTCGTTCCTGGCAGCCTGCAGGGGCTACCGAAGGTTCTTGTTCCCCCACATGCCTCTGACGTGTCCAGGCTCTGCCTGGGCTGTTGGGAGGCATATTGAATCCCTGAAGGATGCTTAAAAGATTTGGGGTCTCACTGGGGCAGAGGTCATAATCCCAGGGTCCTGGGATTGAGTCCCCCATCGGGTCCCCTGCTTGTCAGGAAGCCTGCTTCTCCCTCTCCCTCTGCTTGCAGCTCTGCCTACTTGTGCTCTCTCGCTGTCTGTCAAATAAATAAAGTCTTTAAAAAAAAAAAGAAACATTTTCAAGCACAGCTTTCCCCCTCCCGATGTCACAGGCCTCTTACTGCCAACCCGAGGAGGGGCGAAGGAGCTGGGAGCCGGTGGAAGAGGCATGCGGGAGGGTGGCCGGGAGAGGGCCCGGACCTCCCGGTACGGGGAGAAGGCCTGCCCGCCGTCCTCTGCGGCCCAGGGAGCTCGGCGCCTGCGCGCACAAGTGGGGAGAGGACTGACCCTCCTCCCTTTCGGCCCCAGGACAGCTGTCCTTTTGACCCCGTGGAGCACGGGATGGGAGAGGCCCCTCCGCGTGCCCCGCTGTCCCCAACGCCAGCACGGTGCGCCCCCGGGCCCCGCTCTCAGGAGCACGGCCTTCTTCCAGGGCCCCCTCCCCCGCCATCTGTGGCTCAGCAGACACAGCCTGGGATTGTGTCCTCGGGTCCCACGTTTCTGTCCCTTTGTCTCCTGCTTGTTCCATCTTGTACGCCTTCAGGTCACCCCGCGTTCTGCCGCCAGACGCTGTGTCCACTTGGCAGTCGCGTTTGAGTGACCTCTTACTCTGTCTCCCCCGCTCTTCCTCGAGGCCCTTCCTGTCCTGCCTTCTCTGTTTCACCTTCCTTCACAAACATGCGTCTTTAAATCTATCCTGTGCTGTTGCCACACAGCGTTTTTCCGGCCCTTGCACCCTTTTGACACTTCCTTCCTCGCCTCAGCTGCTTGCTCCCCCCCCCCCCCAGCTTGTTTCTTCCAGTGCCGGTCCCGCTGACGTCGCCCACTTCCCGGGGCCTCTGAGGGTCCGCTCGCGCCTCTCTCCCGTCCTTCCAGCCTCTCTGATCAGGGCCGTCGAGGTTAGCTACTCGCCCTGCTCCGCAGAGTTTCTGCTGCTCTCAGGGCTCCATACAGCTCGTTCATATGTTCCTCAGGGGCCGTGACTGCGGATTATTTCCCGTTCCCGCAAGTTTCGGCGCTGAGCGCGCAGTAGGCCCCCATCCCGCGCTTGTCGGCTGCCATCTGCGTGCAGGAACTCTGGGTCTGAGGGCTGGGGAAGTCGGTCTGATAGGAACTCAGATCCGAAATGTAACTCTCTGGTCTGTTTGTAGACCAGAGGTTTATGTTTTCTCCGTGGAAAACAAGTAACGCACTCTGATCCTTCAGTTAACCAACACTTTCCTCAGGAGCAGGGCCCTTTTGTGATGAATTTGACTGCTTTTTTTTACATCTTCATGAATTATACGAAGCTCTGCTGACAGCACCTTACTAGTAGTTTAAGCGATGTGCTTTTATAGGTTGAACAAACAGAAAAGCTGTCTGCCAGCGTCCGGTTGTTGGTTAAATGGCCCACCACCACTAAATTTGCTTTTGCTCTTCTCTCTCGTATTTTTGTTTCATTCTTTGTGTTTTTAGCCCTTTTTCCCTTTCCCCAGGCATCTCCTGGCTTTCTGCTAAGATGAGATGATGAAGGCAGGAGGGAGAGATTTGCTGTGAGTTGGGTGCACATCTGGTCCCTGCCACAAACCTGCTGGGTGACCCAGCGACTAGGCCAGTTACCTAGTGTAAGGCTGTGGTGTGGAGGAATTAGCCCACAGATGGGCGAGGAGGGAGGACAGGGCCTAGCGATACTCTCTTCCTTATTTACACCCAGCCCTTTACCTATCTCCAAATACGAGGTGAAATGAATCAGAAAATAAATGACTTCTCTGAATGTGTGTATTTCTTTTATTTTTAAGGTTTCTTTTAGATTAAACAGGCATTCGTACTTATACTTAGGCTTTATTCCGTCCATTTACATTTCCTGTATCAAAACACCAGGGGACACCTGTGGGGATCCCAGGTAGACTGGTATGTGGGACTGCGGTGTGAGAAGAGCCCCACGTTGAGTTGAACCGAGTCTGGTCTTTTTGGGGTGAGAGCGAGGTGCGCAGAAATCTGAGAAATAGGGTGCTTCCTGCAGAGGCGGCCCGGCACACAGGCCACTGCACTTCCAGATCACAGCTCTGGTGGGGGGAGCACAAGTCCTGCTGGAACCCGGACTTGCTTTGTTCTTGCTCACCCTTCCTGGCAGCTGCCTGCCGCCTGAAGGCCCGTCCATCTTCCTGAAGAAGTTTTGAGCCACCTGTCCCACTTTCACTGTTTTTGCCTCTGACCCGAGTCAGAGGCACGCACGTTGTGTTTTGAGCAGCATTTTAGATGAAGTGTTGTCATCCCTTCTCTCATTGTTCTTGAAGCACATCTTCCTCTCATCTTAGATTTTGTCCCTGGGCCTTTCAGCATCCCTGACTCTGGTCTCCCAGTTTCTCCTGGTGATATCGAAACACAACCTCTGATTGATCGAGGCGGTGTTATATCTTCGGGCAGCCTGATAGGCAGTAGGATTTGTTTTTACTCAGAGGTGAATAAGCAGCGTTCATGTATTTTGGGCAGCTGACTTTCAGCAATTCATTCAAGTCTAGGAATGGAGGGAAGTGATCCAGTTTCTCTGATGGCGTATTAAGGTCAATTTGCAGTGAGGGGATGTGGTAGTCTTCTCATTTATAGGGTATTTGAGTGCCACAGTGTGAGTCCTTTTGCATTTAATACAAGCTGGGGTGTAATTAGTCAGGCTTACTTAGTTTTAGAAATGGACAATTATAGTACACTTTCATTACATGCTACTTTGTATAGAACTAGGCATTTTCCCTTCTCTTACACCCACTTGCCAACACATTATGCATTCTGGATTATTTTTAATGTGCTAGGGTGAAGACAGTTGTGGTTCAGTAGGAAATATCCAAAGAGAAATAAAGCAGCGTCTGACTCAGCTCCTTGCCTCTTTGATTTACCTGTTTTTGTGAAAACACAAAATTTCAGACCAAAACTCCGAAACCTTGTATTATGAACATTTTCCCGCATGTACGAGTAGAGAGCATGAAGTGTCCAGTCAGGGCCGCGGGCCCATCACCCCGATCCAGCAGGAGCAGCGCTTTGCCACTGCTAACGTGTCATCTGTCTCCCCCTCCCCCGAATATTTTCTTTTCCTGGTTTTTTCGAGTAGATTTCAGGCTTCTTGTGAACTCATCCCTAACTCCTTCAGCATGTATCTCTAACCAGTAAGGACCTTTTTCTTTTGTAAACACGATTGTCATGTCCTCATCACAGTTAACGAACACACTGCGTTCAGACCTTTCCCGACAGCCTGTGTTCAGACTTTTCCTGACTGGGTGGAACGATGTCTTTTCAGAGATTGTTTGGTTCCCGCTCCAGATCAGCCGTCACTCTTGGTTTTTGTGTCTTCTCTCTCCACGCCTCTCCCACATTCTCCCTTCCCTTTGTTTCCTTTCATGCCCTCACTTTGGTGGAGAAACTGGGTCATCGTCCAGACCCGTCCCCCTGACCTTTGGCTGACTTCATTGTTCACGGGCGCGGTAGCGGATCGGGGCAGATGCAGCCTCGACTCAGGTCAGCCGCCGGTTGGAATGCTTGATGATGGAGATTGGCCTTATTTATTTAGTGGCGAAACTCTGCTGCTCCTTGGCCCCAGTGACCCTCTTCAAGAATGTTGAATTGCAAATAAGATGCAAAATACTCTTTCCCAAATTAAAGTGGGTCTATCTATAGTTACTTTTTAATCCATTTCGTTGGTGCTGTTTCACGCAGAAAGCAGTTGAAAGGAGTTCATCTCCCGGTGGGTCCGCGAGCATTTGCGTGCGGCCAGAGCGCGGTGCCGGTGGAGGCCTGGCTGGGGGCTGGTGGGGTGGGGGCAGCGGTCCGAGCAGTCCGCCGGGCGGTGCTCCTTCCACGGGGGCCCTGGGTAGGGGTGTCGGGCTGGTTGGAGAAGTGGCCACAGAGAAGATCACTAAAGAGCGGCCTCGGCTTGCCTCGTGTCGTAACTCATTCTTTCTTGATTTGAACCCGTACCAGAGGGAAGTTTTGTGTTTTGTGTATTTCTCAAGGAGTGATTTTACATGTTGGAACCGAGAGCATGTACTGCATTCAAATTCTAATGCAGGGTCCAATTTGATGTTAGGTGTACTAGCCTTTTTTTTTTTATAGAAAGATTTTTTTTTAAATCTTATTTATTTATTTGACAGAGAGAGAGAGATCACAAACAGGCAGAGAGAGGGAAGCAGGCTCCCTGCTGAGCAGAGAGCCCGATGTGGGGCTCGATCCCAGGACCCTGAGAGAATGACCTGAGCCGAAGGCAGAGGCTTTAACCCACTGAGCCACCCAGGCGCCCCATACCTTTTTTTTTTTTAAATGAAAAGTTTATGTATATATCTTTATCACTGTAAGGTAACTGCTTTACGTGTTTTGATGTGTGCTGAATCCCTTTTCCGTTCATCTTGCCATCTGTTTCATGTCCCTCCTGTGTGCTTTTGCACTGGAGTGTTCAGAGCGCACTTTGAGTTATTGATAAGCGTGCAGTGTGTCAGTGTCTCGCATATTTGATTAGAGGGCGCGTGTGGGACTCTCCGGCCTGCCCCTCTGACCCATCTGTCCTCTCCTCCCCACTTCCACGCCTTTCTGGGGGCAGGCGGACTCCTCCTCTGATGATACTCGTTTTGCTGTTTTGGAGACCACCGGTTGTGTATTTTGTGTTTTCTGGCCCTCATAAACATTACGGTGTTTTAATTGGTACTTAGTGCTATTTTAGAACCATCCAGGTTTCTCTCACTGGACATCTCCTCCTGGGCAGCCTCAGTTAAACCCATGCTTCAAGTGTTACTTTATCAACAGAAGCTCTCAAAGCTTATCTTCCGCCTGGACTCCCACTCAGGAGCTTCCAGATTCCCAGCCAGCTGCCTGCGAGGACGTCTCCATTTGACTACATACAAATTTAGTGTCTCTGAAACAGAATCCACGCCCTCCTCCTGCCTGCGCAAAGAACACAGCCTGACAGAAAACAAATACACAAAAAACAGACCAAAAGAACCCCAGTAAAATGCCACTGGGAAGCTCTGCCCTTCCTGGGTCCCTGGCTCCTTCCCTGCTCTGCCCTCAGGCTCGGTGACGGCCAGGCCCTCCCCTGTTCAGACTGTCTCCTGAACCTTTGGTCTTGCTTTTTCTCCCTCCTTCCCTCCTTCGTTTTTTGTTTTTTTTTTCTTTTTTCAAGTTTTATTTGTTTAAGTCACCTTTACACCCCACGTGGGGCTTGAACTCAGGACGCCGAGGTCAGGAGTCCCGTACGTGCTCCCCTGACCAAGCCAGCCAGCCACCGCACCCGAACTGTTTCTGAATCTGCCCGTCTCCGACTGTGTTGGCTCCTCTCGGATAACAGTTCCTGGCACCCTCGGGGCTCACGCTCCCGACCCCGTCTTACCCACCTGCTCTTTCTCTGGGCTGCCACCGGGGCTAATTGTAGACCTGAACACGCTCCGAGTTGGAGTTCTTACGTGTCTGCCCCGCACCTTCAGAGCGAGGCTCCAGGTGGTCCCCAGCTTGGTGCCCGGGGCCCTTCCCCATCTTCTCCTGCCTCTCTCGCCAGCCCCGTCTCCCTGCATGAACCCCCCATCTGCTGCACATCCAGCTCTGTTGGACCAGTTGGAATCTGGTCAGCACGCCGCTATTTCCCCCGGCCTCCGTGCCTTTCTGCACAGGATACCTCATTCCCTCCTTCCCACCTGGCGGGCTCTAACTGGCCGGCCTTCCTTCTCCCAGGTGGGATTCCCTCTGTGCTCTCATGGCCCGTTGTCACCTCGCTGGTCTCCGCGTGCAGCTTGTAAACTGAGCACATAGTAAGCTCTCAAAAATAGATTCGTCTAAAGAGTAGTAAGTCAGTCTTGGAATCTATGCTTGTGTTCCCGTGATTCTTTTGCTTCTGGTAATGAAAGTTTTGACAAAAGGTCACATTAGATCATATTCTTCTGGCTGGAGGTATTTACTACTTAAACTTGAAGCATGTTTTTTTGTTGTTTTTGTTTTTTTTATTAATACTTTATTTTTTTTTTAAGATTTTATTTTTATGTCAGAGAGAGCACAAGCAGGCAGAGAGGCAGAGGCAGAGGGAGAAGCAGGCTCCCCGCTGAGCAAGGAGCCCGATGTGGGACTCAATCCCAGGACCCTGGAACCATGACCTGGGCCAAAGGCAGTGGCTTAATCAACTGAGCCACCCAGGCGTCCCAAACTTGCATCATGTTTTGAAGGAATCTGACTCAAGTTCATGTTTTGTGGGTAAAGCAGCGTCCATATTCAGTGGAGTTTATAATCGCTATAGTTGACTAAAAAACGTGTCCTGGTTTATGTATCATTTGGTGTTTTGAGTGGCTTTTCTCCCATAGTGATTAATACCAAGTGTTAAAGAATTTCATTTCTCTGGTTCTCCTATAGAACGCAAAATTCATTTAAAAACTGTTGACTCTGGTAAGATGGTAGTCTAGTTTTTTTGTTTGTTTGTTTTAGATATCTTCAGATTTAAACCTGAAAGGTTGATTATTATTTTTTTTAAAAAGATTTTATTTATTTATTTGACAGAGAGAGGGATCACAAGCAGGCAGAGAGACAGGCAGAGAGAGAGAGGGAAGCAGGCTCCCCGCTGAGCAGAGAGCCCGATGCGGGGCTCGATCCCAGGACCCTGAGATCATGACCTGAGCTGAAGGCAGAGGCTTTTTAACCCACTGAGCCACCCAGGCGCCCCTGAAAGGTTGATTATTATATGAGTCTTTTTTCCTTAATAACTTATTCTGTAATATTAGGTAGTTTTAATCATAAATGTGTGTGTTTCTGTTCTTTTTCCTAGCTTAATCCCTGTGTATGTCTTAAAAACCAAGTCCCGACCTAAAATCTGTAAGCCACAGATTTTAAGAAGTAAATTCATTTAAGAGATCGTTGGTTGTATTGCAAGATTTATGCTACTAATATTTAGAACTCTTCCCCAAACACCTGTTATCTTCATTTTACTTTTAACACATAGTTGGTTTAGAAGGCAATTTTTGGCAATTCTAAGTTCTGATTCTCTACCGAATCAGGATTTTTTGAGAGTAGGCTCTGCGGTGTGGCTGATTCTGATACCTTCTTAGGTTTGAGAACCACTGGGGTGGCTCTCCTTAATTAGAATTTATAGCAAACGGAATAGGAGGAAGGGAAGTTGGTTTCACTTATAACTTTAAATTTTTTGGAAAGGACTCACTTCTGTAACAGGCTGTGTCATAGCGACTCTTATGACGTTCTGTTTTCTTCTGAGGGATTTGACGTACCAAGAGAGAGACTATCGCTTTGCTTTATGTGCTTCTCCAGGCCGTTGTTCTTGAGTTTATTTTGGGATACCAGAGTTACAAGCATGTGTTTTGAACTTGTCTTAATTTAATTATTTGTATGACTTCGCTAATTTTCAGGTAGAGTAGGTTTGTACTATGTCTTATTGTGGTAAATAGACAGTAATAGCAAACCTATCATTTTAAGCATTTCCAAGTGTACAGGTAACTAAGTGTGTTCACGGTGTTGCGCAGCAGTCTCTGCCATTGGCCCCGGAGCTTTTTCACCTTCCTGCACAGAAACTTTGTACCCATTAAACCAGCTCCCCAGCCCCCAGCCCCCGGCAGACACCCTGCCTCTCTTTTTACTTTCTGTTTCTGAATAGAACTATGACTGTTCCTTATGTGAGTGGAATCCTACAACATTTGTCCTCTTGTGATTTGCTGTTTACTCAATATCATGTCTTCACGGGTCATCCGTGTTGTAGCAGGTGTCAGAATTTCTTTCCTTTTTAAGGCTGAATAATCTGTTTTATGTATATACCACATTTTGTTTCTTTATTTATCTGCCAGTGGACACTTGGGTGGCTTCTACTTTTCTGCTGTTGTGTTTACTATATACACTTTTAAGATCTGGTTTTTGACTATAATATCAAGCAAAAAAAATGCATCTCTCTGGTTTTTGGTTTTTTGTCATTGTTGTTGTTGTCCTTTATATTAATAGATTCTAGATCCCAAAGGCAACGTCCTTGAAGAATTCTACCCCTGAATTGGGTCCCGTCTATTCAAAGTATATCTGTAATTTACATCTCATGGCTGCTGTTGCCGTTGGTTTCTGAAGGAAGAACAGCATCTAACAGCAGGTGGAGAGCCGCTGAGGTACAACGGTGGGCTCCTGCCGTAGTGGGCGAGAAGCGGCAGGGAGAATAGGGAAGCAGGCGCCGGAAGGTCTAGGAGGTGCGACTTGCATAACAGGCCTCTAATAAATAGTGCACGACAGATATGTTCCTGCCGCCCTGAAACAGCTCCTGCTTTCAGCCCACTGATGATGGGGTTTTTATTCTGGTTCATGAAACCGGATAATATTTCCAGAGCTCATTACATTCTTTTATGTGGGCAAACACATGGCATCTTTCAAAGCTGACAGCTGCGATTCCCTGGAACACCAGATGCTTTTTCTGAAGTCCATGGGTTTATTTTTTACACTCTGGAAAGTAAAACAGTACTCTGCCAAACCCAAC
Source organism: Nasua narica (assembly GCA_028533885.1). Classification (NCBI taxonomy): domain Eukaryota; kingdom Metazoa; phylum Chordata; class Mammalia; order Carnivora; family Procyonidae; genus Nasua; species Nasua narica. The sequence continues at coordinate 3,604,317 of CM052804.1, read as the reverse complement.
TTGATTTGAATAGGAATATGCGAAACCGCTATTTTTGTTGCCACCTATATACTCTGTTTGCTATTGATTAGACAGAACAAGCTATGGATGAGCGATGGTGTTTTGGTAAATCGTGGTGTGTTTTGGAGGCCATTGGATCTTGCGTGGATCAGTCATGGGATTGCACATGAAAACCCGGGAGAAGAGAAGCCTTTCATAGCACTCCAGACACTCTTATTTGCCTGGGGCTTTTAATTGTGGCCTGTGAACCATTCGACCTTCAAGATTTATTGACAGAGTAGATCTTCAGTATGGCGATCTACTTAAAGATGTGTCTACCTCTGTTTTTTCTAACCACGGTTGACCCTTGAACACGGGTTAGGGGCACGGACTTCCCCAGGGCAGTTAAAAATCTGCATTTAACTTTTTTTAAAAAGGATTTTATTTATATATTTGACAGAGAAATAGCACAAGCAGTGAGAGCAGCAGGCAGAGGGAGAGGGAGAAGTAGACTCCCTGCTGAGCAGGGAGCCCCATGCGGGGCTCCATCCCAGGACCTGGAGATCATGACCTGAGCCAAAGGCAGAGGCTTTAATCCACTGAGTCACTCAGGTGCCCCTGTTTCTTTTTCATGAAAGGAATTTTTGAGTGTTTTTTAAATGGTCCTCAAATACTACTGTATCATATTTTTAACTTTAAGAGTTTAAAACTTTTGGGGCATCTGACTGGCTCGGTTGGAAAGGCATGTGACTCTTGATCTCGGGGTTGTAAGTTCAAGCCCCATGGTGGGTATAGAGATTACTTCTAAAAATAAAGTCTTAAACAATAATGTATACACTGTGTTAATTTCAACAGATCTAAATTACTAGATGCAGAAGAAATTGAGGATGCTGCCAGTATCTCATTTGCTGCTTACACTTACTTTGTGGGTAGGGCCTCCACCAGCTTTATTTGGATATAATTGACATTTAACATTGTATTAGTTTAAGGTGAATAACAATGCTTTTATATATGTATGTATTTGTGAAATGATCATCACAATAAGTTTATTTAATATCCATCACCTCACATAGTTACACATTTTTTCTTGTGATAATTTTTAAGACGTACTCTTAGTAGCTTTCAAATATTCAAATATGTGGTACAGTATTACTAATCATAATCACTGTGCTGTGCATTATATCCCTAAGACTAACCTGGTTTTTTTTTTTCTTTTTAAAGATTTATTTATTTGTTTGTTTATTTTAGAGAAACTGCGTGCTGGTGAGCAGGGGGGCGGGGTAGAGGGGGAGAGAGAGACAGAGAAAATCCCCAAGCAGATCCCCACTGAGCGAGGAGCCCAACTTAGGGCTTGATGTCATGACCCTGAGATCCCGACCTGGATGCTTAACTGACTGACTGAGCCACCAGGTGCCCCCCCCCCCCTTTTTAAGTAAGCTTAACTTAACTTAGCGTGGGACTTGAACTCCTGGCCCTGATCAGCAGTCGCACGCTGCACCGACTGACTGACAGCTGGAAGGGTGTAGTTTTTGGTGTAGGTCTCTCTGATTGCGCTGTACCAAGGAGAAAGGCTGACTTGGTTCGCCGGTGGTAGTCCTGGACCAGGCCGCCTCGCCTGGTGACCGTGGCGCCCCCCGCTGGCACAGAGGGGTGGCCTGCCTGCCGTGGGCTCCGCTCCAGACCAGCCCGGATCCCGCCAGCCAGCCGCCCACGCTCCACCCTTGCCTCTCCCGATTCTCAACAGGGCCAGTGTATGGCCTTTGCCTTCAAATTCCTCTCCCTTTCTCCTCGGGGATCCCACTCTGATCTGTCTGTGTCTGACCCAGTTCCCTGCCGGGCAGTAAAACTTCTCTCCCTAGTCCCCTCTCTCCCAGCTTTGCTCCTTAACCGAAGCCTCTTGCTCAGGGGTGGGCACTGGCACTCAAATCAGGCTTATTGACTCCGGAGCCAAAGCTGTGCGCTTTGGGCTGGGCCTCCCTGGTCTGTGCCTCAGTCCTGAGGGGACGTGCCACCGGACGGGGCGGGGGGGGGGGGGCGGTGGAGAGGACGCTGGGGTGTCGCGGAGTCCAACACGTGGTAACTGGCGTGGTCGGGGTGCGGGGCGGGGCAGAACTTGCTAGCGGGGAGGGTGAAATAGTCCATTTGAGAAATCAATAAAAAATAAATAAAACAAAACAGTCCATCGGAGGCCATCTAAGTGCAGATGCGGCCTCCTGACTTTGGTCAACAGTTTTGCAAGATGCCCCAGGGAAGGCTTTGTCTGGGGACGGTAGGTGGCTCTCCGGAGACCGCAGGTGAATATTTACATTTCTTCAGGCCCCAGCAGGAGCTGGGTGATTAGTTTCCTGACATTCTTTCCCTTCCAGGTATATTGTATTTCCTCATTCTGTGGGAACCATTAGTACCGTTAACATCGGGCCTGATTCAGGGCTGCCTTGTAACCGAAACCTTTTCAGAGAAGGTCTGGTTACCTGCCCCCCTCCCACCCCTCCAGCCGGTCTCTGCCGGCCCCTGTGCATTTTACGAAAGTTCTCTTCCCAGCTCCGGTTATGTTTACTTTCAGGGCCATATTTTCTGTTTCCAGTAACTGAGTATTATATATTTAGCTAATTAATCGATTGTTTAGCTAAATCCGTTTATTGCAGAGGGAGTATTTTATCCGCAGTGCTTAAATTGAAGGAAAGATTGTTTCTATCTTTATCTTCTGTTTGCCTTTTCTTTTCCTTATAGACAGAGGGAGGCATATATGATAGTATTTACACCAAGTTTTGTTTTTTGTTTTTTTTTCAGTTGGCTATTTATAAGCTTAACATAGTCGGTTTCCACCAGAGCCTCGTGAATTTGCATCTTGTGTTTCTAGGGCCACTGGGGACATAATTATCATTTTAGTCTGGCGAACACATGAATTTTTTGAGGGGTGCATTTGAGGGGTGCAGTGTAAGAGAAAAGGTAAATGTCAAAAGAATTTTTAGTTTTTGAAGCTGTTAGTATCAGAAAGATGTCCTTCCTCTTTGTGTGCATCGCCGAGTTGGCTCCTTGGGACTGTTGGGTGGCCGTGTCCTTACCCACAGTTCTTCACTCTCTCCCTCTTTGGGAAGCTCACAGGCAGCAGGGAGCAGTAGCCGCATGTTTAGACTATTGTTCTCACTCTATGTCAGGATCTATTAAATGTTTTCTTTTTTAATCTTCCACAATTCTGGGGGAGCCTGGGTGGCTCAGTGGGTTAAAGCGTCTGCCTTTGGCTCGGGTCATGATCTCAGGGTCCTGGGATCGAGCCCCACATCGGGCTGTCTACTCAGCAGGGAGCCTGCCTCTCTGCCTACTTGTGATCTCTCACTCTCTCTTTCTCTCTCTTCTGGGCCTCCTTTTCCCTAGTAGTCTGTTCTCAGCCTCGTTTCCCCCATGGCAAGTGGTCTTCGCACACGGTCCTTGCCTTCTGTTCGTACCCCCTCAGCACCTGCCCTCCAGTGCCTTTCATGGGGAAGGGAGAGAGTGTTGAGTAAGGGATCTTCTGAATTTCTCTATATTCTTCTGAAAAGAAGTTTGTCTTTTTGTTTTTTTACAGCACAGTTAGTAGGTTTTTGCTCCTTTTCTTCATATTTAATAGGTATGGTTTTTTTTAGCATAGTTTTTGGTTTACAGAAAATTGAGCAGATAGTACAGAGTTTCTATTTACTCCTTTATAATTTCCCCATTCATTTATTTGAGAGAGAGGCCGGGTGCACATGCTCGCATGAGCAGGGGAGACAGCAGAGGGAGAGACAGAATCCCAAGCAGTGAGGGTGGAGCCCGACACTGGCCTTGATCTCACAACCCCAAGATTAGGACCTGAGCTGAAATCAAGAGTCTTTTTTTTTTTTAAAGATTTTATTTATTTATTTGACAGAGATGAGAGAGATCACAAATAGGCAGAGAGGTAGACAGAGAGAGAGGAGGAAGCAGACTCCCTGCTGAGCAGAGAACCCAATATGGGGCTGGATCCCAGGACCCTGAGATCATGACCCGAGCCAAAGGCAGAGGCTTTAATGCACTGAGCCACCCATTCGCCCTGAAATCAAGAGTCTTGACGCTTAACCCATTAAGCCACTTAGGCGTCCCTTCCCCTGTTATTGACATCCTGTATGGTGTGTTCGTTTCGATTGATGAACCAGTAGTAATACATTATTATTAACTGAAGTCTGTAATTTATGTTACGATTCCCTCTTTGTCCATTCTGTCTACAGACACATACAGAATGTCAGGTGTCCACATCACAGTATCATACGGAGCAGTTTCACTGCCCCAAAAAACCCTCTGTGCTCCACCTATCCCCCCCCCCTTCTGTCCTCCAGTACCTGGGAGCCACTGAGCTTTCGGCTGTGGCCATCATTGTCCTTTACTAGAGTGTCATGTGGTTGGAATCCTATGGGACGTGGCCTTTTCACACAGCCTTCTTTCATTAAACAATAGTCATTGAAGTTTTTCCGTGAATTTTTGTGGGTTGATAGCTGATCTTTCTTTATTGCTGAATAATATTCCGTTGTATGGATGTGCCCCAGTCTGTTTATTCATCTTTCGTGGGACATCTTGGTTGCTTCCAGTGTTTGACGATTGGGAACAAAGCCTTCCACGCTGTGTCTTTTTGAAATGCCCTTGACCTGCGCTTGCTCCATGCTGGATGATGGCGACCTGGGTTCCTTTATCAGGAAATCCTGGGCACTGCTAGAAATGCTTCCCTAAGTTAGCTTGTCAATTAAACCTATATGTACTTGTGTTTTTATTTTTATTTTTTAGCTTTACTGAGGTAGAAATGATGAATACTGAACTGTGCGTTTTAAAAGATGTATAGTTGGATAAGTTTTGCCATGTGTATATACCTTTGAAACTATCACTTAATTAAGATAATTAACATATCCACCACCCCAGAAGTTCTTTATGCCCCATTGTAATTTCTCCTTTTTCCTACCACCAGGCAACCACTGATTTGCTTTCCGTTAGTATAAATCGGTTTGCATTTCCTAGAATTTTACAGAAATAGATTCACATGTACTTTTTTTGGTCTGTTTTCTTTGATTTATCATAATTATTTTGGATTCATTCATGTGTGCATAAATAAATAGTTCGTTACATTATATTGCTGAAGGGTATTTTGTTGGGTGGCTATACCGCAATTTGTTTATTTTATATATTGCCACAGAAGACATTGGCATTAAAAAAAGAACACCTTTTTTTTTTTTTTTTTTTTTGAGAACACTTTTTGATTCTGTAGGGCTTTTCTAAGATTTTTGGATCTGTCAGAATCAAGAGTAAAACCTGTAATTTAATTTTTATTTTTCCTATAATTTATTTTAAAATTCTGGGTTAATATTTGTAAACTAGAAAGTAAAATGGATACTTTTTAGGCTTTCAGCAAAAAGAAAAAGGCAGTTACTAAAGTTACATTCTGGGCAGAAAAGAAGACTAGATCTAAGACTCTGGGGACCTAGAGAGGGAAGGAATACCAGGGATCAAGTTGGGGGAGGGTACGGCAGGAAGGGGGATGCAGAGAGGGGGAGGGAAGCAGCCTCAGAGGGTCTGAAGAGAGCTTTGAGCTGCCTCAGTAGGCTGTTCTTAAAGGAACGAACTGATGTTAAGTTAGCTTTTTGATGCCAGAAGTTGTTAAATAGGGGCTCCGGCCTTCTGTTCTGCACCTGGACAAAGGCTGTAAATAACAAAGCCTAATTAATAAAACAGATTTGAAACTCAGACTCATATAATTCGCTTGTCAGGAAGTATGACTGAAAGTTTTGGGCGAGAAGAAACTTCTCATAAGACTTATGATTTGGGGCATCTGGCAGCCCGGCGCTGCGGACGTTCTCGGGACGGGGGTGGGGCTGTGAGGCCGAGACGTTGACATTGTTAGACTCAGTCACTCACTGCAAGTCAGCCAGGAGTACCAGAGCAACCTCTTAAACTTGAAGTGTGCCTCGTGAGACCGGGGGACTGATTTTCTTTTTTAAGATTTTATTTATTAGCACACATGCCAGCAGCAGGGAGGGGCAGAGGGATGGAGAAAAGCAGATCCCGCTGAGCAGGGAGCCCCGTGCGGGACTCGACCCCGGGACCCTGAGATCGTGACCTGAGCGGGAGGCAGAGGCTTCACCCACGGAGCCCCCAGGCGCCCCGAGGAACATAGCCGCGTGCGGCTGGTGGCTGCTGGCTCACGGGACGGTTGTGGAGTCATCTGTCCTGTGATTGGAATGGTGGGTGTTTTCCTCACTATTCAAGTTCATTCCCTCGTCTGCCCTGCTCCCTACTTGTTTTTTGGGTGAAATGTATGTAGTCAAATTTGTGTGTGTAAGTTAGATGTGTGTTTGTTGGAATTCTGTCGTCAGAGGGAGAACGGTTTAGGTGAATAGGCATACAGATGTGGTAAGTGGCAATCCATTGGCTTTACAGTTCTTTCTATTTAAAGTTTTTTGTCCTCTGGGCGCCAGGGTGGCTCAGTGGGTTAAAGCCTCTGCCTTCGGCTCGGGTCATGATCTCAGGGTCCTGAGATCGAGCCCCGCATCGGGCTCTCTGCTCAGCGGGGAGCCTGCTTCCCCCTCTCTCTCTGCCTGCCTCTCTGCCTACTTGTGATCTCTCTCTCTGTCAAATAAATAAATAAAATCTTTAAGAAAAAAATTTTTTTGTCCTTCACAGTTTTCACTGATGGGCATTTTAAATAACTCTTGATTTTTGTGAGAAAATAATTAAATGGAACCTGTTTCAATCTCCCATCAGGAGTGGGTGGCCAATGTCCTGCTGGCTGTTTTCATATGCAAGCTAAAAATAGTTTTTACATTTTTAATGGCTAGGGAAAATCCCCAAGAATGACATTTCCTGACATGGGAAAGGCGTGTGAAGTGCATTTCTCGGTGTCTGTAAGTCGAGGCTCGTCGGCGCACAGCCGCGCTCTTTTGTTCCCGTGTTGGCGGCCATGCCCAGTGCTCTCGCCGGAGCCTGTCCGGCCTGTAAAGCTGAAAACGTTTGTCACCTGGCCCTTCACTTACAGGAGAAGCTTGCTTGTCCCTCTCTCCGATTTTTTTAAAAAAATAATTAATTAATTAATTAATTAATTAATTTGACAGAGATCACAAGCGAGCAGAGAGAGAGGGGGGGAAGCAGGCTCCCTGCTGAGCAGAGTCCGATGCAGGACTCGACCCCAGGACACTGAGATCATGACCTGAGCCGAAGGCGGAGGCTTTAACCCACTGAGCCACCCAGGCGCCCCCCTCTCTCCGATTTTTAAAGATCTCTATGCAGACACTGGAAACTTACTGGAACACTGGACCCTTTGTTGTTGATAGAAAGTTGGATGGTAGAGGATGATCGATGGGATTGGAGCTCATTTGTTTAGATTTTGAATACTGCCTCTTCACAGAGGCAGAAGCCTTTGTGAGCGAATGACTGCAAGTCAGAGCACCTGGGGCCGCCGTTCCCTCACCCGCCGTTCTGAGGCCGCCCAGGCACCACAGAGCTGTAGGATATTTTTAATTTTGGAGGAAACATGGGGATAGTCATCATTTCTTGGACACTGAGTAACTTCCAGCCCACGGTGGCTCACATTTTAAGATTAGATTACACTGCATTTTTTTTCTTTTTTAAGATTTTATTTATTTCACAGAGAGAGAGAGAGAGAGAGCACATGCACCACTGGGGGGGGAGCAAGAAAGAGAGGGAGAAGCAGACTCCCCGCTGAGCAGGGAGCCTGACGTGGGGCTTGATCCCTGGGATCACGACCTGAACCAAAGGCAGCCCCCCAACCGACTGGGCCTCCCAGGTGCCCTTGAATTTCTTTTAGTGGTGTGATCTGTGTGGAGCCAGGTTTTCGCTGGCCGCTGTGCTAAAAAGCCATTGCTACACGAAGATCCGTGAGCAACAGGAAATCCCAGGAGGAGTGCCCGCTGTGACCCCAAGCCTCTGTAGGACCCGAGCACACATGCTCACAAGTAATCCTGGGTATTTAGGAAGGGGACAGAAACATGTTTTCCCTCAACTTAAATGTATTATTGTTTCAGATGGTTATGAAGTTATTAGGACGCAAATGCTTTTTAAGTTGTTTGGCCCTAATAATAAACAGTATTTCTTTTGGCTTTGGGGCACCGTGGAGAAGTTATTGAGATATCAAGAGTGCTGTGAAGGGAAATTTGGAAAAACCTCTGACGTCGAGCTCCCTGTGACCATGCCTGAGGATGAGTAGTCAGAAATGTCATCAGTGATTATCTTTATGACAGTAAATAAACTGAAATCGCCCCCGGCTCTCATGTGAGATGTCAGTCTTGAGCTCTTTGCAGAAACTGACGCAGTTGAACCAGCGCAGGCCCCAGCCTCAAATCCAGGCCAGAAAGCAGAAGGTGCAGCTAATCAAGCACGCTGGATCGGGCTTGGAATTGTATCTGCAAGCTCAAGAGCTCTGTGTCAGTCTATTAAATTGTGTTATTAAAAGTTTCCAGGTAGTCTTGCCTGGAAATTCTTAAAAGGAATACATTACAAGTACTGTAAGATAGAGTATTCTGGAAGACCTTACTAAATCCAGGCTTCAGCTGTGCACCTCAAGGAGAGAAGAAACAGTCTGATGTTTGTCTTCAGCCAGAGTAAATGAGACTGCCCTGCCGGTGTGAGTTGGTAGCTTTGCTTTATGTGGCCAACTGGAAACACGCTGTTTTTTTAAAAAATATTTTATTTATTTCTCTGAGGGAGAGAGTGTGCACATGAGCTGAGGGACAGACAGAGGGAGAGGGGGGAAGCAGGCTCCCCTCTGAGCAGGGAGTCTGATGCGGGGCTCGATCCCAGGATCCTGAGATCATGGCCTGAGCCAAAGGCAGACACTTAACTGACCGAGCGCCCCAGCCACCCCTCCAGTTTTTTTTTTTTTGTTTTTTTTTTTTTAAGTAAGTAAGCTCTACATTGAACATGGAGCTTGAACTCATGACCCTGAGATGAAGAGTCACACGCTCTACCAACTGAGCCAGCCAGGAGCTCCAAACATGCTAAGTTTTTAATAGATTTAGATGATTATTTTTCTTTTAAGGACAATTCTTTGTTTTCCTGCTTGTTTTGTTCTTGCGGCAACGGTTCAGATGCTGAACCCAGTTACAGTCCCAGTTCAGTCCTGGGACTTCTGCTGCCTGTTGTGTCACGGTGGCTTCTCGTCGTTTCTCCACCGTGAACCAGGAGCAGGTGGTCAGTGGGATCCGTTGTGCCGCGTGTGCGGGATAAAAATCCAGCCTCAAGCTCGCTGGCCTTTGTGGGGAGGGGGCGGGGTGGGGGCACCTTGTGGGGGTGCCCGGCACTTTGGCTGGGGCGATTCCTGCTCCTTGCTCCTTTGCTCACTATTTATTTTGATCATGTACTAGCGTTTATTTCTAGGACCCAAAGCATTAGGAAAATTCATGGTAGAGAATCTTAAATGGACCGATCTGAAGTTTTCTAAGATGAAATTCGTAATCGAAACTTCAGACGTGTTTGATCTCAGAGGGAGACAGCTTGGGATCAATCAGATTTTTACAGATTTCTTTGTAGCTTTAGTAGAGCCCCTTGCATGTTCTCATTTGAACTCCCCGGTGGGCGTTCCAGTCTGCTGTGGCTGGACACGCGGGTCTCACTGCAGCCGGCGGCTGAGGACAAGGATTCAGCTGTAAATGCAGCGCTGCCCTCCCCCGTAGCGTGCTCCGTGCTGCCCTCCCGCACCTGCCTGTGCTCTTGCGCGCCTTTGCAAATTCGCCCGTCAGATCGGATTGTCACTTAATGAATTTGGATGAAGAAAGTATAACATAACTCTCCAGGACCATAGCTCTTCTTTAAAAGGGCTCACACTTTCAAAAACTCAAGTTTATAAATATCTTGGTAAGTACGAACACGTGCATTCCCAAGTAGCCTGTAACTTGGAACCGCTTTACTCGTGGACTAAACAGAAGCAGTAGTGGAGGTGGGATTCGGAGCCCCCGAACTGAGGACTGACTTGGGAGGAGGCGCGGTGGCAGGTGTGGCTCCCTGACTGGGGTTGGCACTCTTCACATCTGCAGTTCGCCAAGCTGCTGGTAGGGTTCTGGGTTTCACCGACAGACCGGTGAACAGACACATTCTTTCCAGGGACTGTTTAGTGTGGGGAAGGTGTGACTTCAGCCTCTGGTGCTGTGAGTCCTAAGGACGAGGAGGGCAGGGTGACGGATGCCACAGTAATCTGGTGGAAGAGCCTGGATTCTCTCCTGGGGCCTCCCCGTTGGAGTAGGAGTGCGCCGCGCCTCGGAAGAACGGATGGCAGGCTTGGAGCTCTTCCTGGAGGGCCCTCGGGTGCCTGCGCCGGCTTCTGAGAAACCGCCCTCGTGTAAACAGGTCTGCAGGCCTGCCCCGGGCCCTGCTCCGTTTTGGTTTTGCTCCGGTTCCTTCCCCCGGGAATGTTCCCTTCTGCAGGGGCACTTGTGGGGAAAGCCTTGCACCAGCCAGCCTGAAGCCCTTCCCCGGGCTCTCTCAAGCAGCTTCCGAGCCAGTACCGTTCCCTGACGCTTGTCGCCTCCTCCCTGTCTTCTCTACCGCTGTGTGCAGAATGTGTTCTCATGTCTTGCCCCTGAAGCCCCCTCCCTGTGTCCTCCGCTGTTGTGTTCTCTGGGGTCTTAACACAGTGCCTCAGGGGGTCGGCCCTCCGCGTGTCTCTGTCCCGCTAAGAGTCTGTGGACTATGCAATCCTGACTCGGAGGGACTTGGGTCACTTTGCCCTGTCATCTTGACAGGTTTTATGTTTGCTTCCTTCACACACTTCAGCCGAGTTTAGTTTTTTCACCTACGGATTCTTTCTGGGGTGGAACCAGATCTGCGTCTAAGCGAGTGTGGTGGTCGTGCCCAGTGCCGTAGAATATCTGAGTTGTTACACGGAAAGCAGCTCGCTTAGTTTGTTGGCTAAATTGAGTACGAACAGAGTTCAATTTAAAGGTAGATTCTTTAAGTGGAATTTCTTTTAAATGAGTTTTCCTGGCAGAATGCGCTGTTAAGCTCATTAATTCCCAAGTTGAAATGTCTTCACTAAAATATGGTTTTCTTAAGCACAGTATAAACTTCTAACGTCTCCAAATTGTATCCAAAGGTTGGTTAAAAACTGAAAGTACTGTTGCCAGGCTCCCAAATTACAGGCTCAGAAATCCCTCTGAAAAGAGGAAGAGTGGGTGTCGGAAGGTAGGAGGAAGCTAAGTTACCCAGAAGGCAACTTTCCTCCAGGGGCAAATGGATCAGGCCCTGGGTTTTTTTTTTAATTATTGAAACAATTGCTATGTTAAAACAAAAAGAGTGAGTAAATGATGGTAATAGTTATTTCTCTTACGAAAGCAACTTTTCCTTTTTAAGAGACATCGAAGAACATTTCTCTCTCTCTAGGGAAATTCCTTCTGGAAGAGTTAATTTTGTTCAGCCCTTCTTGATTTTTGTGTTTGATAAATGCTGCGTGTGATGAGGAAGTGACTTGACGATACTGCAGAGAGTTACCGAAAACAAGACATTTGGAAATCCCGGCGGCCCTCCTGAGGCGGTCATTTGAACCCCGTGCAAACTGAAGCGTGGGGTCTCGCTCAGTTCTCCTGGAGAGACTTCTTAGTGCAGAGACAAGCAGATCTGCGTATGCGGGCTCATTGGCCCAAAAAAGGTTTTAAAAATAGGGAGGCTTTACACAGAAATTCTTATTGCTATCTTCTCTTGAACAACCGGAAGCTGGAGCTCTCTGGGCCTCAGAGCCCCGGTGGCAGGACTGGGCAGGAGGCCCCTGGCCGGAAGCGCGGGTCCCTGGTGGTTTGCACACCCGGCCTTTCACCTTGGGCTGGGGCCTGAGCAAACCTCATGTTTGTACATTTTCATGTATCAGGTATGACAATATCTGATCATAGTCAATCAATAGCAAAAGCATTGCTGTTTTCCACATGGCCCTCCCCCCCAAAGTTACAAAGTCTCCTATTAATATTTTTCCCGACTTTTTCTTTTGAGAAATTTCTATTTTTAAAAAGCTTAAGTATAGTGAATACCTGTATACATTTCCACTTAGATAAATTAGCACATTTGTTTTCTTTCTTACATACACATACATACACACACACACACACAGCATATATTTTGCAGAACCATTTGAAAGTAAGTTGTGTATATCATAACACTTTTGACCTAAATACTAACGCACGTATTGCCTAAGAAGACAACTTCTACCTGACGGTCATCATCATCATGGCTGAGAAATTTTAACACTGACAGAATGATATTATTTAATGTGTGATATGTGGTCACATTTCCTTAAATATTCTATATAGCTATTTTTATCCTAATCAAAGAGCCAGTGCATTTGATCGTCCTATCTCTTCAATTGCCTTTATTCTTGATCTTTCTCTGCTTTTTCTGTTCATCTTTCAAGACACTAGCGTTTTTCAGTTATTTTTTTAAGAGTGCAGGCTGGCGATTTTGTACAGTGTTCTGTAACCTGGACCCACGTCTGATAGTTTCCTCACGATGAGCTCCCGGCTCACCCTTTTGTTGTGAGGACCGCGTCGGCCGTGGGTGCTCCCGTCATGTCCCATCAGCTTGTCAGGCTGTCCCGTTAGTCCCGAGTTGACTCATTCGGTCCAGCTCATGTCTTCGAGATCTTTCCATCGTAAAGGGACCTCTGTCCCCTTGTACCTGGTAAGCTGCAGGATGATAGTGTGAGACTGTGATACCTCGCCCGACAGCAGTGCCCTTTGGGGGTCCTTGTCTGAACCCCTGATTGAGGATTGGGGCTTGCACTGGGATTCTCTAACTGTGTCGTTCACTCTTGTGGTTATTAGGTGACACTTTCCTGTACGATTTCCTCCCCTGCCCAACCTTTTCTCTTTCTGGTGCTCAGATGACCCCAGAGTTGGGGATGGGAACCCCTTCGGGTTGGTTTCTGTGTCCTTTTGTCCTGTCTCCCTTGGTCGCTGAGCACATCCTCGATTTCTGGTAAGTACTTCAGATTCACCTTGACCTTTCCTTCCTCCAGACCTGTCATCAGCCGCTTCTTCATGGTGCGTGCATTCCTTTGTGGTACGGAGTGGTATTTGGAAACCAGGATCTCGACGCCGTGTTGCTCGTGACTGCTGAGATGGCCTTGCTTCTACGGCCTTTCCTGTGGCTAAAACTAGAATGTGTATTAATATTTTTAATTAAATTGGAAATGCTATTTTTCAGAGGTTGTAGCAACTTTAATTGTAATTTGTACATCTACAATGTAACTATACATTGTAGTTTGTGCTGAAAACCTGGAATCTGGGATCTGTAAGCAATTTCAGAGACTTAAAGCTTTCCGCAGGCTTCTAGAAAGTTAGGGTTTTCTGTGCCAACAGTATGCAGAATTCATTAACCTTATATATCTCTGAAAGATTGGCGCGGGTAAGTGAGCACAGAAACAAAAAACTGGATTCATTGGTTTATTTAGTAAGGTTTTGTTCCATAATTCAGAGAATGTTCACCGAGCAGTGATGCTGTTCCGGCAACGCCAAGAGACCAGGCCTTGGTGTGTGCGCGGTGGCTGAGCAGCCGTCTGGGGCAGAGGGAGGAAGGCGGATGCTCCCAGCGCCGCCCCCCGGAGGTGCCAGTGAGCTCTGTGCACAGGGGTCTCCGCGGCCGGATGGCTCCACCGGGAAGGGCACGTTTGTACGGTGTTTTGAATTAAAGGCTAGGCTGTGTGGGAAATGCCCTATGCCGACCACTCTGTTTCAAGAGTTTAAAAGGTGTTGTGGGTATTTTGAAAATGATCTGATAGGCCCTTCGATAGGAGAGACCCTAGCTTACGTGGTTTCTTGGTGAGTGCTTGCTTTACCCTTTATGTAACCTAAAAAGAATTGTTTTGTTTGAAGCCCTGTTGTTCTCAGTTTTTTGGTACGTCACGGTGCTAGGATGTCAGAGCCAGGTTTTATTTGTTTGTTTTATGTATTACAATTTAGACGTCAATTTAGGTGGTTCTCAGTGTCCGTAGAACAAATGATAGATTTTTTTCCCTAGAATTGTACATACGTGTGGTGCTTTAACAGATTTTCGGGCCTCCTTGAGACTTATCTGCAGTATTGTCTGAGCAGTTGGATAAACTTCTTAAATGTTTATTTAAAACGCATTAAGAGGCAAATATTGTGTGATTTATCAAGATTATAGCAGTAATGGGATTCGGAATATATTTCAGTGGAAGAAGGGAGTGGATAAATACGAAGAATATGTTTTTGACTCCCAAAGTAAAAACATTTAAAAAGGCAACTATAACTGGTGGCCACGTAAATTTTGCCTCCCTTCCAGACTGCCCTGTGTGAGACTGCCATTGATTTTCTGAGAAGGCAACTCTGATCACATGGTCGAGTTCCCTCCTCCATCCTGCGTGGAGGAGGTCAGCTCCAGGGCGGCTGGCACTGCCCCCCCAGGGCCTGGCCATGCGGTCAGTGCCCAGTAGAGACCTGTCTCATCACAGCGCCACTGCAGCCCACTGTGCCCCCCTCTGCCAGCTTTGGGTGCCTGTTCGCACCCCGACGTTCCCTTGAGGCGCACTCCTGTGTTCTCTTTCCTGGAAATCTCTCTCCTCCTTGCTGACTAGAAACAGACCAGTGTCAATGCTTCCTCTTCCATGCAGCCTTCCCAAACCACCAGCTCTCCAAAGCTTGAGGGTGTTCTCTTTCTTCTCAAGCCTTTATGTACTTATTCTTAGGACACACTTTTGTATTACCCCGACTCCCTTTCTTGCACCATCTGCTTCATTTTCCCCTCCCTCCTGTATTTGCTAGCGTGGGATCTGGCAAATACGGAGATGGCAGGAGCACAGCGCAAAGTTTTCAGATTGCTGTAACCCTGCGACGTTACGGAGAGGAGAGGAAAGGAGAGATGTACAGGGGATTGAGGGTCACCTGGAGCGGGACTAGAAAACCAGCTGGAGGGGTTAGCAGGTGGTTCTGGTGCTCTAGGGGGTTTCAGCAAAGGTCTTGTGATCGGAGTATTACTTCTGTTCAGACATCAGGCCTGTTCACGGGGCCCATCAGGAAACTTCTCCAGAAAAGGCGGGGTGGTTAGTTTGCTGGTGCCCCAGAGCACTCGTGCGTAGTTCGAGGGAGGATCAGAGCAGACTGCATTGCTTTCATTCATCTTTTCACACCGTACAGTTCTTAAATCTGTGCTTGGTTGGGATTGAGGTGGGAAGTCAGCCCCTCCCCCCCCCATTTTTAGGCCAACCTGCTGGCGGGGTGATGCTGTCACTTTACTAGGAGCATCAGCTCACTGAACTGCCCGGCCCTGCTTTTGGCTTCTTTCTCATGCTCCCTCTTACAGCCCCGGACTTGCGAGTCCGTGGTTTCCTGCTCAACCCCCTGCAAGCTTCGAGGTGGCGTAGGTTTTAGTGTGGAGGTAGCAAGGTCTTCAGCAAAGTTGTCTTCACCGGTCACCACACACACACAGCGAACTCAGTCACGTGCCTGAGTGCGTGTTCGCAAAGTTTGGATGAATTATATAGCAAGTGGAACTTTCTTTCTTTAATTAAGTTTTTAATTTTTGAGATAATTGAAGATTCATGATGTATTAATAATACATTATTCATAAGGAATAATACAGAGAGAGGCCTTGTGCTCTTAACATTTTCCCCCACCGGCGGCATCTTGGGAAACTAGTACGTCGTGGGGACCAGGGTCTTGATGCTGATGCATTGAAAACACAGCAGCTTCCAAGCGTCTTTCTTTGTCTCCCCGCCCTTACCCCGCAGCGGCTGCTCATCCGGTCTGCATTGCTATAGTGGTGTCATTTCTTTCTCTCTCTCTCTCTTTTTTTTTAAGATTTTATTTATTTATTTATTCATTTATTAGGAAAGAGAGAGAGTGAGAGAGAGCATGAGAAGGGAGAAGGTCAGAGTGAGAAGCGGACTCCCCGTGGAGCTGGGAGCCCGATGTGGGACTCGATCCCGGGACTCCGGGATCATGACCTGAGGCGAAGGCAGCCGCTCAACGAACTGCGCCACCCAGGGGCCCTCTCTCTCTCTTTTTTTTTTAAGAGTTTATTCATTTATTTTAGGGGAGGAGAGGCAGAAGGGAAGAGAGAGAGCTAAGTATGGAACCCAGCACGGGGCTCAGTGCCAGGACCCTGAGATCATGACCTGAACTGAAAGCAAGAGCTGAACGCTCAACCAACGGAGCCCCCCAGGTGCCCCTATAGAGGTGTCATTTCAAGAAGGTTACAAGAATGGTTAAGTCCTGGAGACATTTTGAGTTTATTTTTGTATAAGGCATGTGGTTTAGGTCCATTTTTGGTCCTGAGGTCCATTTTTTTTTTTTTTTTTGCCTATCGGTATGCAATTTCTCCAGTAATATTTGTTGGGGAAAAAAAACGCTGTACTTCTTCCATTAAATTGCTTTTGCAACTTTGTCAAAAATCAGTTGGGCATATTTGTTTGGGTCAGTTTACGGCTCTTTGCTCTGTCCATTGATCTCTGTGTCTCTCCCTCTGCCAGTACCGAGAACCTGGATCACTGTAGCTGTGTAGTTAGCGTTAATACCATACCATGTAAAGTGATTCCCCCCAATTTAGTCTTCTTTTTCAAAATTGTTGTAGCTATTTCAGTTCTTCTGCCTTTCCATATCAATTTAAAAATAATCTTGTCTATAGCTTAAGAAAAAATAAGCCTTACTGGGATTTTGTAGGAATTATGTTAAACCTCTATATCTATATGGGGAGAGCTGACATCTTTACTGCGCTGAGTCTCCCAATCCATGAACATGGAATGTCTTTTTTTTTTTTTCAGTAGAAGTTTATAGTGTATAGAGAAAGATGACTGATGTAACATGTTGACAGGTATTAAGAGATGCTTTTTTTTCAGGCAGAATATCAGTGTTGCATCTTTGTTCAATTTCTTCTTAAAAAATTTTTTTTGTAGGCCTATGAAAGGAGGTTTCCTACATGTCCTTTGATCCCGATGTTTGTGGACAGTGACACTGTGAATGAGTTCAAGAGTGAAGACGGGGCTATTCACGTTATAGAGAGGCGCTGTAAGCTGGACATAGATGCACCGAGGCTGCTGAAAAAGGTACCTGTGGGAACACCTTAGAAAGGCTGTCCCTGGACTAGAGGAGCTTATGTTCCAAGCCCCTATGGCATTTGGTGTTATTAATAAACCCTTTTTCTCTTTATTTTGTTTTCTAAAGATTGCAGGAGTTGATTATGTTTATTTTGTCCAGAAAAACTCACTGAATTCTCGGGAACGTACTTTGCACATTGAGGCCCACAATGAAACCTTTTCTAATCGGGTCATCATCAATGAGCACTGCTGCTACACCGTGAGTAACCAGCCTTCGGGGAGAGACGCAAGTGCAACTGCCGCGCTCTGGGGGGGGCGGGGATGGCTTGGCCCCCGCTTGTCACCATCTGTCCGCCGCCTTGTCTTGGAGGGCGGCTCTGCAGCATCTGTGGTCCCTTAGTTCTCATTGGGGGGATCAGCAAGGTGGCAGGTGTGGTTTACTGCAGAACGGACTGCGTTGTCGTAGCAGTTCCGGGGGCCTGATGATACCATGGTTTGTCTTTAAATGTTACCTTAATATGTCCCTTTCTCTCTGGCGCCGCTCTGACCCTTAGAAATACATACAGAAGAGCCCGAGCTACAGTTTTCCTCCGCTCTCTGAAGGTAGAGTGCTCCTATGAACGTACCCCGAAATGGGGCAGAGCGAAACAGCAAATTACCACGAATGTATATGGAAAAATTTGTTAGCATTCCTAGACTCAAAAAATAGCCTCTTTAAGCTTTTCTGAGACATTCGGACACATCTTGCTAACAGATGCACAAAATAAGTGCAGATAAAGCCCAGACGCTCAGAGACACAGCTCTCGGCTCCGGAGTCCTGAAGGCCAGATGCCGAGTGTGGCTCTCCCGGAGGGGCCTTGGTGCCACTCTCAGGGCTTGGGGTGCGAGCTGCTTTCTAACGACTTTTGCAAAACAAAGGGTGAATGCTGTTTTCACGTTTTGCCCTTTTCCCTAAAAGTGGAAATCCTCTTTGGATTTCTTTTGGTTTTCAAAACTAGGTACATATGTAGATCTTTCATAAAAGCAAAGTGGTAAATGCAGATTTTGGGAAAGGGGCAGGGGAGTACCTGTAATGGATACCTCTAAGGTCAGGCTGAGGGCTCTTATCTGCCACCCCATCTTCAATAACTTCTGGTACCGAATTATTAGAAGAATCTAACAGGGTCTCTCTGCTTCTCCCTTACCTTCCTACAACATAGCCTCAGCGCGGAATCCAAAATGATCCTTTTAAAGTGTATCAGATTGTGGCCTACTTTCTACAGTGTTACTGCATTTCCCTCAGAGGAGGAGCCCAGAGGCCTTCCCGTGGTTTATGAGGCCTTGCATTTTCTCTTAATCACACGTCTGCCGGCCTGCCTTCCTTGGTGCACTGGCCTACGCACCTGCTTGCTGTCCTGATCACGTGGGCGAGCTTCCCCTGACGACCTTTGCTCCAAGCGCGCCCTCTGCTGGGAGCACTCTGCCCCTATCTGCTCGACCCCCACCCTCCCCTCCTTCAGTCTGTGCTCAGGTCTGCCCTTCTGGATGAAGCCAGCCTGGATACCCTATTTAATTCTGCCGCCTCCCCGCGCTCACCCCCCAACCCTTGTCCTTTTAGCCTGCTCCGCTGTTCCTTTCTCCCTCGGCACTTGTCTTCGAACAACAACAGAATTTCTTACCTCTTATGTTTACAGCTAATTGCCCTTCTCCTCCTCAGACTGTAAGCTTCATAAGGCAGGGATCTTTGTTTTCTTTATGATGGACAGCACTGCTCAGTAAGTGTGGTGAACAAGTGAACCACGAATGAAAATGAAGTTCTCCTTTTAACAGTCATTTTTAGAAATTTTGAAAGAATATTTTAGAAATATTATTTAGATCTTTTCGTGAGTTTGAACCTCCCTGTCAATTTTCTATCTAGTGCTTTCATGATAATATTATTAGTCAAATAAAATGTTTTCTTTTGCTTACCAGTTGATTGAAGAGCAAATGACCTTGTCAGTTTTCAGAATAGTTAATGGGAATGATTTCTCATTTATCTACAGGTTCACCCTGAAAATGAAGATTGGACTTGTTTTGAACAGTCCGCAAGTTTAGATATTAAATCTTTCTTTGGTTTTGAAAGTACAGTGGAAAAAATTGCAATGAAACAATATACCAGCAACATTAAAAAAGTGAGTCCAGCTTGGGATTTTATGGAAAGGGGAGGCGGGAGCCTCTGAGGTGCTCCGAGCCGGCAGTGTCTTCAGAAGGCTGGGAATGGGCTGGTTCGGGATCCCAGCCATTTCAAGACAAGGAAATACTTGGGCTTTTCCCCAAGCCTTGTGTTCCGGGGAGGTGCAGGGTTAGACGGGGGTTCAGATGATGCTGGTGGCCAGCGGAGGTAAGGAGGAGCGTGTAGCCACCGGCCGTGGCGCCCTCTGCGTAGAATCACTGGGAGGTGGGTCAGATTGGGTGAGGCAGGAGCAGCCGGCTTACAGCGCCCCCAGCTGCCACCTGTCTGTGGGCAGGAGGTACTGCATGAGACACTGGCCGGGGGTCTCGCGGGGGTCCCCAGGCCTTGGATTGTTAGGTTCACCTTCCGTGGAAAAACTTTCCTTCTCGTTCTTTTTTGTTTTAAAGATTGACTTATTTGAGCGGGAGGGAGGGGGAGAGGGAGAGTGTGTGAGTGCGGTGGGAAGGTGCAGACGGAGAAGGAGAGAATCGCAAGCGGACTCCCCGCTGAACCCGAAGCCTGATGTGGCTCCTGAACTCGTATCCCTGCGATCGTCGTGACCGGGGCTAAAATCAAGAGTCGACGCTTAACTGACTGAGCCACCCAGGCGCCCACTTTCCTTCTCATGTTTACACTGCTGCTCAGTGTTAGTGTGGAGTATGGCTGTGGAATGTGTCCGTGTGGGATTCTGAGTGCTTTTGAAGGCTTGTTTTATTTCCGGGGTGTTAAAAAGAATTTGGGTTGAGACACAAAGCATATATTGAGTATAAGTATGATAAATCAGTGCTTTTAATTAGTCATAAAAAGAAATTCCGTCTCTCTAGGTATTATTTCCTAGATTTTTGGAGAAGAGGAAATAAAATAATTATGAAAAACAAAAGCACAAAGGCATTTCACTTTTCTTTTATAGATTTATTCTGTAGCAATTCAGTTTTTATTAGTGTTTTAAAAACCTGTGGGAGATGAATAACTTAAACATTGAGTATATGCGAACCTTAAAATTGGTTTTGTTTTAAAGGGAAAAGAAATCATCGAATACTATCTTCGTCAGCTGGAAGAAGAAGGCATAACATTCGTGCCCCGCTGGACCCCGCCTTCCATCGCCCCCTCCTCGGAGGCCGCCGCCTTGTGCAAGAAGCAGGCAGTGTCCTTGGCTGTCATGGTTCCAGATGCTGCCCAGGCGGAAGGACTGGGCACTGAGGCCCTCAGCAGCCCCAGCGGGCCGCCCGAGCCCGCGGCGGGGACCCCTGACGGTGGGTCGGAGAGAGGGTCGTCCCGCAAGCTCGGCCAGGGGACTCCGTGGAGTCCTCTCCCCTCTGCTTCCTCCTCCCAGGCTCGTTTCCGAGGGCGCGTGGAGAGAGTTACTCTCCCTTTTCCACATTTCATTTTTCTCTTAGAACGAAGAAACATTTAATTTTTTTTAATGGGCAGGAAGGGTGATATCAAGTTATTCTTCGCTTGAAACCAGGAAATGAGTTTCATTTATTTTAATTGAGGGCATCTTTAGTGAATGAAAGGTAGCAGCTAATCCTCTTCGCAGCTGTGTCACCATCAAACACCTTACACTCCCTCTGTGCCAGGCCCTGTGGTCAGCACTTGGTGAGTGTTTACTCACTTACCAGTGGTTCTGTCTTACTAGGAAGAGCTTATTACGCCCATTTTCTGTGAGAGTGAGCCGAGGCCCAGGGGAGCGGAGTGACTTGCACGGAGTCACACAGCCGGCGGGCGCGGGTGCTGGGGCGGAGCTGAGGCGGCCGGCTCTGGGCTCTGCACGCAGCCGCTGTGCTGTGCTGAACACACACACACACACACACACACGCGTGTGTGCACGCGCCCCTTTTTAATTTTTGTTATTTCTCAGAGTAAGGCCCACTGTAGAACCACCCAAGAAAATTCTACCACTCCTAAGTTTTGTTAAAGTATTGGTTTCTCTTTCCACGCTTTCTTCTCTGCAGTGAGACCGTGCCATTTGTTTGCCATTCAGTAGATAGCAGGTGGCATTTACTTTAATTGGTTTGGGACATGTTTTATTTTTCTACCTCGTGAACGTTTGCTGTATTTATGGTACCCGATCATGAAGAAGATGTCTTGTATTCTTGAGAGCCATAGGTATTTTCAGAATAGGTTTAAGTCCACATGCTTGATTTCATAGTTTTTTTTTTAAAAGATTTTATTTATTTACTTGACAGAGAGATCACAAGTAGGCAGGGAGGCAGGCAGAGAGAGAAGGGGAAGCAGGCTCCCCGCTGAGCAGAGAGCCTGATGCGGGGCTTGATCCCAGGACCTGAGCCGAAGGCCGAGGCTTTAACACACTGAGCCACCCAGGCACCCCTGATTTCATGGTTTTATGTCATGTAGCTCCTCTTCATGTAAGTTTGAATTAAAATAGTCAGTATCTGTTACAGATTTTCTTCTATCATGAATAGTATTGCAGTTTTGCAAATAGAGTTGACCACATGGTGATCAGGGAATATAACCGAATCTCTGGCTTGACCTGGGGCTCACTCAGTCAGTGATTTGATCTTACAGACTGTCACCGAAGGTCTCCAGGGGCTGGCTTAGCTCCGCTGTCCCAGGGGTGTGGTTGAGTTCCTCGACTCGGGGAACCACACCTAACTTTGCCGAGCGGGACGACTTTGGAAGCCTTCACGTCCTGGTATCCTTTTTGTAAACGTCCGGTGACTTCTGTTCCAGACAAACTGGACGCAGACTACATCAAGAGGTACCTGGGCGACTTGACCCCGCTGCAGGAGAGCTGCCTGATCCGGCTTCGCCAGTGGCTCCAGGAGACCCACAAGGGCAAAGTGAGAACCCGCCTCCCCCCAGCCTCACCGGGCAGCGGTGCTGTCTGGGGAACTCTGGCCCTCGTCCTGTTCGTAGTTTCTCGGAGTAGATATTCCCAATCGGCATAGTTGGGGACGTCCCTCTCAGTCCCAGCGGCAGGGGGTCTGTGTTTCTGGGTGTTTCACTCCCTCCTAGCGAGTCGTGGTGCCCTTCTCTGTACGATCAGCTGTGCTTTTCTAGGTTTACCAGAGGAGGAGCTCCCTTAAAAACAATTACAGGTCAAGTTACAAAGCAATGTTATATTCCAAGTATTCAGATTTTTTTTTAAGATTTATTTTTACATACAGTGGTGGAGGGGTAGAGGGAGAAGAGGGAGAGAATATCCAGCAGACTCCCTGCTGAGCGAGGAGCCTGACGTGGGGCTCGATCCCACGACCCTGAGATCCCAACCTGAGCTGAAACTAAGAGGCGGATACTCAACCAACTGAGCCATCCAGGGGCCCCCAAGTATCCAGACAGCTTAATTTTCAGAAGCTTTGGAAGGAGTTCACGGATTGTCCCGAGACCAGAAGTGTTTGAGCTTTCATTTTGAGGTTTTTGGTAGAATTTTAGCCTCGTTAAGGAATCCGTTTTTTCTAACAGGCCTCATACTGCTGGGGGCCTGGCGAGTGCAGGCAGGCTGGCGCATCCCGATGGCCACTGGCGTCACTTAGTAGAGGGAAGCTGGGGCTGCGTGGAGTTGGCCTGCACTCAAATTCCGTCAGCCCGGGTTGCTGCAGCCACATTCTGAGGACTGTTTAGTGTCACTTATCAAGGGCACAGCCACTGTCGTCACAGCTGTCATTTGTTGTGCGCTCACCGTGTCCTAGGCACTCTTAGGGTCTTGATGAGGCCTCCAGCAGCCCCCTGAGGTGGTGGAATTTCTGTCGTATGAGGGAACTGAGGCACCGAGCGGTGAAGTCACTTGCCTGAGGCCTTCCAGCGAGTGCGTGCTGGGGTGAGGCGTTGAAGCCGTCTCTGTGCCTTGTGCTCTCCCAGCAGTGGCGTCGTTGGCAGGCTTCGCTCCCACCGCCCTCCCGTCCCCCGTGGACCAGCGGCGCGCGTCACGAGCGTGTGGCCGCAGGGGAAGACGGCCGGGCCAGAGGAGACCCAGACGTGGTTTTGGTCTTTTTCACTGGGAGAAGTCGACTTACCCAGTAGCAGACTTTAGAGGAGATGGGCGTTAGGGATGCCACCACCGCTGCCGGCACGAGCGCTTCTGTACTCGAACGTTTGTTCTGGTGTCGTAGAGACACAGAAAGCCGTGCCCAGATCATAATCCTAAATCAGTCCAGTGAGTTGAAGCATCTGATGTTTAACAAATCCTTTATGCCTTTGCTCTACCTGGCTGAAACTAAAATGGGATATTATAAAGATTATTCAGATTAATGATACCAGTCTTCTAAAGCATTGAGGAAGGTTTTTTTTTAGTAACAGTTAATTTTAAGTAGTGCAATAATGCAGCTCCCTGTGGATGAGAAGTGACAGTTTTAGAGTTTTATTCCCTTAGTAACTTGGTTTTTTTTCCCCCTTAGCAACTCTTAACATTGCTTAGAAACATCTTTTACTCTTAATAGATCCCAAAAGATGAGCATATTCTTCGGTTCTTACGCGCCCGGGACTTCAATATCGACAAAGCCAGAGAGATCATGTGTCAGTCCTTGACTTGGCGGAAGCAGCACCAGGTGGACTACATTCTGGAGACCTGGAGCCCTCCGCAGGTCCTCCAGGACTACTACGCGGGGGGCTGGCACCATCACGACAAAGGTGGGCTGGGCGTCCTGGACGCGCTCGAGGCCACGTTGCGCGCAGTCGAAGGGGCCGGGCCCGGGGACGCCTGGGCCTGCCCTCCCCCAGCCTGGACAGAGTGCAGGTGTGGGCTGTCTGCTCCTTCCCTCGGCTCATGGTCCCTTGGCCGCCAAGTTTCTTCACCTCCTTTCTTAGTCCCAAAGACTTTGTTTCGACTCATTTAAGAAACCGGCAAGTTTGAGGGCAGTGTTTTCAGGAGCACAGTGCTCGGAAAGGAACTCTTATTAACTGAAACCCCTGCAAGACCTGTAACGATCTGTAGCCAGCTTTTCTATATCCAAACAGTGAGGAACTTCAGCTCTGTTTTGGGCAGGAAGCAAAACATAAGCCAAGGAAGCGATACCCCTAAAACGAAGGCAAGTTAAGTGAGCGCAGTTCTCGGATGGCTTTCCGTAGCACGCCTTGCAGGAGACCGGCCTGGGCCAGAGGCACGGTCACTGTTTCCTGGGTCCGAGTCGGACAGTGGACCCAATGGAACCAGGGAGGTGGAGCGGGCACCGGGGTGGCCCCGGAAGTCCCTCCCCTCCAAGCAGATTCTTCCAAAACGGGACAGCTTGGATTTGTCTGTTTTCTGGACTTCATCTTGTGTACTTTTCCAGGTTAATTGTAGCTCTTCCTTTTTACTAGCAACATATATTTATTCTACTTTCCTGCCCTTCGAAGATTAAAGTTTGGTAGTGAAACGTTAGCAAATGTATTTTATAAATATTGGGAGACACTTTTTATAAATCTTCCTTTCAACAAGATTTGGGAGCACAGAGACCTTTCTGTTTTAAGTAGAACAGATCTAGACCCAGACCGGGTGATAAATACAAGGAAAATTGGATCTCTTTGTCAAGATGAAAGGACTGACCCTCCATTAACGGAAGACAAGTCTTAGTGGCTCGTCAGCAGCGGATTCCATCCCTGTCCTTTCTGCTGCTCCCCTGTGGCACCGAGTGGCAGGAGTCTAGAATCTAGAGACTCTGTGGACGCCCGGGGACATTGTGGCCACCGAGATCTTTTTCCCTCCGTGTCACTGGCCCGTGAAGACAGGGCATTTGCGTAGTGAGCTTCCTCTTGGGTTCCATCCATAAGACCGCCAGGCCGTAAACATGTAGAGCCAACATGTGCTGGTTGGTACAGATTTAAAAATTTCCTGAAAGTTCTTATTTATCCTGATCCTTTGGATGGGAA
Source organism: Nasua narica (assembly GCA_028533885.1). NCBI lineage: Eukaryota > Metazoa > Chordata > Mammalia > Carnivora > Procyonidae > Nasua > Nasua narica. The sequence goes on along the minus strand of CM052804.1, from coordinate 3,579,316 downwards.
TCAAGGGAACCTGGCTTTTAAAAAAATCTAGACATTAACATTTTGACAACTCATGAAATGAAAAAAAAAAACTTGTTTTCTTTAAGAAATAAATACTCCGTATTTGTTGTTCTAATACTAGTATTATAATACTATATAATACTGTATATATAATACTATAATATATAATACCATATATATGTAATATATATACTATAATATAATAATATAATATATTATTATAATACTCCGTATTAAAATACTCCGTATTCACAGAAAAAGTGTTTCTGGATATTCTGAGGTCCCCCAGCTATTGAAAGTCAGCTCTGCTCGAACCCCCAGTCGTTATGCGATTGTTTAAGTGAGGCCCCGGGCAGTACGGTCGTTAGAGCCAGATGAGAGGTTGCGATGTGATTGGTGGGTCTCATCCTGGGCAGAGGGGCAGCGGGCGGGGGGGGGGGGGGTCTCCTGTCCACACAGCCAGCCGAGGCTCCCGGCGGGCAAGCACGCTCCTCGTCAAGGCTCGTAGAACCTTGCATTGTCAGCTTCTCCTCAGGAGTGGAGCCGATCATACCTTCCCTTCCCCTCCTGCAGACGGGCGGCCGCTGTACGTGCTCCGGCTGGGCCAGATGGACACCAAGGGCCTGGTGAGAGCCCTCGGGGAGGAGGCTCTGCTGCGATACGTAAGTGCTTCCTGGGCGGCTCCCGCCCCTCCCTTTGCCAGCAGCATGGCGATCTCACAGCCGCTCTAGCGAGCCCGCAGTGCTTCTGTCGTTTGATAGGTGGAACCCAAGGGATAGCGTGGAGGACATTAGGAGAAGGAAGGGAAAAATGGAGGGGGTGGAAGTCACCGGGGGAGACGAACCACGAGAGAATATGGACTCCGGAAACAAACAGGGTTCCAGAGGGGAGGGGGACGGACGAGCCCGGTGGTGGGTATGAGGGAGGGCACGGGCTGCAGGGAGCACTGCGTGTTATGCGCAGTGAATCATGGAGCACTGCACCGAAGACTAATGAAGTCCTGTGTGGTGACTAACGTAGTAAAAATTTTAAAAAATACATGTTTTCAAAGCAATGAGAATTAACACATAAAATTCCCATTTAAAAAAAAGGCCAATCTATTCATGTATTTTTAGAATTTCAAAAGAGGGCACGGGAGTTAGAAAGATGTTTTTCACAGGGAAGCATCAACATAAAATCTGTATAGATCTGTATAAATCTGACTTTGTGGGGACCAACTTCGGGTCCTCTTGTCCCATTGGCCTGGTCCCACCCCTCCGCCTCTCCTTTCGAGCTGTCTCTCAGGTCAGGCCCCTTCATAGCCGTCTTTGCCCAGCACTTCGTTACTCGCGGGTCTTCACGTCTCTTACCTGGGCGGTTGTACGTGCTTCCTTCCTGCCCCCCGAACTCCAGGCTCCCTCTCCATTTCAGCCTCCACGGTGTGGGCAGTTAGGAAGAGAAGAATGTGATTAAATTAAAAACCAAACAAACTGAGCGCCTAGGTGGCTCGGTCGGTTAAGCGTCTGCCCTGGCTGTGGTCCCGGGGGCCTGGGATCGAGCCCCGCATCGGACACCGTGCTCAGTAGGCTGTATTATTGTTACTTTGTTTCATAGCCTGACGCAGTGGTATTACTTAGACTAATCATGGGCTTTTTATGGCCATTTTACACGTAGGTTCTCTCCATAAACGAAGAAGGGCTGAGACGGTGTGAAGAAAATACAAAAGTCTTTGGTCGACCTATCAGGTAGATGTCGATTTTGTTTTTCGTTCCAGCTTATTGAGAATGTGAGGTAAAAATTTCTAGTTGACTTTTAGGACCAAGATCTGGTTTGATTTTTAGGCTTTTGGGTTTCCAGCACCAAATCTAAATAGCTTCCCGCTTTCTGCAGTATTCCAGAAGGTAGCAGATGGAAAGCCATGTAGTTGGGTCAGCTGGGAGGGACAGGTGCTGGATTTTGGTATTGCTAGCGCTGAGTGAGGCACTGCTGTCCCCAGTCTGAGTGGGTCGGCCTGTCTGGTTAGTGTGCGTGACCCTCGGGAGCCCGGGGTCGCAGGTTGGTTTTGTTTTAGTTCCAGGGGTGCAGGGACATTCTTCTGTACTTCTAAGCCGTCCTTGTGGCTAGGTTAAACTCTCTGGAACGTGTGCAGGGGTGCAGGGGTGGGCGCCAGAAAGGCCGTGCAGGGTAACGAAGGAGAGCCCACCACGACAGGAAGGGGTCCCCTGCCGGATCACCGGCTCCCGAGACGCCGCTGGCTGTAGTAGGTACTCGCCGAGGAAGAGCTGCTTGCAGCGCAGTCACAGCCAGCGTGTGCTAGAGGCCGGCCTCGCGCGCTGCCGGGTCTGTCCAGGTGCCCGGCCAGCCGAGCGCTTGCTTGTCCGCTGTGCCGTGAGCAGTCCGAATGAGGCTGTTAATCGTCAGCCCCTGGGGTTCTGCCCTTTCGGGGTTGGTCCTACCCCGCGGGTCCCCTTGGCTGCGAGCAAGTAGATAGAAACACAGCGCCTAACACTCGAGGTTTTAGAAACGGGTCTGTTTCTGGAAACGGCTCTAAATGCCTGTTTCATAATATCAAGAAGATGGCTTAGAACGTGGTTTGCACGCGCACCGTGTCTAGTGAGTGGCTCACACGTCCGCACCCCTGCAGTTCGTGGACCTGCCTGGTGGACCTGGAGGGACTGAACATGCGCCACCTGTGGAGACCCGGCGTCAAGGCCCTGCTGCGCATCATAGAGGTGGTGGAGGCCAACTACCCCGAGACGCTCGGCCGCCTCCTCATCCTCCGCGCTCCCCGCGTGTTCCCTGTCCTCTGGACGCTGGTGGGTGTGGGTGCGCTTCCGGAAGGCGGCTGCCTTCCTCTGCCTGTGTCTGTTCGTCTCAGCTAGTCAGGAAATAACCGGTGTGGAGACATGCGCGCGCTCGCAAGTGGCTGAAGGAAGAAAGAGTCCCTGAGGGTCCTTTTGCCACACAAATAGACTTCATGGAAAATGAGTATCAGGCTCCCTGCCCCCCCCCCCCCGTACTGTATGTGGTAATTTTAATATTTGGAAATCAGACAGCAAAGTGAAATGACTGCACGGGCTCTTCTCATTACTTACAGGTTAGTCCATTCATCGATGACAACACCAGAAGGAAATTCCTGATTTATGCAGGCAATGACTACCAGGGTCCTGGAGGCCTGCTGGATTACATCGATAAAGAGATCATTCCAGATTTCCTGAGCGGGGAGTGCATGGTATGTACCTAGGCAAGCAGCTATATACATTTGGCCGCTTTACAGGGCTGGCAAAGGTGGGTGTGGGTTGGTACAAATGATTTTCAGAACTTTTAGTTGGGATGATTGTGTTTTGTTTTGTTTTGTTTTGTTTTTCTTTACTTGGCTGACATTTCTCTGACCCAGACCTAAACCACCTAGAACCGTTGCGGGAATTGTTGGCGACATTTGCTTTATTCACTCAGCTTTGTGCAGATCACATTTCTTATAACTGTTTGGAGGAGCTGTGCATTTTATAAAAACACTTTTAAAAGCTCAAAGGGATTCTGCCAGGTCGCCCCCTTGACAGTAAATAAGGACAATGTTTTGAAGGGGACAACCTAAGGGCACTACTTGGGTAATCTGGGGGCTTTAATCCACGGCGTTGCTAGGATAGCAGGCAGCTCCTGCGAACGTCTACCTCTGTGCCCTGGACCGTGATGCGGGGTCCTTGAGCACCTTGCAGCCCCCGGGGCGTGCACAGCTCACACGAGGGTGAGGGAGACGGACGGCTGCAGAGGCCCAGGTGGTGGCTTCCTCACGTGACCGCTAAAGCCAGAGGGGAGTCTGGGCCCCCGTAGAGAAAGGGGGTCTCTGTCAGCCTATAGAAGATAAAGTTGTCCTTTTGAAAGGTGTGCACCCTGGATTTGATGGACGTATTTAGCTAACGAACCGGGTTTTCAGGGGAGTCTTTCGGGTTGGTGAGAGGAGTTTGAACAGCAGCGGGATTCGGCTTTCAGGGCCTCGGTCCTGCTGTCAGGAAGGCAGGCATCACACGATGCGGTGCGAGGGGCGGGGGAGCCACGGGACCCTCCCTGACCGAGCGCCGTGGCTTAGCCGGGGGGCTCCGCAGGGCGGAGACGCACAGACGACTCACGTTAGGAACGGTCCCAAGTGGTTGGTCCTTCTGATGGCAAGCTGGAGCAGGGGGAGACCTGACTGACGCACACGGGACCAACCATGACGTGTTCCCCACGGTGAGAGTCCTCACCCGCCGAGGGTCCGCGCCCTGGCGCCGAGGCTCTCCTCGGCTCCCCTCGGCTCCCCTGTGCTCCCTGCTTCCCTGCGCCGGCTCCTCTGAGGTCTTCTCACAGGGACCGGCTCCGGCTCGCCGCCGCCCAGGGCCCATAGCGTGGGCCGTGCTGGGGTCCTGTGAACTTCAGGACTGAGTCACTAGGTCAAGGTCAACTAGGAAATGTGTGAAGTACATAGATTCTAATTCAACCTAGCCCATTGCAAGTCAATTCAGAAGAGGCTCTCCTTTATCGTTTTCTGTCTGACGTTGTGGACTCATCTGACTTGGGTTAGACAACAAAACCTTTATGGTTGATCATTGATTATCGCTGATCATTGATACATGATCGTTGATCATAAATTAACTGTCACAGCTTATCATAAAAACCTGCCTATAGTTGCTGAGGATAAAACTTTTCTGAACATCGTGTTTTCTCAACATCGTGTTTTTTATTTCCAGTGTAACTGCTTATAACGCTTCCGTGAACCAGCGCTAGTAATGCGGGCCAGTACCTCATATGCAGTAGGGTAAATTCCTGGCAAATTAGCGTCAACCTGTTCTCGTGTAGTTAAAGTAAGGCACGTAGATCTAAGAGGTTTTAGAATTTTCTGTCGCTCAGTCCTGCAGCAGCTGTTAGGACACTGCTGGTGTGTTCCCTTCCCGAGCGGCTGGGGGCATTGCGCCTCCCGGGACGTGGGCCGCGCTGAGTGTTGGTTTTCAGAGGGTCCCTTCTGTGTGCACAGCTCTCATGGCCGTGTTTGTGTTCCCAGTGTGAGGTGCCCGAGGGTGGACTGGTCCCCAAGTCTCTGTACAGGACCGCGGAGGAGCTGGAGAACGAAGACCTCAGGCTCTGGACCGAGACCATCTACCAGTCCGCAAGCGTCTTCAAAGGAGCCCCGCACGAGGTGCGCCGTCCGCGCCAAGGGCCCGGGGTGGCGGGGCCCCTTCTCCCTCTGGGGACCTTCCTCGGCCGGTCTTCCCAGTAGGATTTCCTTCGGAAGCATCAAATGCTTCTTCTGGTCTTTGTCTTTAGATTTTTTCTTCTCCAAACCTTTAGTTGAGGTGAAAGTCTGCATCGAAGGACCGGCATCTCTCAAGGGACCTGCGCCCAGAAGGGGGTGAGGCCTCCTGAGCTCTGCTTTGCCGGAGACCCCGAGCATAGGATGAGTGGCTTGTGGAAGGGCTTCTCTGCGGAAGGCCGTTGACTCTTCGACTTAGGTCACCTAACGATTATGTAGGGTCGGGTCCATTTTCTGTTTCCTCACGACCGGGCTTTGCTTATTTACGTCTGTGAAAGAATTTGCCAGTTTTTGTAAGACGGGGTGAGGAGGAACTAGCACGGCTCTGTCCCCTCTTGCTGTCCCATTTGGCGCAGAAGCAAGAGTATTGCTGTGTTTTGCAAACACTGCGTGTCCTGGGAGGTCGTGAGCAGTCCGAGCTGCGAGGCCTCGTGACCAAGCGAGCTCTCCTGAGCTCCGGGCAGCGTCGTTTGTGCCACGGGCCTTGTTGCCGCGGACGGCGGAGCTGGGCCCCGCCGAGCGGCCTTCAGCGTGCAGGGCCGCGGGCTCAGGCCGACCCCTCACTGCCACCGGCCGCTCGTCCTTGCTGCCATGCGTCCCGGCGTGGCCGGCAGGTGGAGGCGGGTTCGGTCCGCCTGGTGCAGAGATTCGGGGGACATCTCGGATTTTCACGACTGTGTCTTGAGGATTATTTCTGTTCACGCCTTATTTGGAGGCCTGGCTCGAGGAGGTGGGGCTCATTTCTCTTGGGTGACTTGCTCTTGTCTGCGGTAGAGAGCTCCCTGGCGTGGACGTTTCTCGTGCGTCCCAGGCTGGCTGTGACGTGCGGCAGTTTTCTACATCAGCCAGGGACATCCTTCTTTGAGGGTTGAGTAAAACACCAATCAAGGACACGAGGGCCCTGAAATAAGGGCTGAATGCAGCGTCCCCACAGTGAGTGCAGGCAGGTGGGGGTACCTGTCTGCGGAGGGGGCCGCGTCCGGGGAGAGCTCGGCCCCCGGGGAGCCACTGTGCTGTGGGAGGCCAGTCGCTGGGCCCAGATGGGACTCTTGTCCCCCGTGGAATCTGTTCTTCAGGGAGACCCCGGCGTGGTGGTTGTGCGGTAAGAAGCCGCAGTGGTGCGATTGCCGAGCCTGCCTGCTGGCGAAGCGCCTGACAGGTCTCACCGGGAGGAGGGGCCACGGCCACTTCGGTGACGATCTCACACCTGGGTTCAGGTCTCACGTCCGTCCCACAGTAATGTGGTAAAGCCTAGGACTTTGATCATTCCCTGCTGGGAACCTTTCTAGGGCCGCTGTTAGGAGGTTCCGGTACCTCATCGGCGGAGGCACTTAGTCCCCGCGGCCCCTCCCCCGTCCCGGGCCACGTGGCTCTTTTCTCCCCACCCGGCCTTGGCTGCCACTGTTCCTTGTGCGTCTGTCCCTCCCCCTGCCTGGAACGTTCCTCCACGTACCCTTTATTTAGCTCCTCCTTTCTCTGGGACCGCGCTTGTGCTCACCAGCCTAGAACAGTCCATGGAACCACGTCTGTACCATCTTGAGTCACTTCTGCTCTGTGTTGTTTGGGCATTTTTACAGCCAGGACCAGAGTGTCAGAGTGCTAAGGATCATGCACCGGGAAGTCTGGGCTGCAGCTGTGGCTAAGGGAGAGCTCGGGGCTTGGCCCGTGACATGGAGCAGGAGGGTCGGGAGGAGGGAGAGCAGGAAAAGCCGGGGGCGGACCGGTGGGTGCGGGTGAAGAGATGGCTGACGGGGTAGGTCTCCGTCCCTCCTACGGCACGCGCGCTGGGCCCCAAAGCCCCCGGGGACGAGGCTGCCGCAGTGTTGGCACCGGCCCAGGGGACTCGTGCTTTCCTTCGTTGCTTAACTCACTCTCTTCTTCCAGATCCTCATTCAGATTGTGGATGCCTCGTCCGTGATCACTTGGGATTTTGATGTGTGCAAAGGGGACATCGTCTTCAACATCTACCACTCCAAGAGGTCGCCCCAGCCCCCCAAGAAGGACTCCCTGGGGGCACACAGCATTACTTCCCCAGGAGGGAACAACGTGCAGCTCATAGACCGGGTGTGGCAGCTGGGCCGGGACTACAGCATGGTGGAGTCCCCTCTGATCTGCAAAGAAGGGGAGAGCGTGCAGGTAGAGCTGTCCGTGGCTCTCCACGGCTCGAGCGTTCTGTCTTCCGGAGGGAAGGGTCTGCTGCCGCCGTGCTGCCCTGCGAGGCCGGTGTGCTCCGTCCGCGGGGCCGCCACGGGTGTGCCTGTGTCGGCTACAGTTGGAGTGACCCTGGAAGCCCGGGGAGACTCCAGAGACAAGGAGCTCAGACCTGAGCAGGGGCTCGGGAATGAATTCATGACTTTTAGCTAAAGTGCCCGAGTTTTTTGAGAAGTTAGTTTCACAGAAGTGACGTGGAAGGCAGGGAAAGGCATTCTGTGCCCGTGGACTGGCATCCAGCCTTCCCCTGAGAGGACAGTCACCCTAAATTGCAGGGAGACGAGCAAGTGCTGAGGGAACTATTAACTGTCATTACTGATTATTCCTGTTCATTTAAAAATGCTCTGTCGGTTCACTTTTTAAAGATTTTATTTATTTATTTATTAGTTTATTTATTTATTAGTTTTTTTTTTTTAAGATTTTATTTATTTATTTATTTATTAGCGGTTCACTTTTTAAATCTTGGCCAGTTACTTGTACTTGTGCTAGTCCTGAGAGCGGTGGTTCTCAGATGCTTCTGGCCGGCATGATGGATGCATGATTCTGCTGTCTTTACAGTTCTCAGGGTGTGGGAAGTAGAATAAAAGAGAGTATTTTATTGAGTTTTAAAAATAATGAACGGTTTAAGCTGCAGAGTTAGTGACGAAGGTAGTTTTCAGAGGCTGACTTTCTGCCCTAGTTGCCATCCTGTTAGCCAGAATGCTCTAGTAAGATCGCTGGAGGCAGGTCCGGGAGAGCACTGCCTGGTCAGGTGATCTGTTTGGACCCCTGAAG